>VZQC01000868.1:973468-1099316 GCA_009823505.1 Rhizomys pruinosus | reverse complement strand
TTTTTTTTTGTCTTTTTGAGACAGGGTCTCCCTGTAACCCTAGCCTGGAATTCACTATATAGCTGTATAAACCAGTCTGGCCTTGAACTCATAGACATCTGCCTGACTCTCCCTCTGGAGTGCTGGGATTAAAGGTGTGCACAACCATTAAAAAAAAATCCTTTGTGATATGGAAGTCTTCAAACAATACAAAAACTAAAGACAATATTATAATGAACTCCCAACTACTCATCATCTAGTGTCATAGTTATAAACCCCATAATTTACCTCACTCACTGAACTTTTTTTTAAAGCAACACGTTTGTACATATTTCTGGGCTACAACTTGATGTTCTAATACATGCACACATTATATAATGATCAAATTGGAGTAATCAGTATACACAGCAGCTGAAGCATTTGTCAGCTCTTGGTCACAAGGGCCTTCAGAGTCCTGTCTTCTCGTTATGTAAAACGTTTAGCACACTGTCATTAGCTATAGTCACCCTCAGTGGCTGTGCATGTATCTCTGGGGTAAGAAGAGTCTTGTGGGTATATACCCAGGAGTGGTATGACTGGGTCAGGTGGTAAGCTCATTTTGAGTCTTCCAAGGGTTCTCCACACTGCTTTCCATAGTGGCTGTACCAGTTTACATTCCCACCAGCAGTGGATGAGTGTTCTCCTTTCCCCACAACCTCTCCAGGACTTGGTATCATTTGTTTTCTTGATCCTAGTCATTCTTATTGGAGTGAGATGATATCTTAAAGTGGTTTTAATTTGCATTTCCTTAATTATTAGCAACATTGAACACTTTTTAAGATGTTGCTCAGCCATCTCTAATTCCTCACTTGCGAAGTCTTTGTTCAGCTCTTTGCTGCATCATTTGAGTGTGTCATTTGTTTTCTTTCTTCTTTGTTTTTTGAGTAGTTTATATATCCTGGAAATCAATGCTTTGTCAGATGTATCTGCAGTGAAGGTTTCCTCCCACTCTGTGGGATTGCTCTTCACTTCCTTGATTGTTTCTTTTGATGTACAGAAGCTTTTGACTTTAATGAGGTCCCATTTGTCAATTGTCAATCTTATTTCTTGCGCAGCTGCTGTCTGATTTAGGAAGTCTTTTCCTTTGCCTATGTCTTGTAGTCTGCTGCCAACTTTTTCTTCTATCACCTTCAGAGTTTGGGGTTTCACGTTGATCCATCTGGAGTTTGACTTTTGTACAGGGCGAGAGATAGGGGCTTAATTTCATTCTTCTACAAGTGGTGATCCAGTTTTGTCAACACCACTTGCTGAAGATGCTGTCTTTCCTCCATTGTGTCTTTTTCGCCCCCTTGTCAAATATGAGGTGGCTGAAATTTTATGTGCTCAAGTTTGGAGCTTCAGTGTTGTTCCATTGGTCAACAGGTCTGTTTTTGTGCCAATATCAAGCTGCTTTTATGACTATAGCCCTGTAGTATAGTTTGAAGTCTGGTACAGAGATCCCTGCTGTATTGCTCTTTTCACTCAGAGTTGCTTTGGCTGTTTGGAGTCTTTTGTTTTTCTATATGAAAATAATTCTGTCTCTGGGTCATTGGATAATTGTTTCACTGGATTGATTAAATCATTGTCTTGTGCGGCTGTGGGGGCAGAGTTGTCCTGTTAGCTGATATAAAAGGTGGGCCTGTTGCCACTGTGAGACTTGAGTGCACAGAGCTTAGATCAGAGATTTCCCAGGACCAAGTGAAGCACAAAGTATGCCAGGCATATCCCCCCCACCAACTGGAATTGCTGAGGGAGAGTCCAAGTGGATTTTTTGAAGAACTTTCAGAACAGAAAGGGAAGAGTGAATTAGACTTCTAGCATAGAAACAAAATTGAAACCCTGAAACCTAGACAAGTCAACACTCCATAAACAAGGAGGAAAAAAGGCAGTTTTCATATTTCTATACCAGCATATTTCATGTAATATAATGTTCTTCAGGATTTCTAAGTTATCAAAAGAGACCAGATTTCATTCTGTTTATGGCTGAATTCTATATTACAATATAAGTATATGTAAATATCACATTTTCTTTATTTTCCTGTTGATAGATATTTAGGGTGAGTTCACATCGTGGCTATTGCAACTAGAGCTTGATTAACATAGAATAGTGTGCAGGTGCCCCTTTAAGCTCAATGATTTCATTTCTTTCACACTCAGAAGTGAGATTACTGGCTCATATAGCAGTCTTAGTCTTCATTTTCAAGGAAGCACCGTACTGTTTTCAAACGTGGCAGCCCTGCTTTGTACTCCCACCAACAGTGTGCAAGCGTTCACTCTACATCTTCTCTGGCACATTTTATCTTTTATCTTCTTGATGACCATCATCCTGACCAGAGGGAGGTGGTGACCCCTTTGTGGTTTGGAATTGCATCCCCTCTGGTTGGTGATGCTGTCTGTTCATAGACCTCGTGGCTGTGTGTGTAATTTGCAAACACTCTCTCCCATTCCATGGGCTTTCTCCTCATCCTACTGATTTGTTTTCCCAGCAGTAACTTATTAGTTTAATGTCATTCACCTATTTTTATTTGTGTGGCTTGTGCACTTAGAATTGTGTCTATCAAAAAATGTCTTTCCCAGATAGACATGAGATAACAGTTCCCTTAGGTTTTCTTATAGTGGTTTCATAGTTTACAGTATTTAATTCATTTTGAGCTATTTTTAACTGATAAATGATAAGACACATCCCATTCTTTTACATGTGTATATTTGATTTTTCAAGCATTTCCCATTTTTGTGTTCTTCATAACATTCTGGAAAACAAGATGTCTATGGGAGCCAGAAACACGGCTCAGATATGGCAAATGCAGAGATGGCTCAGCTATGGGAACTGCAGGGATGACTCAGCTATGGGAACTGCAGAGATGGCTCACCTATGGGAACTGCAGAGATGGCTCAGCTATGGGAACTGCAGAGATGGCTCAGCTATGGGAACTGCAGGGATGGATCAGCTATGGAAACTGCAGAGATGGCTCAGCTATGGAACTGCAGGGATGGCTCAGATATGGGAACTGCAGAGATGGCTCAGCTGTGGGAACTGCAGAGATGGTTCAGCTATGGGAACTGCAGAGATGGCTCAGCTATGGGAACTGCAGAGAAGGCTCAGCTATGGCAGCTGCAGAGATGGCTCAGCTATGGAAATTGCAGAGATGGCTCAGCTATGGGAAATTCAGGGATGGCTCAGCTATGGGAGCTGCAGAGATGGCTCAGCTGTGGGAACTGCAGAGATGATGGCTCAGCTATGGGAACTGCAGAGATGGCTCAGCTATGGGAAATGCAGAGATGGCTCAACTCTGGAAACTGCAGGGATGGCTCAGCTATGGAAACTGCAGAGATGGCTCAGTTATGGGAACTGCAGCGATGGATCAGTTATGGGAACTGCAGAGATGGCTCAGCTATGGGAACTGCAGGGATGGCTCAGCTGTGGAAACTGCAGAGATGGCTCAGCTGTGGAAACTGCAGAGATGGCTAAGCTGTGAGAACTGCAGACATGGCTCAGTTATGGGAATTGCAGGGATGGCATAGCTATGGCAGCTGCAGAGATGGGTCAGCTATGGGAACTGCAGAGATGGCTCAGCTATGGGAGCTGCAGGGATGGCTCAACTATGGCAGCTGCAGAGATATCAGGGCATGGGAACTGCAGAGATGGCTCAGCTATGGGAACAGCATGGAAGGCTCAGCTATGTGAACTGCAGAGATAGCTCACCTATGGGAGCTGCAGAGATGGCTCAGGTATGGGAACTGCAGGTATGGCTCAGGTATGGGAACTGCAGGGATGGCTCAGCTATGGGAACTGCAGAGATGGCTCAGCTATGGGAGCTGCAGAGATGGCTCAGCTATGGCAGCTGCAGAGATGGCTGGGCATGGGAACTGCAGAGATGGCTCAGCTATGGCAGCTGCAGAGATGGCTGGGCATGGGAACTGCAGAGATGGCTCAGCTATGGGAACTGCAGAGATGGCTCAGCTATGGGAACTGCAGAGATAGCTCAGCTATGGGAGCTGCAGAGATGGCTCAGTTATGGGAACTGCAGAGATGGCTCAGCTATGGGAACTGCAGGGATGGCTCAGCTATGGGAACTGCAGGGATGGCTCAGCTATGGGAACTGCAGGGATGGCTCAGCTATGGAAACTGCTGAGAAGGCTCAGCTATGGGAACTGCAGGGATGGCTCAGCTATGGGAACTGCAGAGATGGCTCAGCTATGGCAGCTGCAGAGATGGCTTGGCATGGGAACTGCGGAGATGGCTCAGCTATGGGAACTGCAGGGATGGCTCAGCTATGGGAACTGCAGAGTTAGCTCAGCTATAGCAGCTGCACACATGGCTCAGCTATGGGAACTGCAGAAATAGCTCAGGTATGGGAACTGCAGAGATGGCTCAGCTATGGGAACTGCAGAGATGGCTCAGCTATGGGAACTGCAGTGATGGCTCAGCTATGGGAACTGCAGAAATAGCTCAGGTATGGAAACTGCAGAGATGGCTCAGCTATGGGAACTGCAGAGATGGCTCAGCTATGGGAACTGCAGAGATGGCTCAGCTATGGGAACTGCAGAGATGGCTCAGCTATGGGAACTGCAGAGATGGCTCAGCTATGGGAACTGCAGAGATGGCTCAGCTATGGGAACTGCAGAGATGGCTCAGCTATGGGAACTGCAGAGATGGCTCAGCTATGGGAACTGCAGAGATGGCTCAGCTATGGGAACTGCAGAGATGGCTCAGCTATGGGAACTGCAGAGATGGCTCAGCTATGGGAACTGCAGAGATGGCTCAGCTATGGGAACTGCAGAGATGGCTCAGCTATGGGAACTGCAGAGATGGCTCAGCTATGGGAACTGCAGAGATGGCTCAGCTATGGGAACTGCAGAGATGGCTCAGCTATGGGAACTGCAGAGATGGCTCAGCTATGGGAACTGCAGAGATGGCTCAGCTATGGGAACTGCAGAGATGGCTCAGCTATGGGAACTGCAGAGATGGCTCAGCTATGGGAACTGCAGAGATGGCTCAGCTATGGGAACTGCAGAGATGGCTCAGCTATGGGAACTGCAGAGATGGCTCAGCTATGGGAACTGCAGAGATGGCTCAGCTATGGGAACTGCAGAGATGGCTCAGCTATGGGAACTGCAGAGATGGCTCAGCTATGGGAACTGCAGAGATGGCTCAGCTATGGGAACTGCAGAGATGGCTCAGCTATGGGAACTGCAGAGATGGCTCAGCTATGGGAACTGCAGAGATGGCTCAGCTATGGGAACTGCAGAGATGGCTCAGCTATGGGAACTGCAGAGATGGCTCAGCTATGGGAACTGCAGAGATGGCTCAGCTATGGGAACTGCAGAGATGGCTCAGCTATGGGAACTGCAGAGATGGCTCAGCTATGGGAACTGCAGAGATGGCTCAGCTATGGGAACTGCAGAGATGGCTCAGCTATGGGAACTGCAGAGATGGCTCAGCTATGGGAACTGCAGAGATGGCTCAGCTATGGGAACTGCAGAGATGGCTCAGCTATGGGAACTGCAGAGATGGCTCAGCTATGGGAACTGCAGAGATGGCTCAGCTATGGGAACTGCAGAGATGGCTCAGCTATGGGAACTGCAGAGATGGCTCAGCTATGGGAACTGCAGAGATGGCTCAGCTATGGGAACTGCAGAGATGGCTCAGCTATGGGAACTGCAGAGATGGCTCAGCTATGGGAACTGCAGAGATGGCTCAGCTATGGGAACTGCAGAGATGGCTCAGCTATGGGAACTGCAGAGATGGCTCAGCTATGGGAACTGCAGAGATGGCTCAGCTATGGGAACTGCAGAGATGGCTCAGCTATGGGAACTGCAGAGATGGCTCAGCTATGGGAACTGCAGAGATGGCTCAGCTATGGGAACTGCAGAGATGGCTCAGCTATGGGAACTGCAGAGATGGCTCAGCTATGGGAACTGCAGAGATGGCTCAGCTATGGGAACTGCAGAGATGGCTCAGCTATGGGAACTGCAGAGATGGCTCAGCTATGGGAACTGCAGAGATGGCTCAGCTATGGGAACTGCAGAGATGGCTCAGCTATGGGAACTGCAGAGATGGCTCAGCTATGGGAACTGCAGAGATGGCTCAGCTATGGGAACTGCAGAGATGGCTCAGCTATGGGAACTGCAGAGATGGCTCAGCTATGGGAACTGCAGAGATGGCTCAGCTATGGGAACTGCAGAGATGGCTCAGCTATGGGAACTGCAGAGATGGCTCAGCTATGGGAACTGCAGAGATGGCTCAGCTATGGGAACTGCAGAGATGGCTCAGCTATGGGAACTGCAGAGATGGCTCAGCTATGGGAACTGCAGAGATGGCTCAGCTATGGGAACTGCAGAGATGGCTCAGCTATGGGAACTGCAGAGATGGCTCAGCTATGGGAACTGCAGAGATGGCTCAGCTATGGGAACTGCAGAGATGGCTCAGCTATGGGAACTGCAGAGATGGCTCAGCTATGGGAACTGCAGAGATGGCTCAGCTATGGGAACTGCAGAGATGGCTCAGCTATGGGAACTGCAGAGATGGCTCAGCTATGGGAACTGCAGAGATGGCTCAGCTATGGGAACTGCAGAGATGGCTCAGCTATGGGAACTGCAGAGATGGCTCAGCTATGGGAACTGCAGAGATGGCTCAGCTATGGGAACTGCAGAGATGGCTCAGCTATGGGAACTGCAGAGATGGCTCAGCTATGGGAACTGCAGAGATGGCTCAGCTATGGGAACTGCAGAGATGGCTCAGCTATGGGAACTGCAGAGATGGCTCAGCTATGGGAACTGCAGAGATGGCTCAGCTATGGGAACTGCAGAGATGGCTCAGCTGTGGGAACTGCAGAGATGGCTCAGCTGTGGGAACTGCAGAGATGGCTCAGCTATGGGAACTGCAGATATGGCTCAGCTATGGGAACTGCAGAGATGGCTCAGCTGTGGGAACTGCAGAGATGGCTCAGCTGTGGGAACTGCAGAGATGGCTCAGCTGTGGGAACTGCAGAGATGGCTCAGCTATGGGAACTGCAGAGATGGCTCAGCTATGGGAACTGCAGAGATGGCTCAGCTATGGGAGCTGCAGAGATGGCTCAGCTATGGGAGCTGCCGAGATGGCTCAGCTGTCGGAACTGCAGGGATGGCTCACCTATGGGAACTGCAGAGATGGCTCAGCTGTCGGAACTGCAGGGATGGCTCAGCTATGGGAACTGCAGAGATGGCTCAGCTGTGAGAACTGCAGTGATGGCTCAGCTATGGGAACTGCAGAGATGGCTCAGCTATGGCAGCTGCAGAGATGGCTCAGCTATGGGAACTGCAGAGATGGCTCAGCTATGGGAGCTGCAGAGATGGCTCAGCTATGGCAGCTGCAGTGATGGCTGGGCATGGGAACTGCAGAGATGGCTCAGCTATGGGAACTGCAGGGACGGCTCAGCTATGGGAACTGCAGAGATGGCTCAGCTATGGGACCTGCAGAGATCCTCATCTCTGTCAGCTGCAGAGATGGCTCAGCATGGGAACTGCAGAGGTTGCTCAGCTAAGGGAACTGCAGAGATGGCTCATCGGTTAAGAGCACTGGAAGAACTTGGATTCGATTACCAACCGCCATATGCTGGCTAACAACCATCCTTAGCTGTAGTTCCAGGGTATCTGATTCCTTCTTCTAACCTCCTCATGCAATGCACGACAGTGTTGCATCTATCATGCATGCATACACATGAAAATATAAGGTTTTTTAAAGAATCAGCTGTCTATGGATGCATGAATTTATTTCTGGGCTTCTTTCACATTCCATTGGTCTATGCGTCTGTTTTAGGTCAGGAGCTTTGTAGTGTATTCTGAAGTCAGACACTATGATAGTTCTGGTTTTTGCTTAAGATTGTTTGTCACTTCGGGGGATTTTTGTAGTTCCAAACAAATTGTACAATTATTTTTTTCTATTTATATGAAGACTATCACTAGAGTTTTAATGGGAATTGGTTTTTAACAAGATCAATTCTTTCAGTCCATGAGTACAAGCTAGTAAATGATTTTCAAATTAAACTTCAGACATCATGCCATGGTATTAAAAAAATACTCTGATGAGTGGGCTTCAATATTTCAGAATATTTCATTTTTGGCTCATTTTCTTTAATCCTATAAAGCTTAACTATAAAAGAATTTTTTAATATCTTATTTATTGTTTTTGGTCTTTTTGAGGCAGAGTTCCCCTGTAGCCCCAGCTGGCCCCAGAACTTGCTTTGTAGACCAGGCTGGCCTTAAACTTACAGAGGTCTGTTTGCCTCTACCTTCCGAGTGCTTGGATTAAAGGCATGTACCACCACACCCAGCTTATTTATTATTTTTATTTTATGTGTATGAGTGCTATGTCTGCATGTAGGTAGTTTGCACCTGTGTCATGCAGTGTCCAGAGAGGTCAGAAGAAGGTGTTGGATCCTTTGGAACTTGAGTTATAGATGGTTGTTAGCCATCATATGGGTGCTGGGAATTGAACCTGGGTTCTCTGCAGAAACAGCCAGTGCTATTTAACTGCTGAGCCATCTCTCCAGGTGATATGTGTGCTGCAGAAGCAAGAAGACCTAGTTTGGATCCCCACACCCATGTAAAAAGCCAGGCATGGTAATATGCCCCCACAGCCTCCATGCTGGGAGGTGGATGCAGGAAGATCCTGGGGGTGCTGATGGATCAGTTTAGCCAATTTTTGAGCATAAGGATCAATGAGAGACCCTGATGAAGAGGGCTGAAGATAAAGGATACCCACATCAAACCCTGGCTTCTACACATGCTCTCAACATACACACACACACACACACACACACACACACACACACACACCAAGCAATTCATACTGTTTCTCCATCTCACTGAGAACTGCAGTGCTTTGCGCTCTCTCTTCCTCACCAGCACCCAGCCACATACCTGCTCTTGTTTCTCATCATCTACCATTTGCATGTTCTCAATCTCACAAGTGACCATACCACAAAACTGGCAGATTCTACTTTGGCAACTCATAGTTTTGACAAAGTGTCATTACATCAAGTTTGTAATTTTCATAGTGAGGGGCATTGAGAAACAACTGCATTTGCTTAGGGGAAAATCTTAGGAAAGTCCTGTCTTTGGACACCACAGCAACATTTCAAGGGCTTTATGATGTGCTGTCCAGGCTTGTGACTCAATTTCATGCTCACCCCCAGTGGTGACCACACACATACTTGGGCTGGAGAAGAAGCTGAGACTGGAGAACAGCAGAGCTTAAAGAGCACGTGGCGTGAGGGTGAGAAGAGCCTGGACCTAGAGGCGTTATGATCCCACCAGAGCTCCACAGAGCTCCACAGCTCTGTGCCTCAGTTTCCTTTGCTGAATTAGTGTAATGACTCACCATATTCGCTCAGCCTATCAAGTGGAGACTGATGTGAAATTGCCTTTCTGTGCCCATGAACTTGAGAGTTGGGCAGATGGTTCAGGGCAGGAGTTCATGACAGTCATATGTGGGTGTGGATCCCCTACAAGTGTGGCTTGGGCAGATGACTTTGTCTTTCCAAACCCCAATTTCAATAGCTTTAAAAAAGGATTTGAGCCAGGTGTGGTGGCGCACACCTTTAATCCTAGCATTGGGAGGCAGAGGCAGGCAGATCTCTGTGAGTTCAAGGCCAGCCTGGTCTACAGAGTGAGTTCTAGGACAGCTGGGGCTACAGGGAGACCCTGTCTCAAAAGGACAAAAAAAAAAGATAGAATCTCCATCACAGGGTTATTCCACATGCATGGAAAGCACTTACCAAGGAGCTGAATGCCGTTCTAGGCTGCAGAATCCCCAAATCAAGAAGCCAAGTGGACTAAGGAGTCCTTTTGTTAAGAGAACACTTGTCCTGATATTAAACTTAACCCGCAGCCTCCCACACCTCTCTGCAGCCCCTTGGCTAGTGTGGCTTTCTTGTGGTCTTTAGACTAGGCCTCACCTCACTGTGGATCTAGCACAAAGGGAAGTGGAACTCCTGGCTGAAGGAAGGGTGGGGAACCCTTGTCCCTTCCTCAGCCTTCCTGTTCTTTAGGCAGGCAACTTTAAGCAGTCAGCCCAGATTTTGCTTCAAGAAAATAATGATCGCTGCTGTGGGACAGATGGTTATGATTAGGATTCACCTGGTCCTCGGGCCATTGCTCTGTCCATCCCCAGGGAGGCCACATACGCTTGTCTGGGGGTTTCCCCAAGTGCTTTGCCTCTTCCCCCTCAGACAGGAGGAATGTGGGATGGAGCCTGACAATAAGTCTAGATGCCATTCCTACAAAATTTGGTGGGGTTACCTGTACATATAATTAACATCCACCTTATCTATTTTTGCCTCTATCATTTTAAAATCATCTTCCCACACAGGAGTAATATTTTATATGACTGATGCTCCTAAAATTGGGATTCAACAAAGAAAAGCTTGCAACATGCATTCGTGACTGCTGATTGAATCATCACAGAGGTACTCGGAGACTCAGAAAAAGATTCTGCATTTGGCTTGTAGTATTTCTAAGAGCAGTGGAATGAAGGCGAGGTGGTTCTTTACGTATTTCCTGTGAAACTCCCTATAAACAAACGTACACCACTTAACCCAGTCATCTTCACCTCTTGCAAGATCACAACTGCAGTCAGGGCTTTGCTATTCAGAGAATCCAGACAGGACAGGTTCAGTTCAGTGCTGGTGACAATGTACAGTGTAAACAGAAAGGCAGTAAGAAGCCACGGACACAAAGGGAGCCATCAAGGCTGGTGTCTCAGAAGACACCCACTATTTCCCAAATGATACAGTAAGTTAATAAATTATATGACAGCCAAGGGTGATGGAGTATGCCTGTAATCTCAGCACCAGAATGAAGAGGCAGGAGAACTGCATGTACGAGGCCAGCCTAGGATACATGGTGAATTTTTGTCTTTAAAATTTTTTAATTAAAAACCTTAAGAATGATATGGTATGTCAATAATTATATTGCAGAATAAGTAAAACTCCTTGGTATAAAAAGAAAGGTAAATTCCAGAAACACTAGATTGAATAAAAGTACAAAAGTCATTTATTGCAAGATTTCTCAGTGATTAACATACCACTACGCTTCATGACACTGCAAGGATTTGAGAATGGCCCGCAATGCTTCCAAATTTACTTAACTACGACACCATTTAGTCACAGATTACAGAAGAACTTCCCTAACCTTTTTTTGTTTTAGTGGGTATTTTTTTTGGGGGGGGAGATAAGGACAGGGTCTCACCACATAGCTCAGGTTGACCTGGGATTCCCTGTGAATCCTGAGCTGGGTTTGAATGTATGAGCAATCATCCCTCCTCTGTCTTCCACATGCTGGGATTACGGGCATGTGCCACCACCTTCAGCTGATTTTATTTTGACATCCCAAGTGTTCAAAGTGTTACATTAGTGCACAAAGGAAAATGGTAAACAAACATTCAAATATAGAAAGAAGCAAACCTATAGAAAGAAGCAAACCTCCTCTATGTGAAGGAGTTTGTGTTCTGGATCTACCACTTGCTAGCCAGGTGTCTCTGCTCTTCTCATTCCTTTAAAACACACACATAAAGTACTGTGAACTTGCCTCCCTCCTGAGCTTTGAACTCCAGTTGACACTAAAGTAAGTAGTTTATAATCTATAAGAGTTGAATGTTATACCCCCACCTCATTCATGTGTTAAAGTCCTAATACCCAGAACTCAGAGTGTGGTCTTTACAGATAGGGTAAAGTCTTTAGAAAGACTATCAGTTAAAGTCATCACGGAGAAGCCTGGCCCATATGACTACTGTCCTTACAAAAAGTAGAAATGTGTATATAGAGTCATGCACGGAGCAGTGACACTGTGGAGAAACATAGGGGAGACAGCCATCTGGAAGCCAAGGAGAGTCTGGATCCTTGTCCGGCAGCCCTGCAGGGCACCAACCCTGCAAACACCTTGATCTTGTGCTTACCACCTCCAGACTGATGAAACAGTACATACCTGTTGCTCAGAACCCCCTCCCACTTTCTGATAGACTATTGTGTTAGTTCCCTTTTTGATTAAACACCTAAAAAACAGAACTAGAAAAGGGTTTGTTTAACTCAGTTTGTTAACTCAGTTTGAGCAGAAAAAGGTTCATTTAGGCTGGGGAGGCATTAGGGCCAGAGCCCATGGCAGCTGGTTCCAAAGGGAGGACACAGAGAAAGATGAGCGCCACTGCTCTGTTCCCTTTCTCCTTTTCCATCCAGGACCCCAGCTCATAGAGATGGCAAGGCCCATATTTGAGGGGGGTCTTCCTTCTCAGTTAACACTTTCAGGAAACACCCACTTAGACAAGGATTGACAGTAAATGTTAACCATCACAGTTGTTAATAACCACAGCCCTAGCAAGTTAATGGACTGTCTTTCCCAAATTAGTCTTCACACTGTTTATTCATCAAATCCCTTCTGAAAGTGTGTTAATTTCCAGGACTATTCCAGGCACCAGGGACATAATAGAGATCAATCAACCACAGATGATTTCACTGCTGTTTACAGAGATATGGAATCAAATAATCACTTAGACATGTAAAATTATAAAAGAAAGGACATGAAAATGAGTTGGAGGAGAAGATGCTAAATCACTCACAGGAGCGGGCACACTTGGCCTGCGCGGGTGTCCAGGAAGCCTTCTGAAGGAAGTGCCTTACAAACAGAGCCAAACTGAAGAGCCAGTCTGCAGGAGGAAGAAGGGAAAGGAGGCTGAGAACGCAGGGCTCCCAGCAGAGGGAGCAGCTGAGAACGCAGGGCTCCCAGCAGAGGGAGCAGCTGAGAACGCAGGGCTCCCAGCAGAGGGAGCAGCTGAGAACGCAGGGCTCCCAGCAGAGGGAGCAGCTGAGAACGCAGGGCTCCCAGCAGAGGGAGAAATCAGGCTGGTACTGACCTTCAAGCTCCATTTCCACCAGCTAGCTTTCACAGTGATAGAAGGTTAAGTATGCTTGCTACTGGAAAAGAAAAGTAATCATCAGTCTTAGTGAGCTATGAACACTGAGATACAGGAACAACCAACTTGTCAAGATAAACCCATTAGGGCAATAGTGGCACAAAGGTTATGGAAATAACCAACCACTTTATGACTGGATTTAAGATCTATTTCACAAAATGGAGTTCATACCTGACACTGTTATTAGAGCCAAGGACCTGCGACTAAGAGGTCACAGACTGTTGGGAAAGATCTTTCCACTAAGAAGACAGATTTTTATTAAGCATCTATGGAGAAAAGACTGCATCTTCAACAAATGATGCTGGTCAAACTGGATAGCTACATGTAGAAGAATGAAACTGTCCATAACTCCAGTTTCAGGGGAGTCCAACACCCTCTTCTGACTTCCCCAGGCACTGCACAACATGTGCGGACTTACATACATGCACACAATACACTCATACACATAAATTAAAAATAATAAATAAAATGTTTAAAAAACAAAGAAGCCAGTCTTATAATACTCAGAATGAAATGGACATTACAAAATTTGATGTCAAGATTTAAAGCATAGTAACTAAGAAGTTAGTATGGGAACTACAGAGATGGCTCATTGGTTAAGAGCACTGGCAGCTCTTACAGAGGACCAAGGTTCAGTTCTCAACACCCACATGGCAGCTAACAACCATCTACAACTCCAGTTCTAGGAGATTCAACACCCTTTTCTGGCCTCTGCGGGCTTTGTATGGCATGGGTGCACTTGCATACAAATAAAACACTCACATAAAATAAAAGTAAATAAACAAAAAATGTTTTAAAAAGAAGATAAGCTGGGCATGGTGGTACATGCCTTTAATCCCAGCACTTGGGAGGCAGAGGCAGGTGGATCTCTGTGAGTTCAAGGGCAGCCTAGTCTAGGTAGGGAGTTCTAGGCCAGCTGGGGCTACAGGGAGAACCTGTCTCAAAAAAGACATAAATAAATAAATAAATAAATAAATAAATAAATAGCAGTATCAATAGTTTATGGCCATAACTTTGAAAACAAATGAAGTGAACAAAGCTTCTTGAAAGAAATCTAATGCAATTCCAATAAAAATAGCAGACAACGCAGCCTTACAAGTGGGTGTGTTGAAGCCATCCCAGACTGGAATCCAAGGATTTACTAACACTGAGAAATCTAGAAGGCTGATAGTTGAAAATTTTGGAAGCTTGACATTGACCATAGTGAGGTCATTTATATTCCAGCCATCAGTGAACAGCACCACCATTTTGAAACTTGAGTGATTAGTTAAAAATCTACAGACAATGAAAATACCAAGGGCTTAACAAAATAGCAAGCTGTACTAAACAGTCATGAAACATATAATTCCAGCCTCCTACACTCAAGTAAACAGACTTGCTTAATAACTTCAGTGTCCAATCTGCTAAAGCATGAGTAAGAATATGCACAGGATAATCTCACCTACCACTACAGAAGGAAAAACGCTAAGCCAAATCTTAGCAACGCCAATCTGGGAATGACAATTAATATGGAGAACAGAAGGGAATTTCCTGAATCTAATAAACAGTATCTCCATTCCCAAAGCCAAAAGTAAGAACCAGTGTGGAAAGCCATTGAAAGCATTTCTTACAGAGTCAGAGATGACTCACAGAAACTCAACCGCTTTCACTACCTCTACACAACATTGTGCTGGGGGTGCCAGCTAGCATTTTAAGGCATGGAAAAGAAAATAACACGTATGAAATAACAAGGCTTGTTGCAAAATACAGCATAGGAGAAGGTAGCTGGCGCCATTGTCAGAGGGGTAATTTAAAGCCAGTATTTGTATTACAATAAGCCTTGAAGGCAGGTAGAGACTCCAAAGTTAGACAGTTTTTTCTCCTTGCTCTCCTGGAATGATTTAGCTGACAGATGGGTGGTCTTCCCAGGGACCTAAGGGTCTAGAGGTAGGATGGGCAGGACATGTCATGCCACAGTCCCGCCCACTCTGCCCTCCTATGTCTATCCCAATGCGAAGCAACAGTTCCTGTCCTCAACCCGGAAGGCCCAACTGTCTGTCCACCTTCCACGCCTGATGCGTACAGATCACACAGCCTGTGATACAGTGACCACTTGCTATTCGCTTCCAGTCACCAACCAGAAAGGCACGGAAATGGAGTGTACACACGCAGAGTTATACCAGCAGCTCCTCACACCCCTTCGTGTCTGGCAGATCTAATAATGTTTTAAAAATTTGGGCTTTTATTTGCATGTCTTTCCCTGCCTCCTCAATATTCTTTTTCTCCTAATGGTCTCTCATCATAGCGTATAAAACGGTCAGGATGGAATTTTTTTTTAGCTGAAAGGCTCAGTTAATATTTGTCTAAGTAGTTTTTTATTCTAAAACAGAGAATCGGAGAATAATTTCTAAAAACAAAAATCATGATTCCTACTTGTGGTACTTTGTCTCCAAAGACAACCATCATCAAATACTTCTCTTCTTTCCACACACGGCTTCACCACACCCCCACCTAGAGCTGAGTCTACCCCTCCACCCCTTAAATCTGGGCTGGCCTGCCTGTGACCCCTTAGACCAAAAGGATATGGTGGAAGTGAATCTCTGGCAGTTGGAGGGCCAGATTTTAGAGGAGTCATGACTTCTTCTCCTGAGAGGACCCCTCTTAAGAGGCTTCCTGAGCACTCAGCTGGGAGGTTGTGAGAAGCCCAACATGGAGCTGCCTGAGCTCCTCCAGCTGCCCCTTCAGCTCCGGCTGGTGTGTGGTCAGCTGAACCAGTCACCATAGCACCAACCACAGCTGTAGCCTCCATCAGATACCACCCAAAATGCATCACGGGAGAGCCATCCTGCTGAGCCCAGCCACCCCCTATAACAACAAGAGACAACAGAAAAGGATGTAGAAACCATTAGCTCTTGATGGCTGTTGCATAGAAATAAGTGACCAGAATTGTGCTCTTCAGGAACTTTAAAGACCCTCAACGTTAAACACTGAGGAAGTCAGGGTGGAAATGTGACAGGATGGAAAATTAATCAAAGGTCTGTTCCAATCTGCTCCTTCCCCATAGTACTTTAAAAGTTCCCAGAGCATTAAAAGTAAAATAAAAGGTCAAGCCCAGTGCCACACACTTCTAACCCCAGTAGTAGGGAGATGGGGAGGTTAAGACAGCCAGATGCCCGGGGCTTCCCGGCCAGCCTAGCCTAATTGGCCAGCAAGCACCAGGCACCCACAAGGTACACATACATGAAACATGCAAAACACTCATGCACATTAAAAATAAAAATAAAGTGAGGCTGGAGACAGCACCCACAGAGCGGCTAACAATCATCCATAACTTCAGTTCCAGGGGATCTGACACCCTCTTCTGACCTCCATGGGCATTGCACCATACCAGTGTGCCTACCTACATGCAAGCAAAACACTTGTACACATAAAATAATAAAATAAAATAAAATAAAATAAACCTTTAAAAAATAAAACAGAAACAAGAACAAGGTAGACAGCTTCTGACCTCCAGCCAATGTTGACCTCCAGCCTACATGCAGACAGACAGACAGACACGCACACACACACACACACACACGCCTGCATACACATAAAAATTAATGAATTCATTAGGAAACTTTCTGGTGCACCAACCACACCCTCCACCTGCACCTGTTACATCAGGATCTCTGGTCAGCCTCCACCCACCCAGGCCCATGGACTCATTATTTACATTTTAACAAGGAGACTTGTGCCCATTGAAGGCTGAACAAGTTGAACTCAGGGAGACAGCCACAGGTACTGCTTCTTGAGACAATAGGTCGCAGAGACTCTTCTGGAGAGGCAGGCTGAGCTGCTATCACCAGCAATGTTGCTAGAGGGCCTCTACCCATCCCTCCTTTTGCTGTCAGAGTGACTGTGCAACCTGTCACCACTCTACAGTAGTCTACAAAGGAAGCTAAAATTTGTAATCATGGGGAAGACTCACTACCCCCCCATCCAAAACATGTTTATATCTGCCTGACTTCCTATGTGCCCCCCACACACACACACCACACACCAAACACTCATGCACCCCCACACACCATATATATCACCCTACATGTTACCATAAAGACCACCACATACACAACAGCACACAGGACACATACCACACCATATACATCATACCACACACACGACACACATACATACACCCCAAGCCACATATGCATACCCACACCATGCATAACACCATACACATCACCACACATACCACCACATGGCACATACCATATATACCACACCATAAACCACATGATAAAACATACCATAAACCACACCATAAACCACACCATAAACCACACCATAAACCACACCATAAACCACACCATACACCATACCATACACCATACCATACACCACACTATACACCACACCATAAACCACACCATAAGCCACACCATAAGCCACACCATAAGCCACACCATAAGCCACACCATAAGCCACACCATACACCACACCATACACCACACCATCAACCACACCATACACCACACCATACACCACACCACAAATCATACCATAAACCACACCATAAACCACACCATGCACCACACCATACACCATACCATGCACCACACCATACACCATACCATAAACCACACCAAACACCATACCATAAACCACACCATACACCATAACATACACCATACCATAAACCACACCATACACCACACCCCACACATCACACAGCACATACACCACACCATGCTCTCCACACACACCATACCACACACGCGCACACCACCTCCCATATCTGCACACACTGGGTGTACCTTCATGCTTTGCCAGATCCCCTCCCTCTGCCTATAATGCTACTGCCTCTCAGCTCTGAAGCCACAATTCTTTTCCATGATTAAAGACTCAGCTGTCTCCTCCATGAAACCTGGAACAACCAGGCATTTCTTTCTGCCATTTCCCACAGCCCCTCCTGTGACTCTTCAAATATAGCTGTGGTTATAGGGAATTACTGTTTATGTCTCTGTCTTGCTCATGTCTCTGTGCTCTTACACCCCAGGGACTGTCTTCCAGTTCCTGTTCCTGGCATCTCCCATCCACTCTTACACCAGAGACCATTGGCCAGAGATCTGGCTAGATCTCAGACCTTGCCCCCAGCCATCCCTGGCTCACATGGAAGTTCCTTGTGTAGTGACTCTTCTCTGCGATGCACAACCAGTGAACTACACACAGGAAGCAGTAGACTTTCCAGAGAATGCAGCAATAAAGCCATAGCAGCACAAACGGATGCCCGCAGCAGATGCCAGCCTTCATCCCAACCCAGCCACCATCCAAGGAGGAAACAGGGCATTCAAGAATGAAGGAAAATACTTACAAAGCACGTGCTAATGTGATATTCCAAATAGCCCGTTATCACTACTAACAGTAGTCGATTCACCTCAACTTCTGAATTAGCCAATAAGTAACCATTGTTCCTCCAAGCCTCTGGTCATAATGAACCCTCCTTGGAGGGTTCTCTCTCTTCCCCATCTCCCCTCCTGTCTTTCTCCCTCCCTCTCCCCTCCTCTCTCCTCCCTCTCCCCTCCTCTCTCTCTTCCCCCNGGCAATTTGTAACTAGACACAGTTGCACACCTTGCAAAATATTCAAGTCACTGTACTAATGTCAGAATACAGATTATTTTCTAATTTTGCAGTATCATGTGGATTTCATGTGACATGTCACTTATAAGCATTTTATGAAGGAAATACCAACTACAAACTGCACATCTTAAAACAGTTGCTTTTTTTTCTAGCAATAGTGACAGCGTACTTGGGCTACTCAGGACAAACTATGAGGTCAGTGAATGTAGAGGCTTCTGCTTCTCTCAACTTATGTAGCAGCAATGAGTTAAAGAACTGGGGTATTTTCTGAGTGTGCATGAATCTCTCTCTCTCTCTCTCTCTCTCTCTCTCTCTCTCTCTCTCTCTCTCTCTCTCTCCTCTCTCCCCCTCCCATCTCTTCTCCTCTCTCCCTCCCTCTCCCCTCCTCTCTCCTCCCTGTCTCATGTAGTTCGGACCACTCTTAAACTGGCTGTGTAGTCAAGGATGACCTTGAACCTCTTTCTTTCCTCTTCCCAAGTGCTGGGACTACAGACATGCACTACAACATCTGGTTTACAAGGTGCTGTGATTGAAACTTGGGCCCTTGTATGTCCTGGGCAGTCTACCTGCTGAGTTATATCCCTAGCCTTTCTTTTTGTTTTGTTTTGTTTTTTTAAGAAAAGATCTCACCATATAGACAAAACTGGTCTGTAACTTGAAATCCTCCTGCTTCAGCCTCTCAAGTACTGGGATTACAGGCATGGTTACATATAATTATCTTTCATCTTTAATATGGCAAGAGAATTTTTTCTTCCTTTAGAGAATTTTTTCTTTTCTACTTAAAACGATTAGGAATCTGCCTCTGGGATGAACCTGCTGCCTGACTTAGTCTCTCAGTTGTCTTCGGCCCCACTCATCATCAGAGCAAGGGTTTCTGTGTCCTATTAACTTGGTGTGGTGGTTTGGGGGAGAAGTGTCCCAAAGACTCATGTATTTAAATCCTTCTTTCCCAGTTCGTGGTGATGCTTGAGAAGGCTATGGAGGTTTTAAAATGCAAAGCCTTGCCAGGGAGAAGCTAGTCCCTGGGGTGGTTTTGGAAGTTTATAGCCTTGACTCACTTCCAGTTTGCTCTGTTTTCCTGTGTGTGGCTAAGACACGACCAGTCTTCTCTCCCACCAGCATGGACTGTCTCTGTGGAACCAAAGCCAAAATAAACTTCCTATAAGTTAAAAAAATTAACTTATTACGATGATCAATAGGATTATTAATTTAGAGAATTACCCCAAAAGATTTTCTAATATTGTCATCCATATATTTCATAGGAAAATTCATTTTGTTCCTTTCTCATTTTTTTTTTTTTGGTCTTTTTTGAGACAGGGTTTCTCTGTAGCCCCAGCTGTCCTTTTTCTGTTGCATACGTCTTACTGGATTTGCTTAGCTAACTATCTTCTACAGGAATGAGTAGGACTGTTCCGTGACTCTTTTTCTTGATATATTATTTGATTCCACATCAAATTTTCACCAAACTACTCAATGATTTTCTGTTTGCCTGAAAGAGTTTTCATAAGACTGGTTGATAGTGCTTGGCTTTAATCCCTTGGAGCCTATGACCGTACGTGGTGAATGATTTGTGTTTTTTACATCTATGAGTGTACTATCTGCATGTAAGTTGGTGCACCCGTGTCATACAATGCCGCGGACATCAGAAGAGGGCGTTGGATTTCCCTGGAACTAGAGTTAAAGATGGTTCTTAGCCACCTTGTGGGTGCTGGGAATCAAATCCGGGTCCTCTGCAAGAGCAGTCAGTGCTCTCAACCACTGAGCCCTCTCTCCAGCCCCAGACTGAAGCCTTTTCTACTCTACACATGCCGCCGACAAACAGCCATGGAGGTGCCACTGTATTTATTTGGGAGTTTACAAGTACATTTTATTAAATACATTTATTATACTTTGAGTTGTGAGGACTGAGTGCATATAATAAACAGCATGGTAAAAACACCAGCGGATCGAGAGATGCCAAAAGCGTCATTTACAGCCCTAAAGGCTCCATCCTGCCATGACTCCGACTGCCAGGTGCTGAGTCATGAGAGGTTTTAGAGAGTCCAAGGGAAGAGCTGGGCAGCCAGGGTGGCACAGAGACACGGCTCCATCCCTTTAGGGTCTCTGTGCCACCATTCTTTGACACTTTAATAGCTATCTGGTGGCTACTGGCAAATGGCTTGTGTTTCAAGTGGTTTACACACACACACACACACGCACACACACACACACACACACACAAGCGCACACGCAATATTCAAAGACAAGAACAGAACCAGCTCTGCAAGGAAGTTCAACTTTGAAGAAATCTATTTATGACAGTGTCACAGGAAGGCAGAGGGAAGCAGAGGGCAGGAGCCTGTCACCAAGTTTCCATGTTCTAATGCCTGGGATGGGAGGCATCTGGCCCAGGCTCAAGGCACTTCAAAGGACAATGTCTTGAAGCACAACTTCATAAATTATGACCTGCATATAGACAGCCTAGAGATGTCTGGGAAAAGTGAGAACTCTGATTCAGTCCATTGGGAGTGGGGTCTGCGCTTATGCTTCGAACATGCTCCTGGGGGGGGGGTGGCTGCTGCTGCTGCTCCTGCTATTGCTGCTGCTGCTATTGCTGCTGCTGCTGCTATTGCTGCTGCCCCAAAGAGCACACTGCGAATATCAGAGTCTAGACTGGAGAAGAGCTCAGTCATGTTTTGGCTTGCTTCAGAATCAGCAAGACGCTCTTAAAGCACAGACTGCTGACTCATCCCACTCCTAAGGGTTCAGACACAGTAGCTTTTTCAACTAGTTCCTAAGTGACAACGGTGCTCGTAGTCTGGGGATCCCACTTTGGGAATTACTAGTCTAGACTCTCCAGCCCATCTAGACATAATAATGGTAGCTCTTCCTTAAGTTAGAAGAAAATGTAGACCTCCATAGAAGATGTAGCACCAGTGATGAAATTCATGAGTAGAGGGCTTCGTCTTAGAGTCAGTGGATTCAAGGTGCACCTCGCAGAAACAATCGATGCCATCTGGATGTATGGCAATTAAATTATAAATTTTACCAACTGATGGAAATTTTTTATTATTTTTGCTTTGTATGTGTGAGTGTATCGCCTGCACTTGTGTAACTGCATCCATGTTGTGCAATGCCCAGAGAGGACAGAAGAGGGCATCAGATCCCCAGGACCCAACTTACAGATAGTTGTTAGCTGCCATGTGAGTGAGTGCTGGGATTCAAACCCAGGTCTTCTGCAAAAGTAGTCAGTGCTCTTAAACACTGAGCACTGAGTAGTCACTGCTCTTAAACATTGGGCACCGAGTAGTCAGTGCTCTTAAACATTGGGCACTGAGTAGTCAGTGCTCTTAAACATTGGGCACTGAGTAGTCAGTGCTCTTAAACATTGGGCACTGAGTAGTCAGTGCTCTTAAACACCAAGCACCTCCTGGTGGAAAATTTCATTAAGTGCTTTCTATCTCACTGGCCCAGTGCTAATCACTACTTACCAACTCTGGCTGCAAGCTCATTCCTATCAAGTTCAAAGACCCTTTCTTCTCCTGTCCTTATGGCAAGTCCTGGAAAGAAACTAGTCACCACGGAGCTATGGGTCCTTCCCTTTTTAAACTAGTCATCGCGGGGCTACAGGTCCTTCCCTTTATAAACTAGTCATCACAGGGCTATGGGTCCTTTCCTTTATAAACTAGCCATCACGGGGCTTTGGGTCCTTCCCTTTCTAAACGAGTCATTACAGGGCTATGAGTCCTTCTCTTTATAAACTAGCCATCACAGGGCTATGGGTCCTTCCCTTTACATCTCTTACATCTAAAACAGGGTCTGTCAAAATGCAAGTGTTCTATAATTACTGGAGGAAGGGGGAAAAGGGGAGGAACCTTATACTCCTAGTATATATTGCATTATTAGCATGCCTTAAAAATGTCTAAATGGAATAACTTTCCTAAGGAAAAATTTTGTTTTAGTTAGGTCTTTATTATCAATGAAGTCTTTTTAGTGATAATAATTCAAATTTCTTTTTTAAAATTTATTCTTGTATGTGTATGAATGTACTGTCTGCATGTAGGTTTGTGCACCTGTGTCGTGCAATGCTGCAGAGGTCAGAAGAGAGTGTCGGATTCCCCTGGAACTGGAGTTAAAGATGGTTCTCAGCCTCCATGTGGATGCTGGGGATCGAACCCGGGTCCTCTGCAAGAGCAGCTGGTGCTCTTAACCTCTAGACCATCTCTCCAGCCCCAAATTCAAATTTCTTAATAAGAAGAATAAGTTAAAAGCTGATGTCTTACAATACTATTGACTTACACAACCAGGTGTCTGGGGAGGTGTAGCTACTCTGAGAAACAGAGCATTCTCTTCTTCTTAGTTGATTTATCAGCAAATTGAGCTGTCCTTCAAAGACAGCAGCTGACCACCAATTATGGTCTGCTTGTCTGGGTAAGCCATCAGCTTCTAGCAAGTCAGATCTTCCTAGCTCAGTAGCTGGCCAGTTAGGTTTCCTTTCCTAGTAGAGAAATCGAAGACTACAAATCTGTACAGTTACCTTCTGTGTGCAAATCTTCACAGGTGTGTACTGTGTACTGGTGATTTCTAGGAGTCAGGGGGCAGTCACAGGAGAATCAAATACAGTCTATACCGTAGAAGTCCGCGATTTTCTCAGAGAGTAGAGTGGGTAAAACAGTGGCTTTATGGTGTAACAGAGAGGAATACAGACTGTAGGACAGAGGAAGTTAATGACATTGTTCTTTGGGAGAGCTGGGAAAGACTTTGAGAATGGATGACATTTATGCTGGCTTTAAAAAGATGTATAAATGTAAACTCAGAAGCTGAGTAACATGCATCTATAATCCCACCACCCAAGAGGCAGAGGCAGGAGAATTGCTATGAGTTTAATAAGGCCATCCTGGCCTACATAGAGAATACCAGGCCAGCCAGAGCTATATAGCAAGACCTTGTCTCAAAAGAAGGGAGTGAGTTGGGACTTAGAGCAGGAAGGCAGGCCACAGTGCATCCTGGGCAGAGAACAGCATGTACAGATGTATCATAAAGTACACTCTGACAGAAAAACAAACATTCTCCACCAGTGGGAAGGGAGTCACCTGCTGCGTCAGCTTTGAGCATCCCTCTCCTCTGGCCACCTGCTACAAACAGCTGTTTACACAATGCTTGCCGGTACTGTTTAATCCAGGCTTTCATGACAACAGTCCCAATGCATTAGGATGACTGAGCCCAAACTGTACTATGAGCTGAGTCTCCTAGGAAGCTCTAGGAGTGTGACCACCAGGTCCAGATCTACCCAGAAGAAGGTGGTATCGACTTCCCGCTTTTCACCCAAAAGGGACTGGTAAAAGCCCTTAGTTCCTGGGCCTCAGTTTCTCCTCACTTAGATCGTTCCTCCTGGTGCAGATCTGCACTCTTCCGAGGCTCCCACTCAGTTTTCACCCCAGTGCATTCAGCTCTGTTTCCTGGACCAGAATCCATAATTCCACGGCCTGTTCCAGCATGTCTTCACCGACTACTTTAGAAAACGAGACTTACCAACAGTTTTGCTGTAAAAATTTCTCCAGCTGACAATGAGTTATTAGCTCACAAATGGCTTCATTCTTTGGTGACCAAGTCCTGCAGCCTTCTCCCTTCCTTGCTGATTTGAACATTTATTTACAGAACAACTGCTATGTGTCCTTAAGGATTAAGAATCTCCTGAGATGGGACAAGAAGAAAGGGTTTCTTTAAGGAGTGGGAAGAGCTTTTCTTTTTCTTTAACTTAAAAAAAAAACTTGTATGAGATGTCTGGGTACACATGTAGGGGGCATGTGCACATATGTGTGCATGTGTGTAAAGGCCAGAGTTCAACCTCAGACATGTTTCTCAGGAACATTCCAACTTACTTTTTACTTTTTATTTAACTTTTGTGCATTTTATAATACATTTTAACCCTATCTAGACCCTTCCCAGCTGCACCTGTCCACACCCCACCACTCCACTTTGCACATTCTTTCATACATGTTAAGGCCTATGGAATCAAGTTGTGTCCCTAGATGTCCCTCTGTGTGAGTTCATCCACTGAAGCCTGGTCAGCCTATCTAGCATCACTCTCTTAAAAAAGACCAAGTCTTTCACCCAGCACTGATCAGCTGACAAAATAGTTTCTCATTAAGGATGGGGCTATTTACCCACTTCTCCAGCTCTACATCAGGTTTTTGTCTGCTTTGAGTTTGCATGGGTTTTGTGTATTGCCATCAGCACTGCTATCCATATGAGCAACTTCCCCGCCTCGGGGAAAACTCTGTTTCCTTGTGGCCACCCACCATCCCTGGCTCTTAAAGTCTTTCAACTCCCTGTCCATATTATTATTTTGGGGCAAGGTCCCTCTCTGACACCTGTGGCTCACCTACATGGCCAGACTGGCTAGCCAGGGAATACCAGCCAGCCTTCTGTCCCTGCCTCCCCAGCGCTGGGGTAACAGGATTCCACTTCCACCACGCCTGGCTTTTTATGTGGGTGCTGGAATCCACCGCAGGTCTTTATGTTGGTGCGGCAAGTACTTTACTGACTAAACCATCTCCCAACCTCCAGATTCTATCTAATGGGCTCCCAAGAAATGTAATGTTGCTGGTCCATCTCTGATACAGTCACTTACCTTCTGGTAAGTGGTAAGTCAGTAATTACAAAATAGTGACTTAATATATAGAAAATACATGGTAGGCCCCCTAAGATAGCTCCAAGGGTCAAAGAATTTGCTGTCAAGCTTGATGACCTGGGCTTAATCCCCAGGACCCTCATAATAATAGCCAACTCCCCCAAGTTGTCCTCTGCCTCCACACACAGCACAAACACGCACATACACACACACACACACACACACACACACGAGCACACTAAATAAATGTAATAAAAATAATTTTAAAAGATAGTGGGTAACCTTGGTTAATCTGGGCTAACAGTGTGGCCTTAAGTGTCCAAAAGGAAAGTATAACCAGAAATAAATAATTAGTAAGGCCTGAGAAATTGTACTTCAGGTATAAAACTTGAGATCTTAGTAAAAAGACAAAAAATTAAAAAAATAAAATAAAATAAAAAAAGCACAGTTGTTTTGCCTGTCTTACTGGCAAGTGCAGCTACCCTGTGGCTGCCACTGCTTTCGCCATCCTTCAAAGACTTGAGACATGGCTTTTGAACATTTCAGTATGGACTGAAGACTCATGTCTCTCCAAGAATCCTCCAAACCTTCAGTGCCAGATGGGGACTGCTGAGACATCCAGCTTGTGGACTGCTGAGACATCCAGCTTGTGGACTGAGCTACTACTGGGGTTTCAGCCTCTTCAGCTTATAAAATACCTACCTATTAAACATCACTTTCTCTTCTTCAATTTACAATGCAGTATGAAAGCTTAAAGAACCTCCTTTAGAAGAAACTGTTTAAGTTCATAGGAAAATGTCCACTGATTAAAAAGCCACAAATCCCTAACAGCTCACAGGCTTTGGAATGGCAAGGACCTGGTTCCCTATCTGTAAAGTCTTAAGCAAGTTACCCTTAGTTGAAAAATGAAGATACGATTCCTGCCTCTTAGGTTATTTTGAGGATTACATAAAACAGATCAAAAGTGCCTGCGATACAATTAACATGTCCTTTTACTTTAAAATCAGAAAACTCCACAATAAGAAACAAAGGCAAAGCTAGCCCTACCTGTAGCATATGGTAGGTAAGTGCTTTTACATAAAACATTTTTATCATCTCTTAGCTGTGCCTCAGCCTTTGGTAAACCAAAACAAAGTTTTCTGGTATCCACCACACAATCTAGAAAAGGTTACCTAGGTTCTAAGTCCAGGAGGCAGCATGTTGAATGACAGCTAGACCTACAGTAAGGGAACTGGGATCCTTTTTCCACCATCCCCTAGGGTCCCTCAACCAAATCAGCTCATCTGTGAGTATAATCCACATAAAAGTAGGCTCCCAGGCAGCCAAGTCTCAAACCACAGTTTGCTAAAAAAATAAAAATAAATTTACAAACAATTCATCAGGAAACCTAAAGCAAAGCCATTGAGCCTTTCCCTCTCTTCCCGGATTGTTTCCCTTCCATACTTACAAACTATGGTCTCGGAAAGCCACATGTTTCGCTGGGCACTGTGCTGCCTGGCAGTGATCCCAGCACTCTGGAAATAGAGGCAGGAGAAGAGTGTTGAGGCCAGCCTGGGATACATACACGAAGATACATTGTCTCAAAAACTGAAGGAAAAACTTTTTTAACCTTAAATTTTATTTTGAAAAAGCTGAGCTAACTCAGCTGGTAAAGGTGATCACCACCAAGCCAGATGATCCAGATAACTCAGCTGGTAATGGTGATTACCACCAAGCGAGACGACCCAGATAACTCAGCTGGTAAAGGTGATTACCACCAAGCCAGATGACCCAAATAACTCAGCTGGTAAAGGTGATCACCACCAAGCCAGATGACCCAGATAACTCAGCTGGTAAAGGTGATTACTACCAAGCTGGTAACGGTGATCACCACCAAGCCAAATGACCCAAGTGTGATCCCCAGGACCCACATCATGGAAGGAGAAAATTATCTCCTGCGTTCCTGCAAGTTGTCTCATGACCTTCACACACGGGTTGTTTACATAGACATGCATGTACAGACATGCACACACAAATACACAAGAAATTAATTACATGTAATAAAAATGTTAAAGGACTCACAAGCCACATGCTTACCACCTCCCTTTATGCAGAGATCCCAGTGTCCTTTGCTTGTCCCTCTTGTCTCCTTCCTTCTTCATCTTTCTTCCTAGAACTTATCACTATGTGAAACTGCCATGGATGTCTGTTGAGAACTGTCATGTCTTCCATTCTGGCACTTAAAATTGATCTGTCGTACAGCAGAGTCTCAATAAACTCTGCTAACCAAATATTTGATCAGTGCTCTAAGTCAATGATTTATGTTATTTGTTGGGTTAGGCCCTACAGAATTTTCTGAATAAAACACTATAATCAGCCCTGCATGAATGGTGAGGAGTCTGGGGTTTTACAAGCTGGAGAAGCTTTTATCCAGGACACACAGTCTGTACAGAGTGACAGTCAGCTCATTCTATACCTGTGTTCCATCTCCCTCTGGATCATCCTCTGGATCGTGCAGTGGTCAAGGGATTAGAGAGGCCTGCCCAACCTTTTGACATTTTAATATGACATTGTCTTCTATAAAGTTCACATTCAAGAACTACACAATTCAGTTACCAAAAAAAAAAAAATCACATAATATTTTAAGTTTACTATTTTTTTGTATTTTTTTTTCTTTTTTTTTGAGACAGGATCTCTCTATAGCCCCAGCTGGCCTGGAACTCACTCTGTAGACCAGGCTGGCCTTGACCTCACAGAGATCCTCCTGCCTCCACCTCTGGAGTGCTATGATTAAAGGCATGCGCCACCATGCCCTGCTTAAAGACGGTTCTTAGCCATCATGTGGGTGCTGGAAATCAAACCTGGGTCCTCTGCAAGAGCAGTCAGCGCCTTTAACCACTGAGCCATCTCTCCAGCCCCTATAAGTTTACTATATTTGTACTGGGCTATGTTCATAGATGCCCTTGGCCATATGCAGCCCACAGACCATGAGTCAGATACATCCAAAAGAGGTTTTAAGGTCACCTCCACATCTGACATTAATTGACAGGAAATTGTTGGAAAGTCGCAGCAGAGAGACCACTCATTAAACCATGTGGAGTTTTAAAGGAGGGTTTAATTTAATTACGACACCAGGCTGACACTCAACTCGGGAGGAATGTGGCCACGAGGTGCAGGATGCAGAACTTTTTATAAGTACATCAGCCAATCAGAGTTTAACACCACAGTTAAGTTACCAATCAAGGGGAAGCACATAAAGCATCAAGCCAATTGCAGAAGCAAGAGACGACAGTTAACAGATAACCAATCAAGGGAAAGCCTTTGAAGCAAGCAAACCAGTCATTCCTAGAATGACTCAGGGAAAATGGCTAAATGGTATCTGAGAAAACTATCTATAATCCTCTATCTCAATAATCCTCTATCTCACTCTATAACCATACAAGTTAAAGTGTAAAGCATTTTAACTCTTAAGGAATAAGTTTTATAGGCTCTCACTAAAGTCTCATATCTATATATACATATATATTATGTATCTATATAGAGAGATTTATAGATATATACATAATTGAAGCATAAGAACACAAAGTAGACAGGTTCTAAATGGGCTTTTAACTAGAGCGTCAGCCAACACAGATGGATTTATTAATGGTTCATTTGGAAATAAGAATCATCTTCTGCTCCAAACTCCATGCGGGGTTTCTGTCCATAACGCACACAGGGATTACTGCTGAGGAGAAAATGGGTTCATATTGAGGCAGCAAGAGCAAGAAATAGTTTCTGTGAAGATAAGGGGGAAGTGCCTGGGTCTGCACAAGTCTGTGAGGAGGTCACCTCCAGTGCTGGGGTAGGCTTGCTTAAGGATGAACAAGGTTTTCAGGTGGTAAGGGGAAAAGCCTATAAAGTTCAGGGTAGCACAATGTTGATGCCTCTTTTTTGGAGGTCTTTGGCCATATGACCTTGGGCAATTGTTAGTTTATACGGTTTTACTTGCCTCACTCTGAATGGTTTTTCAGACACAATTATATTTTTTCTCTCTTTTACCAGAATCTACCACAGTGTTTAGGAAATTTCAGATTTCAATCAGTATTAGAAATAATCTTTCAGGGTTGTTGTGAGGAATTGTGATGATATTTAGGAAGGTTTCTGAAAATGTTGTGTGTTACCTTTGGAAGGGTTTTCGTTTAATGCAGTTTAACCTCCTCCCACTGAGCTTTGTTGACGCTCTAGTAAATAATTAACTACCCTGTTTCCAAAGTTTAACAAGTTTGAAATTTAAAAAAATGATACAATGGCTATGCAAGGATTTATTAATACTGTAGCATGTCAATAAATTGAGACAAATAAACCTAAAAACAATTTATAGTAAATGAGAGATGTAATGTTTAAGAAGGTCGGGCTGGAGAGATGGCCTAGCGGTTAAGAGCGCCGACCGCTCTTACAGAGGACCCGGGTTCGATCCCCAGCACCCACATGGCGACTGAGAACCGTCTGAAACTCCAATTCCAGGAGAACTCCAGTTCCAGGGGAATCCGACGCCCTCTTCTGACCTCCGCGGCATTGCACAACACGGTTGCACAGTTTGCATGAGACCAGTACATTCATGCACCTACAGAAATAAAATAAAATTAATTTAAAAAATTTTTTAAATAACCAAGAAGAGTCAAACGAACTACATTGTTTCTAAACATTGTAACAAAGGTAAATAGTACTAACATACACTTCATCAAAGAAAAACGGTAAATGACCAGGAAAACAGATTTGAAATAAAGCTTTTATATTTGTCAATAATTGAATACATACCTAACAAAACAATAGATCTTTTTTGCACATCAAATTAGTAAGACTGACAAGAGAGGGAGGGGAAGAAGAAGAAAAGAAGGAAAGAAATTAGTGCATATAAAAATTGTGAGCTTCAAGTAAGCTTATATATTCAGCGGAATGGTCAATAGTAATATGAATTTTAAAATTAATTTTCCGGGGCTGGAGAGATCTGGCCTAGAGGTTAAAAGCGACGACTTGCTTACAGGGACGCCGGTGTTCGATCCTCCAGCACCACATGGCGACTGAGACCGGTCCGTAACTCCAATTCAGCGGAATCCAGTCCAGTTCCAGAGACTATCCGACCACCCTCTTTGCTGACCTCCTCGCATTGCAGACACGGGTGACAGGACTACATAGAGATAGTACATACACACTAAACCTAAAATAAATAAATATTTAAAAAAAAGAATTTCCTAATTGATAATGTTATAAAGAGAATTTTGTATATAGCTGGTCTAGTTGATTCCAAAGTACACATCTTTCACACTTTGAAACTAGGATCCTTTTAAACTAGATGTCTTTTTTTCTTTGGATGCTGTTGTGTGACTTGAACTTCCAGTCTTGTGTATGTTAGACAAGCCTTCTACCAACTGAGCTGTGATTCCAAACTATTGTTTGTTTATGCTACTGTTTTATCCTATTTGGTGGTGTTCTGAAAAGCTTTTATCTTCCACTTATAGCCTTTGCTTTCCAAAATCCACAATGATGTTACTGTTACAATGATAATTAGAAAATAAATAAAAATAGTTGACTGACTGCCCCCTATGAAAGAAATGCTGGTGTATAAGAATTCAAATCAAGCAAACAATCAAAAGAAGAGAAAAGAGGCCTGAAGTAGAATTGGTATTTAATAGTCACCAGATGCATTAGCATGATGCAACTAAAAGCCAATGAACACAGAGATGACTGCAAACAATCCGAATGGTGGCAAATGTGTAATGCCAGAGACTTGGGGGAGGGAGGGAGGGAGGGAGGAGGGAAGGAAGGGAGGAGGGAAGGAAGGGAGGAAGGAAGGAAGGAAGGAAGGAAGGAAGGAAGGAAGGAAGGAAGGAAGGAAGGAAGGAAGGAAAAGCTATATGTTGTGATATAATGAGAAATGTTTTTGGCCTCTGACCTCAGTTCTTGAGCCAGAGCTTGTAGAATACTTGTAGACAGTAGAACATTTGTAGAGTACTTGTAGACAGTAGAATACTTGTAGAATACTTGTGGACAGTAGAATACTTGTAGAATACTTGTGGACAGTAGAATACTTGTAGAATACTTGTAGACAGTAGAATACTTGTAGAATATTTGTAGACAGTAGAACACTTGAAGACAGTAGAATACTTGTAGAGTACTTGTGGACAGTAGAATACTTGTAGAATACTTATTGACAGTAGAATACTTGGTAGAATACTTGTAGACAGTAGAATACTTGTAGACAGTAGAAGACTTGTAGACAGTAGAAGACTTGGAGAATACTTGTAGACAGTAGCACCCGGAGGATTTTTGACCTATGATTTGTTCTCTGAACTCGGTAGTAAACATAGAACTCTAAAGCCTTGGTAAGTTCCTGAGGGATAGAAGTGCTGGATAGGGAGCTCCTAAAATCCCTTGGAAGTTTCTGGAAAATAGAAAACTGTCTTTTGTTCTAAGGAGGTAGCTTTTGGCAGGCCTCTTCAGTATCTTCAGGGTGGGCGCTAACCAGCCAGGGTACCAATGTGATTAGAGAGGTGCAAGCTTCAGCTTCTGGTCCCCTAGAGGTGAGGAGAGAGACTGAAGAATGAGTTGTGCACCCAGAGAGGGCTTGGAAGCACCGCACCCTTCTCCTACACCTATGTTTCTCCTCGAGCTGGCTGTGCATCAGTTTCTTTTGTAATGCCCTTATAACAAATGGATACACATAACTAAGGTATTTCCCTGAGTTCTGTGGCCCATGCCAGCTAACTCATTGGGACCCTAGTGTTGCAGTTGCCATTATCAGTCTAAGGTATTGTTGGGTGTGGCATAGAGTAGACTAGCACTGGCCACCAGACATTAGACACCAGATGCCTCTTGGAGATTGTGCTACTGAAGGAGAGCCGGAACTACACATCCAGCCTCTCCCTCCTCCCAAAGCCAGCCAGCTCACCTAGGGACAAGGCTATGGACTCACAAGGTGAGAGTGCTTTCACCATGTTGTATGGTATGAATGTGGGAAGGGACATCAAAAGGACCCTGTAAGTGATGATTTCCCCCATTTGCTCTGTAGGAAAACCCATTAAATTTGCTAGACTCCCATAAACTGAAGTCTTTGGAGAATCTGTGCCTCAGTCCATCTTCAGGTCAACAGGGAAGGGGAAGAGGCAGGGCACTGAGATGACCGCCATGTTGGGCCACTTTTCAGCAAGTGCAAGTACTGAACCCCCCCCCACCTAGGAGGGAAAATTTTCTGCTACATTGGGTTTTCTCAGCCAATCAAAAACTTAAAAGGTAAGAAAAATCTCAGACCAGCAGAGAGTAAGAAGCCAACAAACTTTTATTGAATAATAATCACTTCCAGGAATATAAAGAATCACATGTGCACACTCACATTCATAAAGATGAAGATCCAGAGAGCCGAGAGGCCTGGCCAGGCCTGCGGAGGCCGCAGGGGATGCAGCAGGGGATGCAGCAGAGGCCGCACTGAACCCCGACCCCCAGGAGCGCGCCGCTGCAGCAGGGCCCGACATGTCCTTGGCACTGACCAGATGGGATTGGGAATAAGGCAGGGACCTTAAGCACCAGGGGATCCCACTCTCTAGCCAGAACTGTGTGCATGGCACACACCTTTCTGGCCAGGAGCTATGAGTCCCTTGGTGGCCTGCCCAATGCCAAGAACTATTTCAGTGGAGACAGCTATCCAGTATTTATTTTCTCTAACCCCATGTTATTTACTTTAGGTGGAAAATTACCAATAGTCACATACACATGTGCAATTTCCATGCATGTGGGAATTACCAACACTCACACACATGCTTTTTTTTTTCTTTTTTCTTTTTTTTTTTATTGTTTTTTTATTTTTTGTCTTTGGTCTTTTTGAGACAGGGTCTCACTTTAGTCTCAGCTGGCCTGGAACTTGCTCTGTGACTAGGTTGTCCTTGAGCTCACAAAGAACTAACTGCCTGCCTCTGCCCCCAAGGACTGGATTAAAGGTGTGTGCCACCATACCCAGTCCCAAGGCAACAAACTGCCCCACCCAAAACAAAAGCCAGTCAAGATCATTCCAGCCCTGAATCTGTCCACAGAGCGTCTCAAAAAAAAAAAAAAAAGATAATTCCAAGCAAGCAAGTTACCTTTTTGAAAGCAAACACAAACCCAAATGTCATCTTAGAAAAAGGATCCTTAAACAGTCAACTCAGAGTTTCATTCCTATAAAAATTATCACCATGCTTGTGAAGCATTTGATAGACTCAGAGACATATAATTAAGATGTCTATGTAATCCAAATTTTAGGACTTTAGGCCTTTAAAATAAATGCATTTTTTAAATTAATTTTTTTTTATTGATTTGTGATTTCATACATTTTTGCCAATTCAGTCAGGCTTATTTCCCTTTCCCTTCCCCCCCCCCCACCCCATCATCCAGATCATGCATTTCCAAACTGTCCGCATCTTTCTCTTTTTTTTTTTTTTATTTTAGTTATTGTCTCATCGTTTTTTTTTTTTTTCAATCTTCATGAAAACAATTGTAGGCTGTTGTGCCAAACCCTACAGCCCCACCATCCAGTGGGGGGGGTGACAGGTTGTTTGTTCAATCAAGTTGATAAATGAGTGTCCAAACTACATTGCTATAGTTTATAACCATTCAACCCCAATCGCAGACCTTATGTTCTACCACGCCCCTCTTCCTCAGATGATTTCCTAGGCTTAGAAAAGGGGGAGGTCACAGGTCCTCTTCCAAAGCCTAGGGAACAACAACTTGCGGAAGAGTAGGCGTGGTAGATTGTAAAAGGGGCTGTGGAGAGATAGGGGTTGAATCATGAGACTTATAGGAATTATTAGTATTCGACACCTGATTGATTCAAACCTGCCTGTGCCTACAAAGCTTCTCAACTGGATCTAGGGACTTGGTTTGTTCAAAATTTGGACATAGGAGACTTGCAAAAATGCCCCAATTACCTAATTGTATGATAAACTGTGTAGCATCAATGTTATCGCAAACAACTGTGTCATTGTATTGTAGAATCCCTTAAAAGTAAACAAAAAATAAAAAGAAAATACAATTAAAAAAAAAAAAAAAAAAAAGGGGGCACCCAGGTGGATGAGGAAAGTAAAAACAGTCCACACTCCTCTGGAGCTGTTGACTTGGACTCTTGTAAATTCTGTCTGTTCCTTTCATGGGCTGACAGTTTGTCCAGGCTAACCTTTCAATCATACTAATGAAGCACAAGCATTAGATATATAGGTATTTAAGCCATCACTAATAGTTTATGGTAGGTTACTTTCGCATAGGACACATGTTTGGATATGTTAATCCATGAATTACATTTTTCCCCCATGTACCTGTTAAATATGACAGGGTCTTACTGTGGCTTATAACATCTCCTAACCTGTAGAGGATGTAAGCTTGTGGCATCAGCCATGGGTTATTTCTCCAAGGAGAGAGCCAATAGCCAATTAGATTTGGGATATACAGGCACATGGCTGCCTCTGCTAAATGCATTTTTAAATATCAATTTTTACAGTTTGCACGTGCATATCTAGTCTGGCATGCCAAAATGAATGATTCTGTGCACATAAAGGACTGAAACTTGAAGTGGCCACTTTGTTTTACAGAACCAACATGAGACAATTATAATGACTGAATTACAACCACACACAAAACTTAAGCGCACACACACTTAGACACACGGAAGTTGCTTTCATTAGTCCCCTGTAGGATAAACAGCGTTAGTTTGGGGAGTTGGAATTGGATAAGGGAAGGGTTAGGAAGAAGCAGTCTGTCCCATAACGTCCATCAAAGTCTGATAAACACGAGACACAAAACAGACAAACCAACACTCAGGTTGCGTCACGACTGACACAGAAAAATCCAAGCCCTTGGTTTTGGTTGGGCAGGCACATCATCCACCTCTGCACTGAAAAACTTATTCTGTTGGGCAGGCACCTCATCCACCCCAGGGTCAGAAACTTCTTTCTGAGCTGTTCTCTTTTTGACCCACCAGTGCGTCCACTATAGGCCACCATAGCCACGGTTTCCACTGCCTTGAGGTCCGATTGAAACAAGAGCACAAAAAAGACAAAAAGACAGCAGACAAGACTAAGACACTTACTGGCTGATATTAGACTCTTCAGATTGGGGTCCTGAGGGTCTGGGGGATCCCGGATGGACAAGCCCCCATATGTTATGTCCAGATCACTGGGACCCCCAAAAGACCACCAGGACATGTGGCCTCCAATGTAAATGTAAAGAGTCTTTAATTCAAGTGGAGCTTGGACTGCCACCCTTCTGATGCAGCAGGCTGGGAGAAGTGCTGCAGCTCAGGGAAGGGAGGATCTTTTAAAGGAAAAACTGCAAATGGGGAATTTTCCAGTTTTGGCATTTTGTTATTGATTCATAGGGACTGAGGGATTTTTAGACTAACTGGTTGGGGTCACCTGGCAGATTTGGTGGCACCATTGGGGGGGGGGGATTTTACCCACTGAGTACATCCTGGTGGAAGAGCAAACGTGTTTAACTTTCAGTCTTTCCCTGTTAGTTATTTTCAACAAACAACCTTTGGTCCTTCCCTGTTAGCTATTGAGATATTCTGTGGTTTCTCCTGGAATCTGAGGATGGGGGCTGTTTCTCAGATGGTGTATTTCCACAAAATAGAAAAATGGAGTCTATCTTTTTCCCTTATAACTGGTCCCTCTTTACACCACAAATCCAGGGTTTAGATATAAATTGAAATTTCAGGGGGCTGGAGAGATAGCTCAATGATTAAAAGCACTGGTGGCTCTTGTAGAGGACTTGGGTTCAATTCCCAGCACCAACATGGCAGCTAACTGTCCACAACTTCAATTCCATGGGATCCAACACCTTTTTCTGACCTCCATGGCCATTGTACCATATGGGTGAACTTACACACATGCAGGCAAAGCACTCATCCATACAAAAGAAAAATAATGAATAAATATTAAAAAATAAATAGAAATTTCCACACCCCTGCCCTTGGATTCAGTTACTTTGCTCAAGCAAGTCACAGAGCTTGAAGAAAGACTTGCTTACTGGTTTATTATGAAGGCAATTACAAGACCAGATGAAGAGATATATAGAATACGGGAAGCAGGTAGAAGCAAAGAGCTTCCACCCCTTCATGGGTTCCCCATTCCCAGGAACCTCCATTGGCCCAGCTACCAAGAAGTTCTCCAATGCAAACTCCTGGAGGCTTTACTAGGTCTTACCTAGGAATGCATTGCATTTGTATGCTAATAGAGGAGACATAGAGACCCAGCAAGACCTGTCTGCTCAGATTCCTCTTGGGCTTTCAGTGTGCCCATTGTTTCCTCCCAGAACTGGGCAGGAACCCTTCTGTATGACAAAAGTAACTCAAGGAAGGAAATGTTTATCTGGGCTGACAGTTTGAAGGGATGGATATATTCCTCCAAGGCAGGGAAGGTGTGGTGGCAGGGACAGGAGTTGACCTTCCTGTTGTCAGGAAGCAGAAAGAGATGCATGCTGGTACTCAGCTCACACTCTCCTTTTGCCTTTTAATCCAGCCTGAGACCCCAGTCTGTGGGATATTGCTGCCCACATTCAGGGTGGCCCCCTCTCCTTAATTTTAAACTTGAAACACCTCACAGATATATCTAGACATGTGTTTCTAAGTGCTTCCAAATCTATTCAACTGGGTGATGAAAACTAATCATCCATTCTCTGAACAGAAATCTTATGATCCATTATGAGGCAAGGCAGGACAAAGAATCTGTTTATAGGAAGTTCTAAAACAGAACAATGCGGGATGATTGATCCTACTATGAGTCATCTCGGGAAGGAGAAATTCTAGATTGTGTGTCCTAGGTCTTAATTAGTTTTCCTCTTGCTGTGATGATATAACCAATAAGAAACAAAGTTAAGGGGTGAAGAGTTGATTTTGGCTCCTAGCTGAGGTTACAGTCCACCCTGGGGAAGTCCATGGCAGGAAGAGTGGGGAACAGCTGGAGAGATGGTTTAGCTAGTTCTGCGTGGCTGCTTTGTAGAGGACCCAAGTTCAGTTTCCAGAACCCACATCGAAAGCCTCACAACCACCTGTGACCGCAGCTGCAGGGAATCCAGTGCCTCCTCCTCTGGCGTCTTCAGGCACATGCATGGCACACACACAGACAACATGTACACAGATAAAAGTGTAAAGTCCAGTGTTCCAGTAAAGGAAATGGCGGCACCACTGTGAGCAGATCTCACCTCCAGTAACCTCAAGCCAAAATGAATTCTTCCTCTTTTAAAAAATAATTTATTATTTTTGTCATATATGTATGAGTATACTACCTGTGTGTAGGTAGGTGTGCCTTTGTTGTGCAGTGCCCACAGAGGTCAGAAGATGGTGTCAGATCCCCTATAACTGGAGTTATAGGCAGTTGTTAGCTGCCATATGGGTGATGGGAATCCAGCCTGGGTCCTCTGCAAGACCAGCCAATGCTCTTAACTACTGAGCCATCTCTCCAGACCCCAAATTCCTTCCACCTTTAAGTTGTTTCTCAGAGATAGTAGTTATAAAACGTAACTAAAATAATAGGTATAACTTTATTTAACCAAAGTAAATCATCCAGGAAATAGAAGTGAGGCTCTTCTGTTAATGGGATTGTATTAGAGTTCCCTAGAGAAACAGATCAACAGAATGAATACATATTAAAGGGGTATTAGGTTATAAAGGCCCCAGATAAAAAGGCACATGAGGCTTAAGTCACTCCAGGAACATGGTTTACTTCCATGTGTGACTGCCAGAGAGGGACACCTGCAGGCACGTGGTGGAACAGGTAGCAGCAGGGAAGGGGCAAAGGCAGGGGCAAGATAGCAACTGGGGCCCACCCATTTATAGCCATGGGGCGGGGCCTCAGGTACAGGGGAAGAGTTCAGAAGATTGACAGCCTCTGGAGAAAGTGGGCATCTGTGTGTCCCTTGGAATTCTGGGAAGCCTAGACCTAACATTCCAGCCTTTTGCTTATGATAAGGAAATGGGACGCTGTTCTCTCTTCTGTATCTGCTTCAGAGCTGAGGGGGGACAAAGTCTAGGGGAACAGCTGTCAGGCTGGAGGGTTAGAGTCTGGTTTCCCTTCTTAGCTGCTCTGGGTGCTCTGCCCAGTGGTTTTGGTCCAGATCGATAGTGGCCAGTACTTGGTGGCCATTTTCTCTGCAACTGAAAAGACAAGCTGGTTGAGTCTTATATGAGTATACCAGTGCAGGGACTTCACAGCACGAACAGGGAGCTTCCACATGCATTAGCAATTGGAGGGTCCCTGTGTAGAGTCTGTGGAGGGAGAGAGGACTTGTACCTTAGTTTGAGGAATTGGGAAAAAGTTTTAATACACAGAGCTCTAGAATGAGGCCAGCATAACCATGAGAATATAAAAGGTGATATTTTCTGGGATGGCAAATTAAATCTGTCATCTATCTCTGAGATATTTTCTAACATGACACAGTAGGTTCCTAACTTGGCACAGTGGGTCTCTCACCTATCTCTTTGGTAATAAGTTATTTCATTTTCTCTTCATTAGATTACAGTTTCCTGTTGGGGTGTTTAAAACCACATAGCTCAGATAAATGAAATTGGTTTTGGTGTTAAGGTGGGTTGAGGTTCTGGTCCTTAGGGGGTTATTCTGGTCTTGCACCTGGCTCTCTTCACCAGTTCTATCTATGTGAGGACAAAGTCAGGTCTTGCTTGACCAGAGCTTCCTTTTGAAACATGAGGAGTCTCTCCTCTATATGGACTTCCCATCCTTGACTGGACACTGGCTGGATGAAGTCTTTCTAAGTGAATCTCCAAGACCTCCCTGGCCCAGGATGACTGGTGACTCACTGCCATAGGACATGTAGGAAGGTGCCGAAGCAGGACCCTAGGACTTAAGTTGACCTTAGAAGGTAGGGGCCAAAATATTGTCGCTTCAAATCCCTCTTGCCAAATCAGATTAGAGCTTTAAGTGTGGTTGCTAAACCTCCAAGAGGATTATTTGAATGAATTTGGTACTTTAATTACCATATAACTCCTAAGTAAAGCTTAAACATTGACTTAAGCACTATTAATAAATTCTTAATTGCTGTGGCAAAATATTCTGACTAATAATAAAAGATCATGGTAGAAGTCTGGTGGTAGTGGCTGCAGCACAGGCTAGGAAAGGATGCTGCTTACTGGCTTGTGTTGCTGGCTCAGGTTCAGCCTAATGTATACAATATAGAGATATCTGGCCAAGAATGGCATTGCCCATCATAAGCACAGGCCAGTCCAATGAAGGCAATTATTGAGGTTTCTTAGCTCAGGTGTATCAAGTTGACATTAAATATGCAGTAAGGCCTACAATTTGTTCTTTAAAGATCTTTTATGTACTCAAAGTACAATGGATTTAAACCATGAAAGGCAAAAAGAGTTCTAGCACAGCCTATGAAACAAACCCAAGATAATAAAGAGGCTAAAACCAGTATCTTCTCAAATGAAGGCCATGTCACTTGTCCCCAGAGTTTGAATTATAGCTTTGAAAAGGAAGGAGGGGGGCATTGTCACATACCAATAGCAGGCAAGAAATACTTAGGGCTCACCCAAACTGGTTACATTCAGACTGTCCATGTGGTCAATGGAAGTAAAACCTAATTTTTCTTAAAAATATTATAAGTAACATGTGCAAAGTATAACAGATCTATAAAACAGTTTTAGTATGTATGGGTACCTCAAAATTTATATAAGTCTGTTTCACTTGAGGCTGTAATGAGTTATATAGTACCTGCTAGGCGGAACACAATTTCTTGTATATGCCATATTACATTATAGAATTCTTAAAAGTGAACAGTACTTCCTGCATACACTCATAAGTAAGGTTCTAATAAATAAATTTGGTGATGACACTTTATAAAGGTTGTATTGAGCAAAGGCACATGCATTGCAATCATACACAGACAGATCTTAAGATGCTGTTTAATAATATCACACACATGCACACATTCTTTCAAGAGATTATTATCCTAGTGGTTGTACTGAACAGTCACATGCATTGGAAAAAAAAACACCTTTAGAAATATTATTTAAAACATGCAGCTCTAATTAATTGTACTGCTAGGGCAGAGATGGCTAATACAGTTCCCTTATCATGTTGGCATTGATGTCTTGCACCTTTGGTTCTAAAACTATGAACTTACTGAAATATTTTAAAAAGTGATATAACAAGAATTATATATACAATAATTAAAGAACTGACACTATCAAAGGTATTTAGGCTGTTTCATTGAAGGGAAGAGATTGCAGGGGAAGCCATGTGCCACTGTCCAAGTGCCAGAGTATGAATGAATCCAGGGATTTTTAAAATGGTCTCTGGTCAGAAAGTCGGTGGCACAGCTGTCAGAAGCCAGGTTAAGTAGGAGAAAAGAAAAAGAAAATCTGTTGGTGAACCCGTAAGGGTCAAAAATCAGCTCTTCAGAGGTCTGGAAACAAGAAAAAAAACTGGAAAGGAAATTTTTTTAGTTATAATACGTGTGGAGAAAATAATTTGGACAGATAAGAAATAAGCAGTGTATAAAACCTAGGAACCTGGGTTCAAATCAGGCCTTTGAAAAAATTTAAGAGGCATGCCAAAAGTAAACTTAGTTTGATTTTGTTTTTGTGCACAATATAGAATGAAAGAAGTTTGAAGTGGCTACTTTGTTTTGACAGAAATTAACACACAGGAGAACATGGACACATGACAATTACAAAGACACATTGAAGAACACACAGACAGGTTGGACAGACACATGACTTAACAACGGGAAATCCCTTTTTCCCTAAAATGTCATATGTAGGTGTTGGTACCCAGAATAACCTGATGTCAAGCACAGAAAGTTCTCAGTTCTCTGATCTGCTGCACATGTAAATCTAAAGTTGTCCATTGTTGTGCAGGGCTGTGGAACCATTAATTGCATTTGTCACACTTATACAGAATCATGTAGAAACCGGTAAAAACAAAACTTGGTTACTCTGACATAAAAATGTATTAATGAACTTTCAATTGCCTTTTTATAATAATCCAATATAAAACCCAAAAACCAAAATTGTGAAAGTATCAGAGCATGCCATTAAATAAATTGTAAAAGAATTAGAACATGGCATTAGTTGTTATAAGCTCTGATGTAAATGGAAGCTTCCTGCCATGCAGTCTAGATCGTGGCGGGTGTGGTTCAGCGTGTCTGGCATGGAAACAAGGCACCACAGGCACAGTCTGCTGCTGCCAGTTCCTATTTGAATGCATGGTGGAAAAAAGCCACGTGATAGTGGCGGTGCATGGCGGTACATGGCGGTGCATGGCAGTACGGGAGAGGGGGGAAGCTGCGCAGTGGGAAAAGCTGCATGGGGGGGGGTTGAGGGGAGTCACAGAAAGAGAAAGAAAAAAGAAAGAAAAAAAAAGCCTGGATTTAGGGTGCAGTCTGTTACTGCAGATATCTGCCAAGGGTGCAGGGAGGCCAGGAGAGAGGAAAGAGACAGATCAGAGCACATGGGGTGGGGGAGGCAAGCAAAGCCGCTTGGAGTAGGAAAAACCAGGTTAGGAAAATGCAGCCTGAAAAGTACTTTGAGTGTTAAGGAAGTGTCCTTTCTTAAACTCAGAAGTACAGAACAGGGACCTACAAGCCTGTGAGCTCAGTGTCCCGAGTCCACGGGGGAGGTCAATTACAGAACAGGACCCTAGGGTGTGCAGTTTCAGTGTTGGGAGAGAACTGCAGAGAGGGTTTGGAGTGTGGCAGGCTTGGGAACCCAGTTTGAGGTAGTCTGCACGCCTCAGTGGGTTCAACACGGTTTCAGCGGGAGTACGAGCTCGGCTGACTTTTGAGATAGCCTGAAAAATCTCAGTGGGTTCAAAATGGCAGTGGGCTAAGGCTGAGAAGAGAAGGGAGAGAGGATAGACAAAGCAGGGAGAGAGAGAGAGGGAGGGAGAAAGTGCGGGAGAGCAGAGAGAGGTACCTCATCGTTAAACGTGGAAGCTGGCTCTCCGGAGAAATACACTGCTGGCAAGTCCAAGGGGTTCCAAAAGAAAGGTGGTTCTTTTCAGGGGGAGAAAAATATCTCGATCCCGGACAGAGTCAAGGCACCATTATATTAGGTTATAAAGGCCTGAACCCCCAGATAAAAAGGTACATGAGGCTGGGCGTGGTGGCACAGGCCTTTAATTCTAGCACTTGGGAAGCAGAGGCAGGCAGACCTTTTTAAGTTCAAGGCCAGCCTGGTCTACAGAGTCAGTTCCAGGACAGCTGGGGCTACAGGGAGACCCTCTCTCAAAAAGACCAAAAAAAAAAAAAAAGCACATGAGGCTTAAGTCACTCCAGGAACATGGTTTACTTCCATGTGGGACTGCCAGAGTGGGACACCTGCAGGCACGTGGTGGAGTGGGACACCTGCAGGCACGTGGTGGAACAGGTAGCAGCAGGGAAGGGGCAAAGGCAGGGGCAAGATGGCGACTGAGTCCCACCCATTTATAGCCATGGGGCGGGGCCTCAGGTACAGGGGAAGAGTTCGGAAGATTGACATCCTCTAGAGGAAGTGGGCATCTGTGTGTCCCTTGGAATTCCGGGAAGCCCAGACATAACAAGGGGGACATATTAGATTGGCTTATGCAATACAGTCTAGGTTGTTTGGCAATGGCTGTCTTCACACTGGAAAGGTGGAGAACCTGTTAGCTGCCTTAGTCCAGGAGACTGTATACTTCACCACTCCTAGTCTGACATCAAAGGCCTGGAGGATCCCAGAGAACTGTGGGTCTTTTGACCAAGATGGAAGCCCAGAGAAGCTATTTAATTTCACATAAATCAGGGACTAAAGTTATCTTTCCAAAAGTAGAGCTATAAAAATCATTTTCCTTTCTGTATTAGCATGATCTTTGGTCCACGATGGAAGCATGAGGAAGATGGTTCTGACATCAGTAAGGAGCAGCAAAGGAAAGGAGACAAAAGGGAAAGCTGCTTTCTCAGCACTTTCACCTGGGTTACCCCCAGAAGACGCCACCCACATCTAGGGCAACCTTCCACACTTCATTAACCAGATCAAGAACACTCCACACAGTCATGCTCAGCAACTTGACTTTTAGTTGGCTCCAGATCCAGTCAGGTTTATCACAGTGATAAATAGAAAAACCAATTGTCTGAGGAGTCTGTTTGGTTTTTTGTTTTGACTACCCTGACTTTCTAGCCCAAAGTGAATGGCTCATTTACTTCATTCTGATTCCCAGCCACAACTCTGAGAATCAGAAGACTAGTCAGAACTGTTCTTGTTTCCTTTTGAGATAAAAGGATCTAACTTTTTCTGATTTTTTTCAACAGGAAATTCAGGCTTGGGTGAGATGAGGCCAGTGCTGGGTGATTGATCTGAGGCTCCTGGACAGAAAGGAACCAACAACTTTGATCTCTGAAGCTGAACAACTCCCAGCTACTCTTTGGGCTTTCCAGATTTGCTATAAACTTTCCTGTTTGCAATAAACTGGGTCCAAGTCACCTGAAAGAAGACAGTTCATGGTGACGTCTTCTAGTCTGAGTTCTGGAGAACACATGAAACTGTCTGCGAGGAATGTCATCCATTCAAGTACTAGAATCAAATATAAAGTAAGCATGTTCTGTTGCAGTTCTGGGTGTCAAGGATTTGACACCTGTAGCAATGAGGCAAATATTCCCCAATCACTGTTTCATCTAGAATATAGCACTGAACAGATATTATCATCAAAATCAGAAAAGAAAACATAAAATGTCCAGTAATTTTTAAAATTAATCAGGGTCAGGGAGACAGCAAAATGGCTGACACACAGAGTTCTATGTCTGGGACCCACATAGTAGAAGAAGAGAACTCACTCCTGCAAGTTGTCCTCTGACCTCCACATGTGCTTTAGCATATCACCCCTCTCACTCTGCATGTGCACACATGAGATAAATAAATGGGCAATCAAAAATTGTTTAAGTTAATTTTAAATAATCCATGAAAGAAAAACATCAATTTTTAGGGAAGATAGTTGGCAGTTACTTCTGGAGTGGGCCCATGAACCTATATTTCATTAAGCCTTTCAGATGATTTTTTATAAATAATGAAGTTTAAAAATTACTTACCAAGTGCTGGAGAGGTTGTGTGGAAAGGGGAACACTCATCCACTGCTGGTGGGAATGTAAACTCGTACAGCCACTATGGAAAGCAGTGTGGAGAACCCTTGGAAGACTTGGAATGAACTTGCCACCCGACCCAGCCATACCACTCCTAGGCATGTACCCTCAAGACTTACGCCACCACAGAGATACATGCACGGCCATGTTTATTGCAGCTCTCTTCACAATAGCAAGGAGCTGGAACCAACCTAAATGCCCCTCAACTGACGAGTGGATAGAGAAAATGTGGTACATCTACACAATGGAGTTCTATGCAGCAGTAAAGAAAGACGACATCACGAGCTTTGCAGGAAAATGGCTGGAGCTAGAGGACATCATGCTGAGTGAAGTAACACAGTCCCAGAAAAACAAACTACGAATGGTATCCCTCATCTGTGGATGCTAGTGCCAATTACCCAATTGTAAGTATTTCTTGTATAGGGCCCCCTGAGCTTTTGTCCAAAGCAGTTGGGCATAACGCATTTTGGAAACAACAACAACAGAAAAGACTGCATCAAAGAACTGACTGAAACAGTGAACTTCTGCTCAAAACAGTCAACTTCCCCATGGAAAATATTGAGAATGACTAAGAGATGGAAAGCATGTCTGGCAGAATGCATGAGCTCTGGTGGGGTGGGGTAATGGGCGGGAACACGGGTCTAGATTTGTTAAAAATAAATAAATAAATAAATTTATGTGAAAAAAAAGGTACACACAAAAAAAAATAAAATAAATATTATTTTCTTAAAAAAAAAATTACTAAAAACCCCAGTGTGGAGCACAAGGGCAGGACTGATGATTGTTTGGGCTTGCCAAGGAGGAGCCTTCAAACAATTCGTTAAGGAAAACATGACATCCTTCAGCCTAATAAAGAAAAAAATTCATAAGCTGAAGATGCTAAAACCTATGACATCATAATCTTGCTATATGTGTGGCATGCATATATGCATATTTTGGAGAGATGCAAATTGGAAGGAACAACAACAATAACAACAACAAAAAGGCTGGGTTGGGGCTGGAGAGATAGCCTAGTGGTTAAGAGCACCGACTGCTCTTGCAGAGGACCCATATGGCGGCTAAGAACCATCTGTTAACTCCAATTCCAGGAGAACTCCAGTTCCAGGGGAATCTGACACCCTCTTCTGACCTCCGCAGCATTGCATGACACGGGAGCACAAACCTACATGAAGACAGTACATTCATACACATACAAAAATAAATAAAACAAAAAGACTGGGTCAAAGAACTGACTGAAATGGTGCATTTCTGCCCCAAACAATAAACTTCTGCATCGAAAATTTTAAAAGAGACTGAGAAAAAGATGAAAAACATGTATGGCAGAATGCATGAGCTCTGGTGGGGTGGGGGGCAAGGAAGGGCGAATGGGTAAAGATTTGATTGGGAAATGTAGGAAATGCACAAAGCTTCAGTAAAAAATTGGCTTTGAAAAAAATGTACTAAAAAGATGATTGCTGATGTTTCATTCCCACCTTCTGGCCTGGCACACACTGAGAATCACACCGTCATACTGAAGGGACCCAGACGGCAAAGGAACAACAACTCATGCACTGAAGGCTCAAGAACCACATGACCTGGGAGATAATCCCAAGCCTGACACTCAGCTACAGCCTTGTGGGGCACCTAGAACAAGGCCCCTTTTAAGCTGCTGTCCCTGGACTCCTGACCCAGGGAAAATGTCAGATAATAATTACATGTTCTTTTAAATCATGAAGTTTGTGTTTATTTGATTAAGAGCAATAGATAACATTCTAGACTTTATATACTAATAATATAATATGAATTATCATTTTCCCAGATTATTCAAATATGATCTCCACTAGTGTTAAATATCTATCAAATTTATTTATTAATTTATGCTTCTATTGCCTTTATATTAAATATTAGTTGCATATTAAATTATAACTTTTATTAGTTATGTATTATTTTCATAGACACCTTATTGGCATATGACACTCATGCCATACAATTTAACCATTTAAAATGAACAATTCTGAGGCTGGAGAGATGGTTCCTCAGTTAAGAGCACTGACTGCTCTTGAAGAGGACCTGTGTTCAGTGACCAGCACCCACATCAGGCAGCTCACAACTACCAATAAATCCAGTTCCAGGAATTCTGACTCTCTTCTGGCCTCTGTAGGCACCAGCATACATGTGGTATACACACATTAAATGTAGGCACATACACTTAAAATTTAAAAATTTAAAAACAACAAAATGAAAAATTCAATAGTCATTAGCATATTCAGAGTTGCAAAAGTATCAGAGAATTGTCAGAAGCCCCAAAAGACCACATGCCTTTTGGTCACCACTGCAGTCTCCTATACTCCCATCCCCTTATAAAGGCAAATCTCTCTGCTGTCTCCTAAGATTTCCTATTTGAAACACTTAACATAAATGGTCTTCCATGCTTGCTTTCCATCTGTGTCATAGCATGCCTTAGTACTTTGTTCCTTTTTAATTTTTTTATTTTTATTTGATTTTTATTTATTTATGTGTATGAATGTACTGTCTGCATTATAACAAAGCTCTGGTGTGATAATCTGCCTTTATAACACATTTGACTAATCAATAGTATGACTGAGAGTCATATATATATGACTTCACAATATAATTGTGAAGACTACAGGTATCTAGACAGGTTAGACAGCCTTCCTATGTGGTGAACAACCTCAACCCAGATTCTCCCCGTCAATGACACATTCAGGACTTTTATGGTCCTTGATCTACCTAGGATCATCAAAGTTTCTCATATAATATTTGTTCATTGCCATAGATTTTTTTCTTACATCACTCAAATGCTACCTCATAGGCCATGGTGCAAGTGGGAAGGTCAGAGGATAACTTGTGGGAGACAGTCCTCTCCTTCCATCATGTGGGTTCCAGGGACCAAACTCAGATCATCAGCCTTTACTCACTGAGCCATCTCCCTGGCCTGTCTTCCCAGATCTGAGGAAGTTGTTTCACCTCATTTAGTAGGCAACTGATTTGAGAACCACCTTGTTGAAGAGAGTCCCCTTCGGCTTGCCCTAGTCATCCTCCCTACCAGGAACAGGCTGTACTGAATGGCTGGCTACTTCAGGAATGACATTCCTGGACTCCTCGCTCCAAGTCAAAACAACTCCAAAAAGTCATCCAATCTTAAGACACCTACCAGGGCCAGCTTGGCCTTCATTAACATTGCATTGCAATCCAACTTCTCCCTCTGGCCAGTCCTGCTTATCCCCCCCCCCCCCCACTGATGCTGGTAAGAGCCCTCCCTGCTCAGCTCCCTACATGCAAATCTCGATCTAGGTGGATGCTTTCCAAAAACCCCAACCTGTCCTCATTATGGAACTTTTAATCAGGGCATTAACCAGAGGTTGAACTTGACATGTGATGAAATGAGCAGTGGAAAGGAGCACCGGGGTTCAGACAGTAAATTCTTCTAACCATGGAAAATTGATAGCTTCTGCTCAGATAAGGATAGCTAATGATTTTTCATTTTTAATATTACAATTGACACAAAACTATGGCTATATCTCAAAAAGGGTAAGAGAGTTTATCCCGGAGCCAAATGTAAGTGACCAAGGCTGAGCACACAGCTTTAGGTTACCCTAAATTCCATGTTCCAGCATGTTGAACAGTTTGGTACAGTTTTATAGTAACAACAAAATTGTAACTCAAGATACTTCAGATGTATTAGTGGGAACATTAAGTAGGCAGATTACAGCAAAGCAAAAACATATTTGTTTTAAACCTCAGATGCTGACAACATTGCCATTTGGTTGGTGGGTACTAAGGCCCATTCATACATTCCATAGGATTTATCTGTCACAAGAATGTTAGGTCACATGCAGAGGTGGGCAGTGATTGGCTATTAAGGAGGCTAAAGGTGGCCCAAGATAATCTGGCTATGGACCTGCAACATTCCAACTATATAACTAAAGTTGTCATCAGTCAACTGACCTTTGTAGTCACATATTCTTTCTGGGAACTTTCATTCACATTACTATATCCTAGTTGACATTAATTCTTTCCAAAGACTCCACAGAAGAATCTAAACTGTGTTTTGTTTTTTCTTGGTTGATTTTGTTGATTCTTTCAGACTCAAATTCATGGAATTCAAGGGGCTCCAAGATTCTTCATGCATAGTCTTTTTAAAAATAATTTTTAGCCAGGTGTAGTGACGCCTGCCTGTAGTCCCAGCACTTGGGAGGCAGAGGCAGGTGGATCTCTGAGTTCAAGGTCAGCCTGATCTACATAGTGAGTTCCAGGACAGCTGGGGCTACAGGAAGACCCTGTCTCAAAAAGACCAAGTAGCAGTAGTATTAGTAATAGTAATAGTAATGATAATTTTTAAAATATATTTCCATGTATATGTGTGGGGGTGGGGAGCGGGGGAGTGTCTGCAGAGCCCAGAAGGGGGCGTCAGAGACTCTGGAGCTGGGATTACAGGCAACTCTAAGCTGTCCCACATAAGTGCTAGGAACTAAATTCTGGTTCTCTGGAAAAGCAACAAGTGTTCTTAACTGCTGAGCCACCTCTCCAGCCTGCTACGTCTGGATCCTTCTCTCCTTATAACTCAAAGATTGAAGTCACAGTTGAATAATGATTCAGAGAGAAAGTAAAATGTCAGCCATCTACTTAGTTCAACTGAAATCAAGTTTGAGAAGTTTCAATTCAAGCATCCTTTGCCTGATTCTCTAAGAAAATTTTGTTCTTGCTGTTGTTGCTCTCATTTGGAAGAGCCAGGAAAACTCAGAGGAAGTACCACAGAGAAAGTAGGATCTGGACCAGAAAGATTTACCCAATCCATGCCGCAGGTAGAACAGAGAATCAGAGTCATTTCAGGAAAGGCAAAGGCTATCGCTAAGGCAGTTCCAGGCATTAGCTAAACAGAAAGGAGCGAGAACAGGGAATGAGACTGAAAACTGAGAGCGCAGGGCCTTTGGCTGAATCAGGAATCTGGCGCTAGTTAAGAGGTACACATCAGATCCAAGTTGTGGCCAGTAAGTAGCTGATGGAACTTCCTTTCTCCCGTTACCAGGTGCACACAGCAGGGATTAATATGGCAACTGGTCCCTTCCCTGGCCTGGATGTACTCAGTAGTTGCTTTTCTTGCTGTGAACAATTACCTAACAAAAAGCAAGTTAAGAGAGGTCAGGATTATTTTGGATACAGCCCATCGTGACAGGGAAAGCATGGTGGCAAGCAGTTCCGCTGCGACTCCAGATCTTCACGGAACAGGAAGCAGACAGTGGGGCTCCTACTAAGTCGTATCCTGAAGTGAGGCTCTGCCTCCTCAAGGTTCCACGACCTTCCAAAACAGCACCACCATCTGAGGGCTCAGTCTCCAAATCCATGACCCCATGAGCATTTCAAAACAGCAATGCTAGGAAACCTCTCAGTCTTCAGTTCCTTTTCCTTGAACCCATCTCTTGAAAGTCTCACCCAATGACAATGGGGACCGGCAGAATGTGATAGTAAATAGATCACACATCCCTTTAAATGTCTCTTCCCACCGGGCGTGGTGGCGCACGCCTTTAATCCTAGCACTTGGGAGGCAGAGGCACGCAGATCTCTGTGAGTTCGAGGCCAGCCTGGTCTACAGAGTGAGTTCCAGGACAGCCAGAGCTACAGGGAGACCTGGTCGCAAAAAAGACCAATTAGTAGTAGAGATATATTTATCTATATATTATAGATAGATATATTACGATAACGATATAATGTCTCCTCCCTACCAAACACACACTAATTCTCCCTTCTCACTTCCCCATACCAGAACCACAGCCCTTCCACATACCACAGCCCAGGGCATCATATGACAACAAAGCAACAGGAACCTGCTGCGGTGGAAGGTGTAATGATGCTCTGAGAGGGCTGTGGGGACCATTGTTCTCCCTCTGCCCTTGGGGTGGGAGCGTCATAGCAGGCAGCTCAGCCCACTTCTCTTTCAAATTCTCAGGGAGCAGAAGTTGATTCTATTACAGGTCCTGATGGGACTGACAGGGCCAGGGAAAATAGAAAGCCAAGTTCCATCAGTCCAGATCATTGTCTTCCATAGAGTCCTATGAGCTCAGAGCTGGACAGACAAGGATGTGGCTCACATAGAATGAAAGGCTCATGACTGACAACAAAACAAAGCATTGTAGGCTTGTTTGGTTTTGCTCATTTTTTTAATGTTTGTTGTTAGCATACATTATCCATGATAATGAGTTTCATTATAACATTTTCATGCTTGTACATAATGCATTTCTATCATATTCACCTCTTGTCCCCCCATCTGTACTAATTTCCTTCCTCTTATTTTCTATTTTCTTTCTTTTTTTTTATTTCTTTGTTTTGTTTTTCACAGGAGCATGGTGAGTTGTAAGCTTTTTGTTGCTATTATTTGTGTATATTCTTCTTTCTAAACTACGGTCCATTGTGGAAACGGGCTTCCAAGCTCAATTTTGCATTTCCACGAATGATGCCCAAATGCCTTAAAGTATGAAGAAAACCTCACCAGACCCTTGTTCAGGCCTTTCTGCTGTTTTAAACACCTCTGTTGACTGCATGAGTATTGAAGCCAGACCCCACATTTGGCAAAAGAATGAGGCCCCCATCACATCAATACATGCACACAAGAAATGAGCCCCTGTCACATCAATAAATGCACATAAGAGAGTGAGCCTCCGTCACATCAATACATGCACACAAGAAATGAGCCCCCGTCACATCAATACATGCACACAAGAGAGTGAGCCCCCATCACATCAATACATGCACACAAGAGAATGAGCCCCTGTCACATCAATACATGCACATAAGAGAGTGAGCCTCTGTCACATCAATACATGCACACAAGAGAATGAGCTCCCATCACATCAATAAATGCACACAACTGAGGGTTTTCCAAAGACTCAGAATTGCTGGCTTAAAACTTCTGAAGGCAGTGGGCATGGTGGCACCCAGAACTCGGGAGGCAGAGGCAGGCGGATCTCTGTGAGTTCAAGGCCAGCCTGGTCTACAGAGCCAGCTCCAGGCCAGCTGGGACTAAGGAGAGACCCTGTCTCAAATATGCCAAAAAAAAAAAAAAAAGCCTTCTGAAGGCAGAAAGGATTCCTTTCCTAAGTGGCAGTCACCAAGCCAACACTACACGTAGCCCATCTACAGAGATAAAGAAAAGCTGAAAACAAAACACTGGACACTAGCCCTGTGGCCTTGGCCTTGATCAACAGCTTTCCCTGCTCTGGGCCTCAGGGTCCTAATTGAAGCAGAGGAGACTGCAATCTGGAAATCAAAAATGGTGTGGCGTTATATGCATACCAAGCCTGCCCCGCCCTTTCTGAAATCTTGTCAGAGAACAGTGTGGCTCCGCCCTCCCTGTCACTCTCTTGATTAAATAGGAACTTGCCTCCTGAAGTCTTCTGAAGTGTGCAGTACCTCAGATCGCTGCCTGAAGCAGCTCTCTGCATCATGAGAGCTGTCCCCCTACACCTGGCCAGGGCCGCCAGCCTGGGCCTTGCCTTCCTGCTCTTTCTTTCCATCCATCTGCACAGCACACTAGCCAAGGAGTTAAAGTCTGTGACGTTGGTGAGTAGCTTTTCTCATTGCATTTTCTTTTTTTTTAAATACCATGCTACCAGGAGAGTCAGAAAAGCCTAAGTGTCACATTTCATGCTTTGTTTTGTAGGGTTTTTTTTTTTTTCCTACCTCTCTGTTATCTGTCCAAGATCCGGCTCTGTTCAAGCTCAGAAAGTGAATAATCAAGTTTTGCAAGTTGCTGTTAATGAAGTCAGCATGTTCTGACAAAGCATTCTCCTGTTTTTTTGTTGGTGGTTTTGTTTTGTTTTGTTTTTCCTCTTGCTTGCTGTTGCTGGTATTTATTTACATACTTTGCAACTGACCTGAATTCTAATTTCTTTCGACAGACAGATGGGACTGTTCAGATGCCAAAAGTTGGCCTGTCTTCTTTCAATGTAATGATTATTTGCTTGCAAACCAACAAACAAAAAAAAAAAAACAGTCATTTTCTGAAATTTAGTGACCCTTTCTACCGATGTTTAACAGGAAATTATAACCTATGTTTGTAGCATATATCTTAGTAACATAGAAGAGAAACTAAACACAATTTCAGAGTGACTCTCTGATACACAGATTTAGTTGATCATCATGTTTTTCCATACCTATGGTAAATATGACAATTTCCAAAGAAAAGGAAAAAGCTGTCTGCTGCCCACTGTCAAAGAAAAAATATACACAGCTGACACTGTTCAGACACATATGGAAAGAGCACGTTCTCTCACTCTCTCCTCTGTTCCTCTCCCTCTTCTTTCACAAGTCTTGTGAAAAGGCTTTTCTCTTCATTTTCTTTACTTCATATAGTAAAAGTTGGCTGATTCATAAGCACATTTTCTTAATACCCAAAACCCAAAGACTGTAAGAACACTAAAAAACTCTTTCCATCCTTTACAGAAAGGACATATTTTCCTTAACTCTTAAGCATGACGTTCTTATTCTGTCATTGTGGGGTATTCAGAACTTTCTTCTCTACTTTCTGCAAAAAAAAAAAAAAAAAATCTGACAACCACATGTTTATCTAAATCAGTGCCTAGTCCGGTAAATCTTATCATGAATCAGAAACAGGAGAGAGAAAAAATACTATCCTTTTCTGTACAAACGATTTACCAGCTGCTGGGCTTCTGTATTGAATAAACAGCCTAGCACTATGTACCTTCATCAGGGAAACCCACATAAGCTACTTTTTTCCTTTTATACACGTGGTTTCCTTGTCAACATGGGCATTAGAAAAGTATAAGGTCTGTGGAATGGTGTTATGTTCTGTTGATTTCAAACTGTGCTTGCAACCAGCTGGCAAGTGGCAGCCATCTCTCGGGTATTACAGGGAGCTGCATGCAGCAGGCTCACCTCTGAATTCCCCCCACAGCCCAGGAAATTTGCCTTGGCTACCAAATGATTGTGGCTTTACTTTCCCCCCTTTGCTTCTCTTCACTCTCAGTTAAAACGTATTCAGGGACTGCAAGCTAATTCTTCCCTAAGGGAAAATTAAACTCAAAAATTAACTAATGTTGCATGAAGCAAGCATTAACTCTTTCACAAATGCTAAAGAAAAGCCAGCTTAATAATCCTTGGCACCTAACTAAACTTCTCTTTAATAACGTAAGCCAAAAGATACTTCTTTTTTCTTTTTGTTGATTATAGAGACTATTGACTATAAATGGTTACTGAACACTCCAGGAAATCCTTAAAAGATTATTAAGAGAATAAGAATAAAAGCATCACTAGTTTCCAGTGATATTAATCATAATAACCAATAGTTACTAAATATTTTCTTCTATACTATCTCTATTCTGTGAGTTCAGTACGGTTACGTTACATAAACTTCTCAACAATGTTATAAACCAGGATTGCTAGATAAAATACAAGATTAAGTTTGACTCTCAGATAAACAGAATACAATTTAGTATAAATATGCTCCATGCATAATCCAGGCATCTGTACTTTTGCTTGTTAAATCTAGCAACTATTGCATCATTGTTAAAAGCTTATTCCTGGGGCTGGAGATGTAGCTCAGTCAGTAGAATGTTTATCTATCATATACAAGGCTCTTACATTCAACACCCAGTAACATATAAACCGGGCCTGGCCTTATGCCTATAAATTCATAATCCCAGCACTACAGAGGCAGGGGCAGGAAGCTCAGAACTTCAGGGCCATCCTTGACTGCATAGTATTTTTTAGGTGAACCTTGATCCTCAGCACTATAAAAACTGGGCATGGTGGCATATACCCATAATCTTGCAATCCCAGCACTTGGGAGGCAGAAGCATCTGGATCAGAATTTCATAGTCATCCTCAGCTTCACATCTACTTCAAGGCCACTCTGGACTACATGCAACCTTGTCTCAAAAAAATAATGAAAACCTTGTCATTCCTACTTTGTAGATTAAGAAATAAAGGGGGGGGCACAACAAGGTTAGGCAAATTGATCTTCACCACACAGCCAGAGCGATGAAGTCAGGCTGGAGCCCACACTGTGTGATGCAACTGGGTGCTGCCTATTTCTGCTGGGTGCCTTTAACCCGGAGCCTGGAGCTCGGCTGAGTCCCCTGTACAATTCACAACCCAGCCCTGACTCAGGCACTTCATGGTTTCCTTGTTTATTCTCCATGATCCAAAAAAAAATAAAACCTCCAATTATGAAAAGCTCTTCTTGCCAGAAAAAGCAGGAGACTATCCATGTGTCTGTGTCTGTGTATGTGTGTGTGAGTGTGTGTGTGTGTATGTATATGATTGATTGTATGTATGAGTGCAGGCACTATGTCTCACAGCACACAAGAGGAAGTGAGAAGACAACTTGGAGACTTAGTTTTCTTCATCTACTATGGATTCTAGGGATTGGACTCAGGTTTTCAGGCTTTACACAGCAAGCGCTTTGACTGACTGTGTCACCTTTCCAGCCCCACACAATCTTTTGAAACAGACTCGCCAAAGTGTTTCCCATGAAGTGGTAGTTTGGCCACTTATTAGCAGCTGTTGCATTAAAAAAAATGAAGTCAATTCTTAATGTGGGTTAAACCATTTTAAAGAAACGGGGCTGGAGAGATGGCCTAGCAGTTAAGAGCACCAACTGCTCTTGCAGAGGACCCGGGTTCGATTCCCAGCACCCACATGGCGGCTGAGAACCATCTTTAATTCCAGTTCCAGGGGAATCTGACACCCTCTTCTGACCTCCGTGGCATTGCACGACACGGGTACACAAACCTACATGCAGACAGTACACTCATACACATAGAAAAATAAATAAATTAAATTTAAAAAAGAATCTCTTTAATGTCATAAGTCTAATGAATATTGTGAATGTCAAGGAAAAAATAAATCTAGTAAATTGCTTCCTGGGATGATTAAGACATTCAACTCCCCAGAATGCCCTTAAAGAATTGATCATTTTAACTTGATGGACAGAGGATAGCACGTATGCTGAGTCCTAACATGTGCGTCTGCCAGCTCTGATAATTATCACTCCAGGCCAGGCTTGCTTCACCAACTGCCAACTCATTTCCCCGCACACACCCACTCAGCTTTTTAAAAGTAACCTCCTGCATCATACTGTTCCAGCAGAAAGAGAGATGTCATTGTAAAGCAAAAATCCTCCTTTCAGCCAGAGAAAAGCCACAGTTTATATGACCTCAGACAGAAAAATGCCACCTGGTTCCTCTGGAGGGTTCTAAAGAAAGGCTGGATGAATCACAATGCGTAACCTCTTTGTTCTCCGTGGCTTGACCTGACTCCTCATAAATCTTACCTGAGTCATAGCCCATCTTCCATGTGAAGAGCCTCCAAACCCTGTGCGCATTGTCTCTTCAGTGGGATGTGTAACTTTGCAGTCACAGATGGATGTGCACATGATGCTGATGCTGGCTGGCCCTTGAACATTTCCAGGGAACAGGAGGTCTCCAGTTCCCCCACTCTCCCACTCCTCAGGGGAGAGCCAGCAATCCCAGAACTAATTTTCTAATGTTCTTTGCTAGAAAAGAAGTTTAAGGTGATATCTAGGAAAGCTCAGAATTTTTCCTGAACTTACTTCTGCCATCCTTGTCCAGGTTTAGGACAATAGACAGGCCATTTCAAAGAACATCTGAGTTTGAAGTTCCTCAAACTTAAAGTTCAAGATCATGACCATGTCTAAGCTTCTTCATAGAGTTGTTTTTAGGCTCAAGTGGCATGATTTACATGCGGAAATGTGAAAGATTCCAACAAAACTGCCCGGAATAACAGTCTAAAATGGAAAGTTTTCAACTTTTTAGAAAAAAAAGCAGATGATCTTTCATTAATTTTGAAGTTTACTATCTTAACCATTCGAAGAGAAGAGTTCATCATTGTAAGTTCAGGTGGTACTGCCTTGAGCTCCCACTGTCCATCTCTTCTTCCTCTCCTGCCCTCTCCCTCCAGACCTGTCCAACCCACAGCCTATGGGCTGCATCTGATGGTGGTTAGCTATGAATGTGCCCTAACACTAAATCATAAACTTCAAACATTATGAAATTCTGGGTTTTTGCAATTTATTTTATTTTTTAAATTTTATGTGTGAGTGTTCTGCCTTTATGTATATAAGTGTGTGCTGTGTTTGCATAGGTAAGAAGAGGGCATCAGATGCCCTGGAATTGGAGTTATGGACAGTTGTAAGCTGATATGTGGGTGCTGGGAACTAAACCCAGGGCCTTTAGAAAAGCAGCCAGTGCTCTTAACCACTGAGCCATCTCTTCACCTCCATGCAAGTTCTTATGTAATTTGTACCTTCTCAAGCATGAATGAACTTTGCAAATGATAATGTCTTTCTGCAACATCAGAAGGTTGGATACAGCCAGCTGTGGTGACACACATCTTTAATTCCAGCACTTGGGATGTAGAGGCAGGTGATTCTCTGAAATAGAGTCTACCCTGGTTGGTCTACATAGTGAGTTCCAGGCTAGCTGGGGCTACAGGCAGGTTGCACATGCCTACTAGGCATGAAACCATTGTTCCACTTTCTGTCTCTGTAAGTTGGACTCCTCTAGGTGCCCTATCAGTAGAATCATACTGCAGTTGCCTTTGAAGAACCACCAGTTTTATTATCACAATGCCTTCAGGGTTCCAGATGACTACGGAGACAGGCAGTTAGATCATAATCAGGTCTTTATCGCCTTACACTGCATAGCTTGTTTGCACTCCTGTACCCCCTGCCTATGAACTCCAGCTTATTGTTTTCATTGGGGGATTACAATTCCGTATGCCTAGTGTTGCTTGAGGGTGGGAGAGGCCAGGGTGAGCACAGAGGGACACCAGAGTTGGACAAGGAAGATGCTATTAAGATCTGGGTTGGCTCAGAATACAGTAGAATTGGAAAGCATGGGTAATGTTTCTAATTTTGACAACAGAATCCCTTGAATATGAATATTATAGAAAATAGAGAAAGCAAATGACCCCTTGTGTTCTATTTTGGTTACTGGGGAGATAAAATGTGTCGATGGTATTAGAAAGGAATTTATATGATCTGGATTACACCTTGGACTCCAAGCATAGTAGTGAGGAGTGCAGACCCAAGAATCAGACCACTTGAGGTGGAATGGCAGCTCAGCCCAGTACTAGCTTGTGTGGTTCTAGATGAGCCACTTAACCTGTCTGTGCTTCAGTTTCATTACTGGTAAAATGGAGATAATTAAGAGCTCATGGAGTTGTTGTGAGGCTTTGGTTAATACAGCTAAAGTCCCTGCATGGACAGATTTTTGTGACCATACTAATAATCCATACACTGACAGTTTCCCTAGGTGTGTTTATAATGGTCACATGACCAGTTCATTACAGTTCCAGCCACTGTTTATAGTTAGTTATTCTTTTCATTTGCGGAAAGATCAAATATTTATAGATCTTTTAAGTTTGATCAGTTGCTTCCCAGCTTTCAGCCTCTGGCCCAATATAAATGAGAGAAACAAGTATTGGAAAAGTGACTCAGAGCCACAAATCTATTTATTTTTTACCAGCTTTCTTTATTCATGACTTTCAGCTGCACTAGGCTTCTTCATCTTCTGTTCATGTCAAGACCTGTTCACCTTTTTCTTTTTAACTTCAATTAAAGTAGAATTGGAATTATAGGTAATGGTTTGTAGGCATCCACTGAATTCCAGACAGTCTGATTTTTATGTTTTAAATCCCTGAAATTGTACATAAACCATATAATATTATCTTAACATTACATAGAGTAATAGTTTTTATTTTGTTAGGGCTGGGACATTCTCATTTAGTGGTCTGGAGACTCAAGATATAACTGTTCTGGGAGTTTATCTAGAACTTCTGGCTTGCCTTGTAAAGATAGATACTCCATAAAACTCCCTATGGCAAAAGAAAACTAGGAGGTTTGGGGGGAGGGAGGGGTGTGTGTTTCTTGTTCTGTTCTGCTGTGGGGCTCTTTGTTTGCTTCACCTCACAGCCATTTGGTCTTTCTCCCCCACTGCGTGGTTCTGTAATCACCAGAGCCCAGCAGCATCAGACTTTGCAAGAGACTAGTAAGTTCTTCATTCAGAGACATGAATCTAGAACTGAAAGTACTGAGTGCTGGTGATGGCCAGGCAGGAGGTCAGGTACTGGGTGCTGGTGATGGCCAAGCAGGAGGTCAGGTACTGGGTGCTGGTGATGGCCAGGCAGGAGGTCAGGTACTGAGTGCTGGTGATGGCCAGGCAGGAGGTCAGGTACTGGGCGCTGGTGATGGCCAGGCAGGAGGTCAGGTACTGGGCGCTGGTGATGGCCAGGCAGGAGGTCAGGTACTGGGTGCTGGTGCTGGCCAGGCAGGAGGTCAGGTACTGAGCGCTGGTGATGGCCAGGCAGGAGGTCAGGTACTGGGCCCTGGTGCTGGCCAGGCAGGAGGTCAGGTACTGGGTCCTGGTGATGGCCAAGCAGGAGGTCAGGCACTGGGCGCTGGTGCCGGCCAGATTGGCTCGTGCTCCTGAGCTTCTCCGCACTTTTCTTTCTGTATTCTGTAAATTTTCACGGTGATGGATTGATCAGAGAAAATGTATTTGGCTTGAAACACTTTTGGTTGCCAATCTAGGCATGTGAAGATTCCTGAGGGTCTTAAATTCACAGGAATAAGCAGTATGGCTCTTAAGTAAATGAAAGTGGGGGTGGGGAGAGATGATTAGATATTAATAGAGGTATTTCTTGAAGGAGAAGGCTGTTTTCTTTTGCTCAACAGGTAACACTCCTCTGTACTGTATGCCTATGTGCTGCAAACTGTTGCCAGCAGGAGAGGAACACACAGAATAGCTAAGCTCTGTGCATGGATAATGTGACAAGGTATTAGTAACAAAGTTAGTAATATATTCCACATGCAGAACGAATCCTGGATGTGCAGTACTTATTTTTTTGTTTGTTTTTGTTGTTGTTGTTGTTGTTGTTGTTCTTTTCGAGATGGGGTCTCCCTGTAGCCCCACCTGTCCTGGAACTCACTCTGTAGACCAGGCTGGCCTTGAACTCACAAAGATTCACCTGCCTCTGCCTCCCAAGTGCTAGGATTAAAGGCGTGCGCCACCATGCCCGGCATGTGCTATACACATCACACATTTCACTCTTACGATGCTCCTGCATGGTAAATAATGATTTGGAGATATGTCTTTTTCACAGAAAGAGAAATCAAGACATGAAGAACTCTGAGTTACATCATTTTTGCAGAGTCACTCCAGGGAGTTGTTGACAGAGCTGGGGTTTGAAGCCTGCCCTCAGTAGCCGGAAAGCCAGACCTTGCTAAACAGCAAGCTGTAAACACAGCTTGCACACAGTGAAGCACACACTTTATACCACTTCCCTTTCCGGAAGGCTTCTCATTCTTCCTGGGTCCTGGAGAAAAGTCTTGCTATTCTCATCCCCCCCTTCTTTGGGTGGGTGCAGGCTGGAACTGCACACTGGTTCTTTACATAGGCAGTCAGCTCTCCTTCTTACCTCTGGCACAGTACATATCTCCAAGAATCATTATTTCTGCCCAAACTATCTAGTAAGATAGTTGAATTCTCTACCAATGAATTTATTCCTCAGTTCCTTAAAAGAAGAAAGTAGGGTTTGGGAGATTGCTCAGTGGTTAAAATGCTTGTTTCCCAAGTGTGAGGAACAAATTTGGATTTCCAGAAGCCACAACAATGTCAGATGGTCGTGATGGCCTCCAGTAACCCCAGCCTTGGAAGGCAGATATAAGGATTCCCAGGGTAGCTGCCTAGGAAGATCAGCCATATCTGAGAGCTCTAAGTTTGACTGAGAGACTCTGCCTCAATGAATAAAGTGGAAGAGCCATTGAAGATGATTGGTCCTTCACGTACAAGCACACACATGTGCATGTGTGCTCACATACATGCAAAATATACATATAAACAAAATGAAAAAAGATTAAAAGTCAGCTTTGTATTCATAGTAATCTTTGTGCACCAAGGAGTTTTTACAACTTAAGAGTGTACTACACTAGGGCAGGAAGAGGGGGTTGGGAAACAGCCAAGGTCCCTTTCAAGGTTTCCAAAGTCTGTGCTGTGTTATAAGCCCCAACCCTGAAAGGACAGAAACATAGTAGTTTGTGAGATTCCAAGGGAGTCTGAGGACAGAGTCACTGTCCCAGAAACAGACAGAAATAGGGATGACAGAGGGAAATATGGGGGCAGGCGAGGAGGAAAGCACACGGCATGCTGATAAATGAAAATAAAAATCAAGAGCCCTTGTGAAATGGGAGGGCTAGAAAGACCGTCATCACCAGCCTGGAGGAAGTGAAGCCCACCCAGGGGCCACTGCTCATCCAGACAGGCTTTTTGTATACTATTGTATTCTAAGGTATGTCCATTTCAGTGAGGTTTCTGTTTTCAAGGGCTTTGTGGGAAGATTTATGTGATGGTTAACCTTCATTCAGTTTGACTAGCTTTGGCATCACCTAGAGGCATGTCTGAGAGTGTTTCCTGAGAGCTTTGACTCTGAATGTGAGCTCACTTGGGCTGGAGTCCCTAGCAAAATGAAAAGGTTAAAAAATAAATAAATAAAGAGAAAGCTAAGTATCAACCCTTCTCTCTCTCTTTTTCTCTTTCTCCTCTCTGTCACTCTTTGCTTCTTGACTGCATATGCTATGTGAGCACTTGTTTCATGATCTAGCTTCCATGTTCTCTCACCAAGATAGACTGTATCCCCTCAAACCATGACCCAGTGCAAACACTTCCTTTCTTCCTTAAATGGTTTTGTTGGGTATTTTGTTACAGCATTGAGAAAAGTAAGGAATACAAAATAAAGGAGCCAGCTTGTTTTTTTTAATCCTTTTAAAAACAGTTTATTATTTTTATTTTATGTATATGAGTGTATTGTCTGCACGTGTGTTTACATGTGCCCATGTCAGGAAATGCCCACAGAGGTCAGAAGAGGGTGTTAGATTCCCCCGTAACTGGAGTTATGGACAGTTGTTAGCCACCGCCTGGATGCTGGGAATCGAACCCAGGCCCTCTGCAAGAGGTCTGAACTTGAATCCCCCCACCAGGAGGATTCAAGTTCAGACCAGCCACTACTCTTAACAACTGAGCCATCTTTCCAGTCCTGGTTTTTTTTTTCATCTTGAATGAATGAAAACAATCAAAAAACAAAAGAAAAATATTAAACATGAAAACAGTTCAGGGGTTACTTTGCAATGAAGGCTCCTCACCTTTTCTAGGACAAGTGTGAAGTGTGTGTGTCTCTGTGTGTGTGTGTGTGGTGTGTGTGTGAAGCAGCATCTAGGACATTCAAAACAGAACCTCAAGGTCAGAGACACTGGTGCTGAGAACATCACAGTGAAAGAGACATCTCATCAGGTCTTGGAAGCTTTTAAAAGGGTTTTAAATTTTTGACAAAGAGCAGAACATGATATAAATTCTGAATGATAAGGATGCAGAGAAAAAACATTAACTATATACAAATTGGTGGTTGTTGGAGCCAGCAGTAGTCTCATAGGGACTTGGAAAAATCTCAAGAAGAGAATCAGCAAGTGCAGCAGAGATAGAAGAGATAGAATAGGAAAGTGGAGAGGAACTATTATCAGGAATCATTCCATAGAGGTATGCGATGTCAAACATATATATATATTTTTTTTTTGAAAGCTGGATACAGTTGCATGCTTCTATAATACCAGTGTTTCGGGAAGGGAGAGCATTAGGGCAAGAGGATCAAGAATTCAAGGTCTGTCTAGGTAACTTAGGCAATATAGTGAAATCCTGAAATCTTGTAATTCACAGAGAGAGGTGACTGTGAAGTAGTGGAGATAATAGTGGGCTGACTGTCCTGAGAATTAGAAGATCTGAACAGTTCATCAAGCCTTTTTAAACCTCAGTTTCTTGATTCACTCAGTGCTGCAGTACTGCCAATCTGACCTTACTGGGAAGTGAAGGCCAAACAAATTATAGGAGATGGAAGGGGAGCCAGGTATGGAGGTCCACGCTGCAGTCCCAGCATTTGGGAGGCTGCCCCAGGAGGATTCAAGTTCAGACCAGCCTGGATTACAGAGTGAGTTGTAGGTTAGCCTGGGATAATGATTCCCTTTCTGAAACAAACAAGCAATAGCAGGGAAATGATTCTATAAACCTTGAAGGGGCATGTGATCAATCAATTGTGCATGTAATCAACCAATCAAGTGTGCATGTGAGATCTTGGAGAACATGTAATCAATCAAGTGTGTGTACGAGATCTTGGAGAATTTCCTGTTGCAATTCTCACCAGTACCGTAGAAATTTCTGACTCCTAATAATATAGTGTTAGGTCTCTAAAGGTTTTGATGGATAGAGTAGGACTTCTACATTGGAGACAGAGGTAACAGTGTAGTAGAATTGAGAATGTAGACTTAAGACTGTCTAGACACAGTCCAAGGGCTAGTGCTGAACTGTGATGCTGCTGAGCCAAAGGACTGCCATCCACACACACATACATGACAGCACACACACATGGGGAGATGCACACATGAAAGTTTGCATACATACACATGTAAGCACACATGGGAACACGTACACACACACACACACACACACACACTCAAACCTTGATTTGCAGTCTCTCCCTGGGAGAGAGTTATTATAAGGTATTTCTTTATTTTAAGAATATTTTTTTAAATTTTATTTATTTTTATGTGTATGAATGTACTGTCTGCATGTAGGTTTATGCACCCATGTCATGCAATGCCGAGGAGGTCACTAACTCAGAAACATTTAAAATATCAGAGCACAGTTATTCCTGAAGACAGTCAGAGTGGGGTTGTTCCAGTGCTCTGCTCTTTTATTTATTATTTCACTTTAATTTTGTTTGTCTTGCTTATTTGAAACAAGATCTCATACAATACCCTAAGCTGGCCTATAACCCACTATGTAGTATTCCCCACGACACTTGGCAGTTTTTGTTGCTGTCATTGTTGTTTAGGTTTTTCGGGTTTGTTTGTTTGTTTGTTAGGACAGGGCCTCACCATGTATCTAGGGCTGGCCTCTTGCCTCAGTTCTGGGTGCTGGGATTACAACTGAGCATCAACATGCTGGACTATGCTATACTAAGGAAGTTACACCAGGTTTTTCATATACAGACATCCAGCCATTTGAGAATCATCTGTTCCCCCAAACCAACAGTGTAAAGATTGAGAAACCCTGAAGAATAAAAATATGGGGAAGTAGTCTGTTAAGACCATGTAACAATTTAGTTACTCAGGTCTGGAAATGTATGTTGTACAATGACTTAAGATCCAAGTAGCCTTAAATGAATCTGATTACAGAAATAAGAATCACTAACAGTTAACCTTGGTGGTTCCTGCTTGTGCCCAAGTCACTCTTTTTTTTTTTTTTAATTAGTTTTTATTGATGCTTTGTGCATTTCACACATTTTTTCCAATTCAGTTCAGACTCCTTCCCTTCCCTCCCCCCCCCCCCACCCCACCCCATCCCAGATCATGCACTCCGCCATAACTGTCCTGCTCTTTCTCAGTTTTTTTTTTTTCATTTTCTAAGCTATAAGTGATAATCCATGAGTACAAGCATCCTTCATGCAAAACCTATCTGCAGGCTGTTGTGCCCAAACACCTACAGCCCCACCATCCAGTGGGGGGTGACAGGTTGTTTGTTCAATCAAGTTGATCAAATGAGTGTCCAGACTACATTGCTGTAGTTTCACCATTCACCCCAATCGCAGCCCTTACATTCTACCACGCCCCCTCTTCCGCAGGTTGTTCCCTAGGCTTAGAAAAGGGGCACAGGTGGATGAGAGGTAAAACAGTCCGCTCTCTCTGGAGCTGTTGACTTGGACTCTGGTCAATTCTGGCTGTTTCCTTTCATGGGCTGACAGTTTGTCCAGGAATAACCTTTCGATCCTGGCCTGGCGCGTTATGGCGTCTCCCCTGCGACCCCGGTTCCCGCCCACCCCAAGTCACTCTTAATGGCAGGTGCTTATGGAAGAATAAGCAGCTATTCTTCCTGCCCCAAGGGACTGTTCACCACCATATTCCCTTACCTGCCCCAAATAATTTCTTATCACTTCACTGTTGCCTCTCTGTGTTCCGTAGGCTATTCTAATGACCATTTAATTTCCGACAGGTTTAAGGGGTCCAAGGTCAGTTTTGTTCAGATACCAGAGACACAGTACAGGTCTTACAAACCTTCCCCAAAATCCTAGAATTCCTTCCTTAACATAACCAAAGTTTGAGACTTTTTCTTCCTCAGTACCTACTGAACTGTTTTATAGGTTTTCAAAGACAGCCTCCTGGCTCTCTTTACAATGGAATCTCTCAGCAGATTGTACAAGGGACAGGTGCAGGTAATCTCAGATCAAACAAGGTATTATGCAACCGTCTTCTATGTTACTGAATGTTTTCTTGGGTGTTTTTCCTTCTTTTTTGACTGTAAAGCAGCTTCATGTTTGGCCTGGCATCTTATTCTGACAACATTTTAAAATCAAAGTACTGAGATCTTAAAAGTCCAAATGTCTTCCTTCAAAAGTAAATATGAAGAAAAAAGTGCAGGCAAGACAGCTGGATGTGTATACGAATCTAGAAGAATGCTATTAGAGTGTGGAGAATTTGATTTCCTGATCTCCCTGTCTACAATTCCTATAAGCCAGCCTCCTAAAAACTAACACTTTTTTTAGCTGAAATGGCCACAAATTGAGTGTGGCATTTCAAAGCCACTTTGTTTTTTACATGTAAAGTGTTAACATTGTTATTATTGTCACCATAATTAAAAGGGAAATATTTCTCATCTGAGTCTGTGTGTAGTAAACTGATTTTGTAAGTTCTACTATGTGAACCTCTCTCGTATCTCGAGCTCATATCGTATATTATAGTACATATATCATAATAATATAATCTCACACTATATATAAAATCTGCTTTCTAATGGCCAGTTATCCTTTTTCATTCCACTTAATTTTTATTGAATTTTTGTGAATTTCATACAATATATTTAAATGTATCTTGATCCCCTTCTTTCTCTGTACCTCCCTTCCTACCTCCCACCCAATTTCATGTATGTATATAAGGACCCATAGAGTCAGATTCGTGTCACCAAATGCCCTTCGGTGTGGATTTATCCCCTGGAACCTGGCCAGCCTACCAAGAGTCTTACCCTTAAACAAGACTTGACTCTCCCCTCCTAGCCATCAGCTGCCAACTCTTCCTCAGGTAGGGCTGGGGCTTGTTATCCACTTTCCCAGGTCTATGCTGGGAGTCTGTCAGGCTTGAGCTAGGTGGCCCTTGTGCATGCTGTCACCATTGCTGTGAGTTGATATAAGTAACTGACCAGCTGCTCAGAAAGCTTCGCTTCTCTGTGGCCATCCACTGTCTCTGGCTCTTACAATCTTTCTTCCTCATCTTCCAAAATGATCTCTGAGCCTTTGGAAATGTAAGTTTGAAACAGATGCCGTATTCATGGAGAAGCACTGTGCAGCCTCTTATTCTCTACACATAAGGCTAATCATCTTGATGCTATCAGTCCCTCAAGTGCAAGACAATGTTAGTGATTTTTTCACCTGAATTTTATCAGGATGGAATTTTAAAGAACTGATGTCCTTGGTCATAAATCCAACTAATTGAATCAAGATCACTGGGAGTGGAATCTTGTCCTTTGGATTTTTCTAAAGCTTCTAGGTGATTCTGGTGGACAATGAAGGTGGTAGTCATGGTTTAAGAGACTCTCATTCTGAGGAGCAGAACCAAAACACTCAAGTGAAATTTGTGACACTGCTGCCCCACCTATTTTTAGGTGTTTCGGCATGGAGACCGAAGTCCCATCGACACCTTTCCTAATGATCCCATTAAGGAATCTTCGTGGCCACAAGGATTTGGACAGCTCACCCAGGTTGGTTTGATTTTGATTTTGGTTTTTGTTTATTCAATCAGTTTTGTAATTTTGAGACAGGGTTTCAGTACTCCAAGCTACCCTTGAACTACCTATGTAGCACAATGATCTTGAACTACCTATGTAGCCCAATGACCTTGAACTACCTATGTAGCCCAATGACCTTGAACTCATGATTCTCCTGCCTCTACCTCCAAAGTGCTGAGATTACAGGTGTATGCCACCACACTCACCTTTGGTTTGATTTTCGACTGGAGGTTGTTTCCACGGGAAATATGTATAGAATTTTCCATTGTAATGTTTTTACCCTGTTGACTGTATTTAAGCCTAAGAGATGTCTGTGAACAGCAGAAGATTGTGAACTTACAAATGCTAAAAAAATAAAAGAAAGGAAGGAAAGAAAGAAGGAAGGAAGGAAAGAGGGAAGGAAGGGAGGGAGGGAGGAAGGAGAGAAGGAGGGAAGGAAAGAAAGAAAGAAAGAAAGAAAGAAAGAAAGAAAGAAAGAAAGAAAGAAAGGAGGGAGGGAGAAGAAAAGAGAAAAGAAGAAAGAAAAGAAACATAGGCAAGCAAGCCCCTGAAATTTTTAGGCTCCTTCTGAGAAAGTAAAAAAAAAAAAAAAAAGGAGTCTTATAATTAGTTATCTAAACCTGTAGCATGGGGAAACATGATTCCTAGGAAGGGATATCAGAATTGTATTTCTTGATAGCTAGATATATGGGAATTGAGTGTTCTTTATAAGTGGCCAGTTAAATATAAGAACCCTGCTTCCTAAAGAGCAACTAAGGAGAATGTGAACTGAGGAGCAAAGACATCTTCATCACTGCTTGGGGACTCTTCTGTTTGGAGCAACTAAAGTCAGGTGCATTGTTTCTGTGTCCTGACCTGTCACTGTTGAAACATGCCCAAACGATGTCACAGAGTATTGAGGTGAATGTCTGTAAAACTAATTGGTCTTAATCTTGCCAAACCATGAAAATTACTGGAGACATTTTAAAAATACCAATATGGCATGGGGTTTGGTCTGCGTCTGGGGTTTTGGAAGCTCCTCTGTTAATCACCTCGTTTTAATGTTCAGCCAAGGCTGAGAATCATTACCACAACCAACTAAAACTCAAAAAAGCTAGCTGGGCCTGGTGCACTCCTTTAATCCCAGCACTCAAGAGGCAGAGGCACAAAGATCTCTGTGAGTTCAAGGCCAGCCTGGTCTACATAGCAAGTTCCAGGCCATCTGGGGCTACAGGGAAACTCTATCTCAAAAAGAACAAAAAATAAACTCAGAGAAACTATGTGAAGCCAGCATTTTCTGCTTCTCAGATCAGACCTCTTCCCGCAATAGCCCATCTAGCTTCCTCTCTAATGAGAGGCTATAAAAATTGATGTACCCCTAATATATGACTCCATCCCCTTGCATTTTTCTAGTAATTCGAAGAGTTTCTTGAAGACTGTGAGATTTGGATCCAAACCTATTAAACCTCTTGAGTAGCCACCAGATTCTCAAAGTCAGCTGTAAGTTAGAATGCAATTAGTCCCAAAGTGTCTGCTTCTTCAGCTCCCCAGACCATGGGACATCACTCCTGCCTCCTGGTCTCATCTTCCATGAGAGGTGATACTAAAGATACTTGAGCAAATGAGCAAGTAGGAGCCCAGTGACCACATCCTCTCTGCCTCTGGTGAAGCTCTGCATTAAAGGTATACCAGAATACAGTGCTTCTCAAAGCATGACACACAGCTCCCCACATCTGAATCACTTGGGGGTACTTGTTCAAATATAGATTCCAGGGCTCCATCAAGGATATAGTGAGCTAGAATCTTAAGGAGAGATGCCCAGGAATCTGCATTGCAACAAATGGGACTAGAAACCTTTATTTTGATGTGCACCAGTGTCCCAGGGTGACTGAACTAAGGTCAATGCAGCTCAATGATTCCTATCCACCAGATTCTTTTGGAGAGCTTGTTAAAAACAGATTCCTGACCCCCACTCCTGAGTTTTCTTTCTAGCAAGTATTTGATTTCTAACATGCTCACAAGAGATGCCAACTCTGCTGACCCACAGACCACACTTTATGTAATAAACTCTAATTATGGGCCTGTCATAAATAAACTGTGAGGATAATAAGTCATTCATTTTTCCATAAGGTTGAAAGGGACCATCAGATTCATCAAGCCCAATCTCATCAGAAGTTGAATTTCATTCACAAAATTCCTTCAAAGTGGTCAACCAATCATTTTGAATGTTCTGCTCACAAGGATACCACTACCACACCAGAGAGGAGCCATTTACTTAAAATCAAGTCAATCACCAACTACCAATTGAGCAGTTAATATACACAAGCTTCAATATTAAGTGCTAATAAAGATGAGTGGGATTTCTCATGGGGCCAGGAGGCTGCCACTAAAGACAACTGTTCTCTCTTGTCTTTCTTTCAAACGGCGTTTTATCATGGAACTGTGAAGCATACCTTGTTCAGGTCCACATAGAATGAGAAGAGGGAGGACATTTCTTTTTTTTTAATTTCATGTATTTATTTATTTTATGTGTATGAATGTACTGTCTGCATGTAGGTTTGTGCACCCGTGTCGTGCAATGCCACAGAGGTCAGAAGAAGGTGTCGGATTCCCCTGGACCTGGAGTTCTCCTGGAATTGGAGTTACAGACAGTTCTCAGCCACCATGTGGGTGCTGGGGATCGAACCCTAGTGCTCTGCAAGAGCAGTCGTTGCTCTTAACCACTAGGCCATCTCTCCAGCTCCGAGGGAGGACATTTCTATGATAATAACAGACTTTCTCTAATTTTCATTTTGGTTTTTTTTCTACAGCTGGGAATGGAGCAGCATTATGAACTTGGAAGTTATATAAGGAAAAGATATGGAAAATTCTTGAATAAGCCCTACAAACATGATCAGGCAAGTTGGGGAACCAGAACTATGATCCTTGAAGGAATTTTTAAAAATACATACAAAATAATACATAAAAATTCTCTGCCTGCTGGGCATGGTGGCATATGCCTTTAATCCTAGCACTGGAGGCAGAGGCAGATGGATCTTTGTGAGTTCAAGGCCAGCCTGGTCTACAGAGTGAGATCCAGGACAGCTGGGGCTACAGGGAGACCCTGTCTCAAAAAGACCAAAAAAAAAAAAAAAAGAAATACTCTGCCTTTCTTCTGAGGAACTTTATGCAAGTCAGAGAGCAGGCTTGTTTAAAGATGTCCTCCTCTATATAGGATTATTGTTTTCCAAATAATTAAGGTCAAGGTTTTATAGATACCCATGTAAATACTTCTGCTTAATTGGTATCATTGGCCACATCAACTCTTGGCCTAGCAGTTTGCTTGTCCACTGGATCCGCATGCTATTACCCATCACATCACAGATATGATTATGACGCTCCCACAATGTCTCATGATGGTTTAGTGTTCTTTTCCTGCTCATTCTCTAATACTCCATTGGCTCTCCCACAAGAAAGCTTCCAGTTTTCTCTAATTTGATTTCTGCTTTGCTTTTCCCTCTGTAGGTGTACATTCGAAGCACAGATGTTGACCGGACTCTGATGAGCGCTATGACGAACCTTGCAGCTCTGTTTCCCCCAGAGGGTATCAGCATCTGGAATCCCAGCCTGCCCTGGCAGCCTATCCCAGTGCACACAGTGTCTCTCTCTGAAGATCGGGTCAGTATCCTGGGCAATGCAGGAGATTCCACATGAGCCTGGAAGGAGGGAGGCAGGCTACTCTGGACTTAAGAGATTTAGAAATCTGGACCTGTGGAATGCCTAAACAAGCCAGGCTAGGAGATTAATATTTCCTTGGATCTACTTTGCTTCACCACCTTTTCAACTTTTGGTAATTTTCTCCTCCCGATCTACACCCCCCCCACACCCACTCACATGTACCTCTCAGTGATCTGCCTTCAAGTCCCAAACCTTTAATACTCAGCACAGGTTTCTCCTCTCTCCAAAACATCCAAAGATCTCCCTGTCTACCAAACACTCCTACATCACTGAAAATCACAAGACAAAAGAAATAAAGTGCTCAAGGAAATAAACAATAAACAAAATGCCAGATAAACAACACTCCTACACCTATCTCATTACATCTTCTTCCCCAGGGTACATGATCTGCAAACTTAGCTGCATATATGAACTACCTGGGCAGGCTTCAGAACTCCTGATGCTCAGGAACACATCTCATTGCCAGTCAGTCTCTGGGGGTAGGGTTCAGACATCAGTGTTTAAAAACTAATCTTCCTGGGGCTGGAGAGATGGCCTAGTGGTTAAGAGCACCGACTGCTCTTGCAGAGGACCCGGATTTGATCCCCAGCACCCACATGGCAGCTGAGAACTGTCTTTAACTCCAGTTCCAGGGGAATCTGACGCCCTCTTCTGACCTCCGAGGCACTGTACAACACGGTGCACAAACCTACATGCAGACAGTACACTCATACACATAAAAAATAAATAAAATTTAAAAAAATAGAAACTAATCTTCCTAAAAGATTTCATGGGTGGCCAAGTTTGAGGTGCAGTACCATACACCAAGTTGCCTGAATGGAACTATTTGAGAGAACTCCCCAATTTTACACAAGGTGGAATTGAGCAACTCTAACCTTTTCAAAGGAACTGTTTTTTGGGTTTGTTTGTTTTTTTTTTGTATGTGTATGAATGTATTGTCAGCATGTAGGTTTGTGCATCCGTGTCGTGCAATGCTGTGGAGGTCAGAAGAGGGTGTCAGATTCCCCTAGAACCGGAGTTAAAGACGGTTCTCAGCCATCATGTGGGTGCCGGGGATCAAGCCCAGGTCCTTTGCAAGAGCGGCTGGCACTCTCAACCACTAGGCCATCTCTCCAGCCCCAGAACTGGTATTTTTAAAAGTAGTAATAAACAGATACATTAGTTAGCTTCTCTATTGCTATGACAAAACACTGTGACCAATACCAACTTGGGGAGAAAAGGGGTTATTTGGCTTACATTTCCCAGGCCACAGTTCATCACTGAGGAAGCCCACGGTAGGAACTCAGGGGCAGGAATCTAGACCACAGACCATGGAGGGATGCTCCTTATTGGAGCTCTGGTACATCACTCAACAATCAAGAAAATTCCCCACAGACATGGCCACAGACCAGTCCAATGAAGAAAATTCTCCATTTGAGGCTCCTCCTACCCAGGTGTGTCAAGTTGACACCTAAAGCTATCTACCATAATAGATACGACCTTTCAATATGGAATGTAAAACTATGTGAAGGAAAAAGTTTGAGATAGGGAATTCTTCCCTAATTTCCTCAAAGTCATATCATAGGCTTGACCATTTGCCTTAGATTTTTTTTGTTGTTGTTGTTGTTTTTTTTTTTTTTTTTTTGGTCTTTTTGAGACAGGGTCCCGTCCTGGGAACTCACTCTGTAGATCTGTAGACCAGGCTGGCCTTGAAATTTTTCCACCAGGGAGGGGGATCCGCCTGCCTCTTGCCTCCCAATGGCTAGATTAAAAGCCGTGCGCCCCCACACCCACGATGTTTTTGTGGTTTTTTATACTGAACATCACAGACTGGGTGATTTATTAAAATATAGACATTCATTGGGCTCACTGTTTTAGAGGCTCGAAGTCTAAAACATGGACCAGCTTCTGCTTAGCGTCTGGTGAGGCCCCCTTGCTGGGATCCAGCATCACAGAAGATGCCAGGTGGTAAAGTGGAGCCTCTGTGCCTGAGAAAGTTGCTTTCATAATAAAATCCTCCCACCCATAGAAAGCCTTGAATCCATTCCTGAGGTAGAGGTCTCATGACCCAGTCAGTCACTCACCAGCCATCCTCTCAACAAAACCACACTGCAGGCCGAATTTCTAGCACACAGATTCCACAGAGGATATGTCCAAACCACAGCAGCACCTCCACCCCCTGTAGATCAGCACAGGCAGCCTCTGGGACACATTACTGTCCTTTCTGTTCTGCCAGGACACCTAGAAATTTGACTTCCTGGCTACAGGAATTCTTCCCAAATGCTGTGTAGAAACACCCCTCCCCCCTGTCAACTCCATTCAAGGCAAACCCGCTGTAGCCATTTTTGTAGTATTTCCTGAAAAGCCAGAACGTGTTATTTGTACCTTTCCCCCTCATGGAGTTAAGAGTGAAGCATATTACCAGTGTACTTAAAAGTTTGAATAAGTCCTCCAGAAAAAAAAAAAAAAAGCACTTACCTTTTACCACGGTCTTTTTTTTTTTTTCTTTTCGAGTCAGGGTCTCCCGGTAGCCCCAGCTGTCCTGGAACTCACTCTGTAGACCAGGCTGGCCTTGAACTCACAAAGATCTGCCTGCCTCTGCCTCCTGAGTGCTAGGATTAAAGGCGTGCACCACCACGCCCAGCAAGTCTTTTTTTTTTTTTTAGAGTCTCCCTGCAGCCCCCACTGGCATGGAGCTCACTGTATAGACCAGGCTGGCTACCTCTGCCTCCAAGTGCCACAGTTAAAAGCGTGTGCTTGGCTTACCACAGGCTTTTCTATAAACAGTAGATAGCAATATCAAATATAGCCAGTTTAGACCAAAGGAGATACTCAACCTGTAATCCAGAAAGACAGTAATTAAACTACATAATAAGGAGAACACCGGTGCTATTAGGAGGGAATAAAAGGAAACAGAGAGTGAGGAGATGGCAAGAGGCACAAACAGAATTATCCACCTGCAGTTTCTGCTACCTTCCCATCAAGGCAAATGAAATTCTCTAATGTATTAAGAAGTCGAAGCCGGGCACGGTGGTGCACGCCTTTAGTCCTAGCACTTGGGAGGCAGAGGCAGGTGGGTCTCTGTAAGTTCAGGGCCAGCCTGGTCTACATTAGCAAATTCCAGGACAGCCGGAGCTACGGGAGACCTGTCTCAAAAAGACCAAAAAAAAAAAAAAAAAAAAAAAAAGAAGTCTAACATTAAATTCTAGGTTATTCCCAGACCTATGCTTAGTGATTAAAAAAAAATAGAAGGCAGCCAGGTGTGGTGGTGCATGCCTGTAATCCTAGCACTTAGGAGGCAGAGGCAGGCGGATCTTTGTGAGTTCAAGGCCAGCCTGGTCTACAGAGTGAGTTCCAGGCCAGCTGGGGCTACAGGAGACACCTGTCTGGAAAAGGACCAAAAAAAAAAAAAAAAAAAGTAGAAGGCAAAGTTTCTTCTTTAATTTGTTATCTGTTTAAGAAACTTAGCATCAACCATGTAGACACAGTATAAGGTGGTGGGCCAGTGTCTAAGTAGAGTAGGTGTTGAGAGGAGGCCCACATGGAGCTGCCACAGGTTGGGGAACCAAGGCTTCACAGACAGCAATAATGTCAACTAGACCTCTGAGGTCAGAAAGGAGAGAGATGAACCATGCATTCATTGGTGTTACATGTGTTTGATGAGAGGTATGTTGAGGTGTTGGTCTGACAGTGAAGCTTAAGAGGAAAAGACCTGGGAGCCTGGGAGCCTCAGAGAATAGTTGTTGATACAATTCAGGAATGAGGAAATGAAGAGCCGAAATTACATAATCGTAAAGAGGAAAGAAAGCAGTCTAAAGCAAGGTAACATATAGAACCAGAAATGACAGGCAAGAAGCAATTTATGAATGTTTTCTGAGTAGTCAGCCATCTTTGTTCTGGCCCTTGACCTCATGGCCCTGAACAGGATAGACAAGAAGCTGCTTTGCTTGAGATTCATATCTTATAAAAAGTAGAGAATAAAGTACAGCAATAAATTAGTTTCAGATGATGACGGGTTCCAGGAAGGAAGGAAAAAAGTTGATATGATAGTGACTGGGACAGGATAGCTGGGAAAACTAAGGTGGTTCTTGTCAGGTTTATGTCGGCTCTACCCCAAATGAAAGGAAAACACCAGGCTTAGGCACCCCAAGAAGTTTACTTGAGGGTAGCCGGCGCCAGGGCTTGAGGTGGAGTAGGACAGCCAGCCGCAAAATGGCATCTGGCCAGGCCCTTTCAGTTGTCTAGGGCAGGGCAGCAGATAAAGAGGAAGTGAGGTCATTGATTGCCAGTTTCTGGATGGAGTGGAAAAGTCTGTGTGCTTTGCACCATCTGGAATGTTGGCCATGAATTTGAGATGAATTCCAGGTCTTTTGGAGAACCAGGCCTAATAGTCGAGCCTTTTGGTTATAACAGTTGTAACTGCTTCCAGCTGAGAGGGGCATAATTGGGAAAAAGAAAGGGCCTGGAAAATCAGGATCTGGTCTCCATCTCAGCCATTTTTGGTAACCAGTGTTCAGTCTGGATCGATAGAGGCCAGTGGTTGGTGTGCAGTTTCTCCCTCTACAACTGAAAGAATATGCTGGTTAAATCTTGTATAAATGAGCTGTTGGATTTGGTTTTCGAAATACCCTAAGAGGCATGGTGCCACAGTGCACAGATTTCCCAGTACGAATTGGGAGGGGGGGTGCTAGTGCATTGTCCATGGGAAGATCCCCTCCCAGCGTCTCCAATTGGAGGAGGTACTCTGTAACTGTACTCTGTTTTAAGAGATTGGAAAAAAAAAGTTTTAGTACACAGGGCCCCAGAATGAGAGCCAGCATAATCATGACAATAGGTTCTGTGGGGGCATGAGCCATGAGTCCCAAATATTTTTGAAAGGTTAGTATAGAAGTGATATTTTCTAGCATTGCACAGATCTCACCTATCTCTGAGGTAATAAGATAAGTTATTTTATCATACTTTCCTGTTGGGGTGTTTAAAACCATTCAGTTAGCTCAGATAAACTAATTTAATTTTGCTGTTAAGGTCAGTTGAGGTTCTGGTCCTCAGGGGTCACTCGAGTTTTTTGGGGGGAGCCCCTGGCTCCTTTTGGCTTTCCTTTTACCAGTTCCATCTACATGAGGACAAAGGCAGGTCTTGCTTGACCAGGCAAGATTCCCCTGACTGGGAATCGAACCCAGGCCAAGGAAGTGAGCATGCCAAATCCTAATCACTAGACCACCAGGGCCCGAGTCATGCACCAAAATATTAGGTTTATGTCGGCGTCTCACCCCCCCCCGCCCAATTAAAAGGAAGATACCGGGTTTGGGTACTCTGGGTACTCCAGGTACTCCAGGTACTCCAGGTACTCCGGGTACTCCAGAATAGATTTATTCAAAGGTAGCGGGGCTGGGAAAAGAGCCAGCAGCAAAATGGCATCTGGCCAGGGCTTTTAAATGACCTTAGGTACAAAACCAGGCAAGCGGGGGGGGGGGGTCCTGCAAGAAGGTCCACGGACAGCAGAGTGTGAGAAGACACATCAGTAAGGAAGGGGGCCAGAGCATTTAGATGAAAGTTAACAAAACAAACGTGTGTGTCATCAACATGCACGTTGTAGTTAAAACCAAGAGGCTGTGAAACTTACACTCATTGTAACGGGATCATTTTGTCCTCCTAATAGGTTTTTAATTATATTTTCCATACATTTAATACATACCCTTATTTTGACAGTCTGCAGATTTGCAAGAACTGAAGTCAGCAAACAGCTAAGCCCTTTAAGATCTTTCCAGAACCTCTAATTTGTTTCATTTTACTCCTGGTAAAGAGGGGCTCACACCCAAATGTGCACTTAGTACTAGAAATCAAGGCTCAGAGGCAGCAGAAACAAAATAAAGGTTATTCATGTGGAAAGTGAGCAAGTGTGAATATTTGTCAAGAGCACACTGCTCTTCAAGAACAATCATGAAAAGAAAAATAAACAAATAAATCAAGATTTTCACATCCAAGTTCATGTCCTATTGTTTTAAGGCCTGAAGACCATTTACCTTTTTCCCTCTAATTTTAGAATTTCCATTCAGCCTAGAGGACACTTTGATCTTTTAAGGCTGCTTTAGACCTAATGAAACTTAAAATAGTGGCACCGCTTTGGCAAAGCTCTTCTAACTAACCAGGTCCTATTTTTCCTTTGCCCGCAGTTGCTCTACCTGCCTTTCAGGAATTGCCCTCGTTTTCAAGAACTGGAGGGTGAGACTTTGAAATCCAAGGAATTCCAGAAGAGAGTTCAGCCGTACAAAGTGAGTAGTATCATCGAGTGGTATACTGGAGGGTGAGGGCCTGGACAAAGGATGGAGCTTGGATTGTTGAAAGAAGTGTGGGACGAATGTGTCTGTCGGTGAGTAGGATATTTACTGAGGGAAGTCATCATACCTGACCCCTTCCCTGTGCCACAGCCCCTGGCCAATATTTTTATTGTTTTAAATTTATGTGTATGAGTGTGTTATCTGCATGCATATAAGTGCACCTGTGTCATGCAATGCCCATGGAGGTCAGAAGAAGGTATCTGCTCCCCTGAAACTGGAGTTATAGACAGTTGTTAGCCACCATGTAGGTGCTAGGAACTGAAGCCAAGTCCTCTGCAAAAGCACTTACACTCTGAAACCCTGAGCCATTTCTCTAGCCCCCAGGATATTGTTATTTGTCTTTATTTATTTATTTATTAATATATATTTTGTACAAGATTATCAAATCTAGACCCATGTTCCCCACCCTATGCCCCCACCCCACCAGAGCTCATGCATTCTGCCAAACATGCTTTTCATCTCTTTCTCCGTCTTTCTTGATATTCTCCATGTGGAAGTTGACTGTTTTGAGCAGAAGTTCACTGTTTCAGTCAGTTCTTCGATGCAGTCCTTTCTGTTGTTCTTGTTTCCAATATGCATCACTCCCAACTGCTTGGACAAAAGCTCAAGGGGCCGTGCACAAGAAATACTTACAACTAGATAATTGGCACTAGAATCCACAGATGAGAGATACCATTCATTGTTTGTTTTTCTGGGACTGTGTTACTTCACTCACCATGATGTCTTCTAGCTCCAGCCATTTTCCTACAAAACTCATGATGTCATCTTTCTTTACTGCTGCATAGAACTCCTTTGTGTAGATGTACCACATTTTCTCTATCCACTCGTCAGTTGAGGGGCATTTGGGTTGGTTCCAGCTCCTTGCTATTGTGAAGAGAGCTGAAATAAACATGGCCATGCATGTATCTCTGCAGTGGGGTGAGTCTTGGGAGTACATGCCTAGGAGTGGTATGGCTGGGTTGGGTGGCAAGTTCATTCCAAGACTTGCAAGGGTTCTCCACACTGCTATCCATAGTGGCTGTACGAGTTTACATTCCCACCAGCAGTGAATGAGTGTTCCCCTTTCCCCACAACCTCTCCAGCACTTGGTATTATTTGTTTTCTTGATTCTAGACAGTCTTATTGGAGTAAGATGATGTCTTAAAGTAGTTTTGATTTGCATTTCCTTAATGATTAGTGATGTTGAACACTTCTTAAGGTGTTTCTCAGCTATCTCTAATTCCTCACTTGTGAAGTCTCTGTTCAGCTCTTTGCTCCATCTATTGAGTGGGTCATTTGTTTTTTGAGTAGTTTATATATTCTGGAAATCAATGCTTTGTCAGATGTTTCTACGGTGAAAGTTTGCTCCCACTCTGTGGGATTTCTCTTCACTTCCTTGATTGTTTCTTTTGATGTACAGAAGCTTTTGAGTTTAATGAGGTCCCATTTGTCAATTGTCAACCTTAATTCTTGCACAGCTGCTGTCTGATTTAGGAAGTCTTTTCCTATGCCTATGTCTTGTAGTCTGCTGCCAACTTTTTCTTCTATCACCTTCAGAGTTTGGGGTTTCACACTGAGGTCTTTAATCCATCTGGAGTTGACTTTTGTACAGGGCAAGAGGTAGGGGTTTAATTTCATTCTTCTACACAGTGATGATCCAGTTTTGCCAACACCACTTGCTGAAGATGCTGTCATTCTCCATTGTGTCTTCTTGGCCCCTTGTCAAATATGAGGTGGCTGAAATTGTGTGTTCAGTTTGGATCTTCAGTTTTGTTCCATTGGTCAACAGGTCTGTTTTTGTGCCGTACCGGCTGTTTTTATGACTATCCTAGCCCTGTAGTATGTTTGAAGTCTGGTTGTATAGAGATATGCCCCCGTGTTGCTCTTTTCACTCAGAGTTGTTTTTGACTATTCAGGTCTTTTGTTTTCCCAAATGAATTTAAGGTCTTTTTTTTCCAAGCATGTGGGAAGAAAACCTGGGATTTTAAATGGATTGGGGCAATTAAAATCTATACAGAGTATGTGGAAGGTTAGAATGGACATTTTTACATGTTAAGTTTACACAATCCTGAGCTGAGCGGTTTTTCCATCTTTGATGTCTTCTTCATTTCCTTCTTACAGGTTTAAAATTTTGTGTGTAGATCTTTGGTGTCTTTGGTTAGGGTTTTTGGTTCCTAGGTATTTTATTGTGGGGGTGGGGGGTTTCAGGGGCTTATTGTGCGTGGGTCTCCCTTTGAATTCCTTCTCCAGTTTTGCTTGTTGTGGTGGAAAGAAGGCTACTGATTTTTTTAGGTAATTTTATTCCTGCCACTTTGCTGAGCTGTTAATCATTTTTAGGAATTTTTTCTGGTGGAGATTTGTGCATCCCTTAAGTAAAACATTCCTATCATCAGCAAATAGGGATAGTTTGACTTCTCGCTTTTCCAAGTATTACTCCTTTAATTTCCTTTTCTTTGCCTTATTGCTCTAGCAGTGTTTACGCCATATATGAAGAGAGTGGTGACAGGGGTGGCCTTGCTGGGTTCCTACCTTTAAGGGAATGTTTTCTATTCATTTCCCCATTTAGGATGATATTGGCTGTGGGTTTCCTGTCTAGGCTTTTGATTACATTGAGTACATGATCCCTCCAACCAATTCCCTCGAGACTTTAAGCATGAATGGTTGCTGGATTTTGTCAAAGGCCTTTTTGCTAACTCTGTTTTTTTTTTTTTTTGGATTTTGTTTTCATCCTTTTGTGCTTGATGTTTTTTGTTTTTATTGATTTTCTTTGTTGAATCATCCCTGCATCTTGGTATTGGATCCAACTTGGCATGATGGATTTCTTCTTCGATTGGTCTGTTGTGCATTTGCCCAGTATCCTGTTTGAATTTGGGTATCTGTGTTCATTAGGGAGATTGGGTCTATAGTCCCTTTTTAGTTGTTATCTTTGCCTGTTTGGTAAAGAGGTGAGCGCTGGCTTCATAGAAGGCAATTTGGAGACATTCCTCTGTTTGCTATCCTTTTAGAACATATTTGACAGTAATAATGGTTGTAGGTCCTTTTTGAATTGATTTTATAGAATTCTGCCATGAAACCATCGTGGGCCTGGGATTTTTATAGTTGGGAGGTTTCTATTACATCTTCAATTTCTTCATATATTATGGGTCTGTTTAAGCTTAGATCTCTTCTTGGTTGAGCTTTTAGTGATTCCCAGGATTTCAGATATTCATCCATTTCTCTCTAGGTTTTCAAACTTGGTAAGTATAGGTTTTTGAAGTTTTCCATATGATTGCCTGGATCTTTGCTTGTCTGTTTGTGATATTTCCCTTTTCATACACAGATGTACTGATTTGGAGTTGTGCCTTCTTTCTTTTGTTAACTGGGCTAGATGGTCTTGTCTATCTGTGTTATTCTTTCAAAGAACCAACTTTTGGATTCATGATTTTTTTTGTATTTGTTTCTTGTTTTCTGTTTCATTGATTTGCTCTGATTTTTCTTATTTCTTCCTGTCTGTTGCGTTAGGGTCATCTGTTGTTGCCTCTCGAGTGCTTTTAGCTGCAGTGTTAGATCATTCACTTGTGCCTTTCTGTTTTTTTCTTATAGCTTTCTTCCATCTTAGGACTGCTTGTTAATTTCCCATAGGTTTTGTTGTGTTGTATTGCATTGTCATTCAGTTCCAGGAATGATTTTATTTTTTATTTCTTCCTTGACCCATTTCATTATTCAAGAGTGTGTTGTTTGTCTTCATGTATCTTGTAGGAGTAGGGCTTATCCTGGTGTTTCAGTTGAGCTTTATTGCACTGTGGTCTGATAGAATGCATGAAATTATTTCAATCTTTTTGTATTTGTGGAGGTTTCTTCTGTTTCCCAGTATGTGGTCGATTTGGAGAAGTTCATGGGTCTCTGAGTAGAAAGTGTATTCTCTGGTATTAGGGTGGAAATTGTGGTAAAGTCTATGAGGTCCATTTGGTGTATCATATCATTCAATTCAGATGTCTCTCTGTTTACTTCTTTGCCTGTTGACCTGTCAAAGGGCTCAGTGGGGTATATGAAGTCCCCTACTCTGAGTGTACTGGGGTTAGTGTGTGACTTGTGGTCCTGGAGAATTGTCTTTATAAAGTTTGGCGCACCAGAGTTTGGGCATATATACTCATAATTGTGAAATCTTTTGGTGAATTGTTCCTTTGATAAAAAATGTATGGCCCTCTTTTGTCTCTTCTGATTTCGTTTTACTTTGAAGTCTATTTTTTCTGATATTAAAATAGCAAACACCTGCTTTCTTTTTGGTGCCATTTGTTTGGAATATTTTTCCATACTTTCACTTAAGTGGTGCCTGTCCTTGAAGGTAAGATGTGTTTCTTGGATAGACAGCATATGGTGGTTCTGTTTCCTCAATTCCATCTCCAAGTCATGTCTTTTTATTGGGGAATTTAGTCCATTAATATCATAAAGGTTATAACTGATAGGTTTGTGTTGCTTCCTTTTGCCTTATTAGCCATTTGCAGTTTTTGTTTAGGTTTTTGCTTCTGCCGTTATGCTTTTATTGATTTCTCTTTCTAGGTGTCTGGGGATGGTTACTCCTTTCTTCTGTCCTTTGAATTGCTTCAAGTATTCTCTGAAGGGTTGGTTTTCCAGACATGTATTCATTCTTCTTATTTATGTTGTGGAAGGTTTTTCTCTCTCCTTCAACTATAATTGACATTTTTGCAGGGTATAGTAACCTGGGTTGGCATCTATTGTCCTTTAACACTGGGAATACTTTGCTCCACATTCTTCTTGCTTTCATAGTTTGCACTGGGAAGTCAGTTGTAATTCTGATAGGTTTCCCTTATACTTCACTTGTTGTTTTTCTCTTGTGGCTTTAAGGATTTTGTCTTTGTTTTGGGTGTCTAGCATTTTAACTATGAAGTGGCATGGAGAGTTTCTTTCCTGATCTTGTCTGTTTGGAGTTCTATGTGCTTCTTGTATTTGTATTGGTTTGTCTTTTTTTAGTTTGGGGAAATTTTCATCTATTATTCTGTTGAAGATTTGGTCAATACCATTCTCTTGGGATTCTTCTCCTTGATCTATCCCTATGTTGTGGAGGTTTGATCTTTTCATAGTGTCCCACAGTTCCTGGTTGTTCCACTATTGTGTATTTTTAAATTTTTCATAATCTTTCCTTGAGGTTTTTAGTTGTTCTGTGTTATCTTCCAGGTCTGATATTCTTTGTTCTGCTTCCTCCATCCTGCTTCTGAGGCTTTTTCCATTCCTTTCCTCTTGATTGGATGAGTATTTGATTTCCTTTTTCATTTCCTCTTCTGATTTCTTTAGTGTTTCCGCTTTCCTTTTGGAGCATCTCAATCCCTTCCTGTAGCTCTTTGCTTCGCTGGTTGGTTTCCTTTTCTTTTTCAGCATGGGATCTTTTCAGTGTTTCAACTTCCTTCTTGAGTTCTTCTTTCTCTTTTCTTAATTCTTTGATTTGCTCTTTATAATCTTGCATTTCTTTAAGTATGTTCATGATTGTGTTTCTGATATCTGTGTCCTGGGCCATCCCCAGGGGGATCCCACTGTAGGAATCTTCCATAGGGTTGGTAGAGCTTGGTGCAGGATTATCCTGCCCCTTTCCCATGTTGTCTCTTCTTCATGTTCCTGGCATATGGGCTTCTCCTTGCCTGTATTCCAATGTGAGTCCCAAATGCCTCTTCACTGTGTTGAAGGCTTGCTTTGCTTGCCTCCTTCAGATGCCTTTGTAATCCCTACCTGTGCTTCAGGTTGTCTTGGGAGATTCCCCCATTATTTGTCTTTTGTGAAATATTCCCTTTTTAAAACTGCACAAAAAGTAGACATAAAGTTTTATGATTTAAAAAAAATAACCATTTGAATCAGTTATATAAGGGCCAAAAATCAAAAGTGTAAGTAAACTTCAATAAAATATAGTTGTCTCTCAGTGTCTCCACAGGTAACAACAGACATTATTTTCTATGTAGTCTTCAGTTTTTGTGCATATTCCAACTAACATAAGTATGTTCTGACAGCTTCCCCTTTCATTACACAGCAGTGATATCCCACCCAAGGGGCTGGGCACTGTTGTTTTCTTTTTTAATTTAATAAAACATCTTGGAAATATTTTATATCTATATGTAAAGTGTTTCCTTGTGCTTGTTTTGTTTAAAAATGTACAGTGTTTGTATTTATGGACATATCACAACTTTATTTTAATCAGTCCCTAGTGATGAAAATGTGGATCATTTCCCAACTTTTTTAATTGTTTGTTTTTGAGATAGGGTCCCACTATGTAGCCCTGGCTGACCTGGAACTAGAACTCACTGTGTAGGCCAGACTGGTCTGAGCTAGTAAAGATCACCTGTCTCTGCCTCCTGGATGCTAGGAGTAAAGGTTAGTGAGAATTTTATTTTACCTTTTTATTATTATAAAATTTTGGGGGCTGGAGAGATAGCCTAGCGGATAAGAGTGCCAACTGCTCTTGCAGAGGACCCGGGTTCGATCCCCAGCACCCACATGGCGGCCGAGAACCGTCTGTAACTCCAATTCCAGGAGAACTCCAGTTCCAGGGGAATCCGAGACCCTCTTCTGACCTCCGCGGCATTGCACGACACGGGTGCACAGACCTGCATGCAGACAGTACATTCATACATATAGAAAATAAAATTTTAAAAAATTTCCTTAAAAAATTTTTAATGAATTTTATGTGTTTCATACTTCATTTTTCAGTCCTAATTGCCTTTATACCTGATATTTTATTTTTTTTATTTTTTTTATGTTTTATCATCAACACGTAGTTTATTGGTCATATGCTATAGTGTTCAAAGCATGATACATCACAATTTGAGAAACTTTAGACAATGTATACTTAGTTTGGATCCATTTTCCCATTAACAGTAGGATGCTTTTGACTTTCCTTGAGCATATAAGGTTATATCTTTGATCACCTAGGGGAGGAATATTAATTTGTAATTCTGGTGTCTTTAAATAATGTTTTTGTTGATTCTTTTCTTTTTTTTTAATTGATGCTTTGTGTATTTCATACATCATTTTCCAATTCAGTTCAGGCATATATCCCCTTCCCTTCCCCCCACCCCACCCCTACCCATCCCAGATCATGCATTCTGCCGTAACTTTTCTGCATCTTTCTGGGTTTTTTTTTTTTTTTTTTTTTCATTTTTTTTTTTAACAATAAGTGATAATTTGTGAGTACAAGCATCCTTCATGTAAAACCAATTTGCGAGCAGTTGTGCCCAAACCCACACAGCTCATGGGTCCCACCATCCAGCAGGGGGGGGCTTGTATGTTCAATCAAGTTGATCAAATGAGTGTCCAGTCTATATTGTTGTAGTATGATCTTTTATTTTTTAAATGTTTTATTTGTTATTTTTCTTCTGTGTGTATGAGTGTATTCTCTGCATATATGAAAATGTACCTGTGTTATGCAATGCCCAAAAGAGGTCAGAAGAGGGCATCAGATCCCCTGTAACTGGAGTTAAGAATGGTTGTTAGCCACCATGTGGGTGTTGGGAACTGAGCCTGGCCCCCTGCAAGAACAACTAGTGCTCTTAACCACTGAGCCATCTCTCCAGTGCCCCAGAATCTTTCTTTTGCTTTTATAACATCCTCCCAGAAGGTTTTCCAGTTGCTCCATCACTATGTGGTTTCTAGCTTACTTTTTCTCATTAATTTGAGCTGTTGTACATTAACACTTCCTCATGCATAGTGCCCATTTATGGGATTTGTTTTATACTGTATTTATATTATACTCTATTGTTCTGATTAGCCAAACCTGGTTTTAACTGTTAATTTTTACAATGTATTTTCATATCAAAGGTGCTAGCCATCTGTCATTCCTGTTTTTTTAATCTTCACCCATGCATTTTTAGATTCTCTGTAATCTGTAGATTCAGCTAGTCTGGTTTAATTTTTTAAAGTTTTTAATATTCTTATTGAGGGCATATTCAATTTATGTTAAGTTAGGGAATCTCTGTAACCATTCCATGTGAATCTTCTTTTTTGAATATGTGATATCCTGGGCTGGAGAGACAGCTCAGTGGTTAAGAGCACTGCTCTTGCAGAGGATCTGGATTCAATTCTCAGCTCACACATGGTGGTTAACAACCTCTATATCTCCAGTTCCAGAAGAATCCAATACCCTCTTCTGACCTCTAAGGGCATTGCATGACACAGGTGCACTTATACACATGCAGGCAATATACTCATGGACATAAAATTAAAATAATAAATAAAATATATTTTAAAACCACAGAAATGGGATATCCTAACTTGTTCTTATCTCAAAGATCATTTTGGGTGTTTAACATGTGCTTTATACATTTTGATGTCTGTTCTAGGTTTACAATATCTGTAAATGGGATTACCTCTGGTTTTCCAGTGCCTACATCTCTGATGCTTTTGCCTGTGTGTATTAGCTAGTGCCTATAACACAACATTACAGTGTTGGTCATGGGCACTGTTGTTTTCTTCCTGGTTTAGATATTTTCTCCTGTTAAGTATGCTAACTTCTAAGCCAAAACATAGTAGTTATATTTTATTTTATTTTATAAATGTATTTATTTACTATTGTGTGCCTATGTGTGTAGCTGAGTGTATGTATGTGCGCCACATGCATGCAGGTGCTCATGGAGGCCAGAAGGTATCAGATACCCTGGAGCCAGAGTCACAGGCAGTTGATTGTGAGCCACCTGCTATGGTGATGAGAACCAAATGAATTAGGGTCTTCTGCCAGAGCAGCAAGTGCTCTTAACTGCTGAACCATCTCTCCAGCACCATAGTTATATTTTTACTAAGTTGTAGATGTATCCAATTATCAGGTATAGTGACAGGACATCTATAATCCCAGCACTCAGGAGCCAAAGGCCAGATATTGCCACATATTTAAGGCCAGCCTGGGTTACACAGAGTTCTAGGCTACATATTGAGACCCTCTCTCACAACAAAAACAAAACAAAAATGTATCTACCTGTCTCATTTTCTTGAGTATGTTTAAAAATCAATTGCTTGCTTTATTTTTGAGTGATTGTTTAAAAAATATAATCAAGTTATTTCCCTCCTTGATCAACTACTGTGATTAATTATATTTATAGATCAACTAAAATTGATCTTTACATTTCTCAAATCAACCCTTTCCCTTTCATGTGAAATTGAATTATTTGTTAATATGTTATGCTTTGTATTGATATTTACAAGTGACATTGAATTATAGTTTTACTCTCTGTCAATATTGTCATAAAAGTTTTTAAAGTTTCCTCTTTTTTGTCAATATTGTCATAAAAGTTTTTAAAGTTTCCTCTTTTTCTAAATTTTCTTGAACAGTGAAAATAGCATTAGAATAATTTACACTTGAAGATGCCAACAGAATTCCTCCCAGAAATCATCTGGCACTAGAAGGTTTTTTGCTTGTTTTGTTTATTTGTTTGTTTGTTTGTTGGTTTGGTTGGTTGGTTTTGGGGTTTTTTATTATTATTATTTTTTTTTTGTCTTTTCGAGACAGGGTCTCTACGTAGCCCCAGCTGTCCTGGAACTCACTCTGTAGACCAGGCTGGCCTTGAACTCACAAAGATCCGCCTGCCTCTGCCTCTTGAGTGCTAGGATTAAAGGCATGCACCACCATGCCTGGCCTGTGGTTTTGTTTTTTAAAGCTTGAGGACAATTTTTCTTTTTAAAAGAAAACCCTCAGAGAAGGTAAGCCATAGTCCCAGCAGCTGCTAGGAGGAGGAGGGTAGAGGAAAGAAGGAAAAAGCCTTGCCATTTAAGCCAGCAAGGAAGGAAGAGACACGGGGTGGACTAACAGTCCAAAGCGTTAAGGAAAGCATGCTTAGAAGAGAGATGGAATGAAAGGAGAGGTTGTGCTTTCGAGTGATTAAGAAATGTGGGCTGACTTACAAACCAGCATGGCTGTGCTCTGTAAGAAACTTGGGTAGGGGGTGGAAATTTGGGGAAGGAAAAGTACAGTATCTCACTAAGGGAAAAATTATTCCACTATCTCTTTAGCATGACTTGAGGTGAGCTTGGTCCCTTGGCCAGGTGATGATGAACCTGGCCCTACTGGAATATTAGGTCTCCACCTAGCCAGAAATTACGTTATTCTCTTGACCAAAGGAAGTTTTCTTCTGCATATTTCCCTGGAGTTTTTAATGTTTGGGGTAGAGAAAATGGGAATCATTTCCACGACTGGGTGGGTGCAGGGGTTCGTATACATTTGTGTTTGAGGGCACTTGGCATGTGGAGGCCAGAGGTCAGCCTCAAGTGCCTCTCCTTGGGAGCTGTAGTTAGCACTCTCTCACACTTGGGGACACAACCCACACCTGCTGGATTAAAGAAAAATGGAAAAAGGCAACTGCCCATGGCTATCTGCTAACCTTAGAAGCTACTGGTTGACCTCCTTTCTCTAGCCCACCTGTTAGCACCTAACACCTACACCAGACAGTGACCTATTGATTCCACTGCTGATTAGAACTCCTCAGACACACCACTCACACCAGTCCAGCTCTGATGCTGGACTTCACAGGCTGGCACCGGATTGGTTCCTCCAGCCAAATTCCTGTTAGCACTCAAATCTCAAACACAAGCCTGATGGGTTTAATTTACATGCGGGTGGAAATAACAGACCCGGAAATCTCGTCAGATGGTAATGGAGACTCAGTTTATTGTTTGCAGCCCATCTTTTATATAAACAGATTGATGTCACTTCTCTCAGCCAACCCTAGACCTCTGCATCATGCCCCTGGTATACATTACCCTGTATCATGTGCTTGGGACACAAGTGAGTCACAAGTTAATACAAGCCAATCTCGCCTAGGGGCAGAGTCAGATGTGAACAGACAGGGAGGCAATTTAAGACAACACAGCCGCAGGTGGCCTGCCTCCTCCACCTACAAGGAGACATTCACCTCGCTTTTTTTTTTTTTTTTTTTTTTTGTCTTTTTGAGACAGAGTCTCCCTTTAGTCCCAGCTGTCCTGGAACTTACTATGTAGACCAGGCTGGCCTTGAACTCACAGAGATCCACCTGTCTCTCCCTTCTAAGTGCTGAGATTAAAGGCATGTGCCACTATGCCTGGCCTACCTTGCTGTTTGAGACAGGGTCTGTTGTTGGGAACTAGGACTCACCCATTAGACTAGACTGGTTTGTCATCTAATATATATATATATATATCATCTGTTGATCCTTTAAACACATGTGGCCACAATCCACGAGATCTTCTTCCTCCTTGGACCAGGCTCACAGCTTTACAAGGCTGTAAGCCTCAGAATTGTCCCGGGCCAGCAGGCTTACAATTCCAGGCTGAGCTCTTGCAAGGTGGGAGAGGGAACCATGAGAAGTCACCTGGAGACAAAGGAAACGGACTCAGCAAGGCCAGGAGAAAAAAGACTCAGTCTTTATTCATGCTAGCAATGTGCATATATACTAAAGCTACTGTGCTCTGGGCAAGGACATGGGGAGCAGAAGGGTATAAATGAGAGGAAGGGAAGGGCAAGCCACCTCAGCTCCTACCCAGGGGCAGCAGAGCTCCTGTTTGTGTAAACAGTAAACTAGAGGTGTGACATTTTGCTCAATATCTTGAAGGATAAGGCCATCAGGGTCTGGAACTTTGCAGAGATAGGCAAGGCAGGAAACACTGCAATATCCCGACCTCACAGAGCTACAGATAACTCACAGAGGCAACTTAAATGCCCACAGAGATATCAGATAACTTATGGAAGCCCTGGGACAGAATTTGCAGGCCCTACCTCAAGCCAGACAAAGTCTTATTCCTACACTGGTTGGCCAGGAATCCCCAGGCATTTTTTGTCTGCCTTCCCAGTACTGGGATCACAAGCTGTCATCAAGCATCCATTCCATGGATGCTAAGAATCTAATTCAGGTCCTTGGGTTTGCAATTTCCCAACTGAGCTATTTCCTTGGTCCCAGAAATGGGAGTCTCTTTAACAATTATCCATTTATATTATTGAAATCTATTAAGATTAATATTGGCAAGTTGTAGTTTCCTAGAAAATGTATCCATCAGTCAAACTGACTTCTAAAAGACTTCTGAGAAATTCCTCTGATTTCAGCAGCCAGATAGCTGAACCTGCATCTCATTGTCATAATATAATATTCTAGTAAAATGCTTACGTTTCATCCAGATCTCATATCTATAGCCAGAAACAAGCTCCTGGTCATGCTGAGCTTCCCCGAGAGCTTTGCCCTGAGGTCATCTTTCTTCCCTTATTTCAGACATTCGTTTGCATGACATGTATTGCCCACTTCTAAAAAGAATCTCAGGGCTAGAGAGACGGCTCAGTGGTCAGTGGTTAAGAGCACTGGTGACTCTTGCAGAGGACCCAAGTTCCATTCACAGCACTCACATGGTGGCTAAGAACCATACATAGCTCCAGTTCCAGATGCCCTCTTCTGACCTTCATAGGTATTGCATGACAACTGTGTACTTAACATACATGCATTTATATTATATATAAAAATAATGTTTTTTTAAAAATCTTATTCCAGCACTAACCAGGAACCAGGGCAGTAGCCAGCAAGGGTCTGCATTTTCAGTGTGCTGGTGAGAAAGAGGAACCAATCTGTGTAAGATTTTGAAGTCCTCATTATTCTTGCCGGTACTTGTGGTTGCACTTTGCTGTGACAGATACCAAAATCTGTAGAGGATGAGATGGGTCTCATGAAGAAATATTTTCCCTTCTATTTGTTCCAGGAGTTTATAGAAACCTTGTCATCACTTTCAGGATTCCCTGGCCGGGATCTTTTTGAAATTTGGAGTAAAGTCTACGATCCTTTATACTGTGAGGTAAAAGGAAAAAAAATCAAAGATTCAGCTGCAATCTGATTTTATGATTTAATGCCTATTTTGAATCAAAGTAACGTTCTTTTTAAAAATGTGTTGTTTGTACATCCTTAGCTATTGAAACATAATTCAGGATTCCCTTACATAATCTTCAAAATCTTGATTTCTCTTTTTTACCATTATTTATGTTTTTACCCTTTAGAAAATTGCAAATTGCTTTTTTTCTATTCATTGCCATTCATTAATTTAGCAGTCTTTCAGGAATGCTTGCCATTGGTTTAATTTGGGGAAAGTTCTTTTTGAAATAAGGTCTCTCTGTAGCCCCAGTTGGTCTGGAACTTGCTATGTAGACCAGGCTGGCCTTGAACTCACAGAGATCCACCTGCCTCTGCCACCCAAGTGCTGGGACTAAGGTGCGCCAGCAAGCCTGGTCTGGTTTTTAAAAAGCAATGTTGTTACACATACAAAGGGGAGAAAATTGCTCTGTTTCTGGATATTGGAATAAACCAGCCAACTATAAGCCAGACTGTCAGAAGCAGCTCAGGAGAAAAGAACTCTGCAGCATGGTGCATTTGGAGTCTGCTCTGGAGCAGCTTGTGCTGTGTGCTGATTTTCATCCTCCAGGCTCCCCCTTCTGGCCAAAGCAATAATTTCTATTTCTGTATTCTAAACCAGTTTACTAAATCCTAGGCCAGAATTCTGACCACTGCATGCATCACATCCACTCAGGTCCTCATGAATATGTGAGCGAGGAGTTACCTCCTAGTTCTGGCTGGGTGACAGGTGGCTCGGATTGCCCATCCTGTGATAGGTGGCCCGCCCAATCATGCTATCCTCCATATTTTCTCTGTAACACATTTTGTTAGCCTTGTGAAAAGTCTCTTCACTGGAGACAAGAACCAGCCTTTCGGTTCCAGGCTCCATTTTTATGTTTATTCTTTACTACAATTGTCTGTTTGTTCGTTTGTTTGTTCTGGAGATTAAGCCCAGGACACAGCACATGCTCTGACAAGCTCTGGTTGAGCTGTACCTCAGCAGCTTCAGCCAGCTTGACAGGAGCTATTCTATAATAAGGCCGTGTTAGGTGGCATTATTTCCACATCTCTTCTGCTTCTTTCTTCGGTATTGCTTTACTTTGCACTGCTCTTTCATAATCTCTTTCTCCCTCTTCATTCCCTCCCTCTCCCTTTTCCCTCTTCTCCCACTTTTGAAAATAGGGAAATCTTAATCATCTCTACCTAACAAGTAATAAACACTGGCTCTTGTCAGTTCCTGCCTGGCTTACAGCTCACTGATCCGCTCAACATTTACCAAATACTTACTACACACAAGGTACAAACATTTCCCCAGTGAACTAGAAGTCCATAGTGTACTTGTGGAGACTCCAAAAACTACATGGCCTTTTATAACTACACTGGCCCATTAACTGAGTCCTTCTGCTTTTTAGGAAACATCACCCAATTTTGGTGTTTCTTTTACCTTCCTCACAGATTCATAAAAATATTTCTAAATCTTTCATAAACAAATTAAATACACCTTTAGTCTGTGGTGTCATTATTCTGTAAAATATGAATTATGCATTGGCCCTGAGTTAGGCCAAAAGCTAGAGTTCGGTAAGAAGGGACCAATTATTTTCTGTAAATTTCTTTCTGAAAACCAATATCAATAATTCTAAATTCTTAGAAACAATAGGCTCAGAAAGACTTGCCTGGCCCAGTAGCCTATGGGGTGAAAGGAGAAAGGAAATCACCAAGAGAGTCATGCATACATCTTCCTCCTTCCTTTTTACATCAGGGCATTCACAACTTTACTTTACCCTCCTGGGCAACTGAGGACACCATGGCGAAGCTGAGAGAATTATCAGAATTATCTCTGCTATCTCTCTATGGAATTCACAAGCAGAAAGAGAAATCTAGACTCCAGGGAGGTAAGTATTTTTTCAAAAATGAGAGAAGGGCTGGAGAGATGACTCAGAAGTTAAGGATACTTAATGTTCTTCCAAAGGTCCCAGGTTCCGTTCCCAGCACCCACATGGCAGCTAACAACCATATGTAACTCCAGTTCTAGAGGATCCTGTTATGCCCTCCTCTGGCCTCTGTAGGCATTGTATGTCACGGGTGCACTTACACATGTAGGCAAAACACTCATACACATAAAATATAAATGAATAAAATCTTTCCCAAATAAACTAATTGCCAATTTCCATAAAGCTTTTTAAGTGATTTATTTTTTTTTTTTTTTTGTCTTTTTGAGACAGGGTCTCCATGTAGCCCCCAGCTGTCCTGGAATTCACGCTGTAGACCAGGCTGGCCTTGAACTCACAAAGATCTGCCTGCCTCTGCCTACTGAGTGCTAGGATTAAAGGCATGCACCACCATGCCTGGCATGATTTAATTTTTTAAAATGAGAGAATGATGAATTTGTGGTTGAGCAACTGAGTCTGAGCTCCCATCCTATCACCAGCCCACTGACTGACCTTCCACAAGTCGCTTTGTCCTCTTATCACTCCTCTTCTGCGAAGTGGGGATTATTACAAGAATAACTACGTCGTAGATAGTGAAGATTAAAATAAATGTTTGTTTAGAAGGCTTAGGACAAACAGCATCTGGTATGTAGCACATAGTCATAGCGTTACTATAAAGTATCAGTATTACCCACTCTAGGTATAATTTTTTCCTTCTGGAAATGAAAGTGTCGGGCCCAAAGCCAAATGGTCCTGTCCATCTCTTCCAGTTGAAACAATCAAGAACTTATGTTTTCCTTCTGGGAAAATTCATTGTGTCTGGTAGCCTACATGATAGATTTTTCAACTGAGAAATTCGACGAAAGCTTGACATATTTTTTAAGACTAACTAGTACATATTACAAGTAGCAAGTTTATAACATCTAAATTTTTCCATTAATATTAACAGCTGTTGAGATATTGTGAAGGTAGACCTAGGTAGGAGAATGCTGGGTCCTTGCAATCAGGATAAGGGAATAGGAAGAAGAAGGCAGGACCAGGCAGGATGGGAGAGGCTGGCGGGAATGCCCGAGTAGCAGATCAAAACACCAAACAGTGTCAGGCTAGATGTGGTTAAGAAAGGCACTAAAATGGAAGATAAACCACAAGAGGTGTTGTGTCAACAGTTGACCTAGTAAAGACAATCCCGACCAGGCTGTCAGAGAATCTAGACATTTTGGGGAAACTAGGCCAATTATATCAGAATTTCAGCCACTATTAGATCAAGACAAGTCCATCAGAACCCCCAAGGGAATGCACAGAGGCAAAGCATTGTGGAGATTGGACCAGACTGGGAGGATGTCCATTCAGGATTGTAGCATTAAGTAAAGAATACAAATCAAAGGAGGAAACTATTGCAGCTAGGAAAATAGGGTTGCATGTCAAATGTAACCAGGAGAACAGCTAATGAGGTATGAAACCAGGCTGGTCTGGAGCAAATGTGTGGGAGAGGAACAAAGTAGGTTGGAGCTAATGATTCAGGACAGTGGTCATTAAGGAAAAGCCTGTGTTGCAGACCTGATGTGGCAGAAGTCCCAATTGTGTAGCACAGAGGGAGACCTGATGGCATTATTCAAGTTCTCTCTCTACACCAAGGACAAAAGCAGTGATTCCAGCCCTCAAGAAAAGCATCAGGAATGAGTCTTAGATACAATGTAGTGTGTTGGGAAATTTGCCAGACAGGATACAGACCGTGTGTAGAAGCAGAGAAGAAGCTCACTCTTGAAGACTGCAGTCAAAGATTCTGAGTGTCCCTCATGACCATGTGAGAAACAGGCCTCAGAAGCACAGCTCAGTCCCAAGCCCCATTGAAGGTGAAGATGAAATGCTTGATCTGTTTCCCCAACCACATGAATGATAGTTTCAGGAATATAGCCCTTTACTGTTGAGAGGACCGCCTGCAGTATCAGCCTCCTCTAGAAGCTGGATAAAAATGCAAACTCTCAGACCCCAACCCCCTCCCAGATCTGTAGAATCAGAATCTGCATTTTAATGAAATCTCTTGTAACAGACAGGAGTTGACAGAAGTTCAGTACTACTTGCAAATATTTGTATATAGAAATAGCACTAGGGGCAGGGGGGAGTATTCTAGCCATTTGTTCTTCCTACATTATTCCTCCTTTGGCTACCCAAGGACTGCATGTGGGAAGCCACTTCCTCTCTGTGAGTGTCAGTTCCTTAGATGACAAGGGGATTAAACTAGATCCTGCTTAGAGGAATGCTTCTCAAGATGCCTGGTCCTGGATTCGAAAGGCTGGCACCCATGTGAACCTGTCTACCCTGTTTTCTGGAGGAAGTCTATGGCCCTTGATCAGCAAGAAGACTGTTTCCCGCGTGGCTTTAACAAAACTATCTCAGCCTGTTGTTCTGATCTGGCTGGGGAAGAGAGACTTGATGGAGCAGCAGAGCACAGTCCTGCACAGAAGCACCATTGCCTCAGAGACACAGCCCAGGAGAAGGCCAGGTGCTGACCAGGGCCTTCTGAACTTTGCCAGAATTTTAGAACTTTGCCAATATTTTTATTCTTTGCTTAGTTTCAATGATGACGGTGCTCAGTAATATGCACAGATACACACTCCAAAAACTCCTAAGACTGATTTAGGGACACCTGTCTACTTGTGCTGTAGACTAGGGGCTGGCAAATAACTGCCCATAGGCCAAATCCAGCCTACTGCCTATTTCCATTTTTGTAGTTTTTAAAGTTCATTTTAACTGGCTTTTCATGAATGCTGCACAGATGATCACTCTATTCCTGCATCTTCTCAATTATTTCTTGTGTTTGTCTCTTTCCTTTTCTACTTGGTGAGATTTGGCTTTTCATTCCAGGAATTTTTTTGTAGAATTTCTTTGTCCACCTTTATCCTGGTGACCTCCACCTTGCCTGGTAGATGCCCAATGGGATGGCTTTTCCCCACTGCACCCGTTCAGAGTAGCTGATGCAATTCTTCCTGAAAACCTGAACTAATTTGCCAATCTCCTGACCGTTACAATCTCCTCATATAACCTAAACTTCCTCATCCCTTCTGATAGCAGAGATACAACACTGTTTTTCTGTCCCAGCTCTTTGGAAAGAGAGGAGGATATGATCTTCCTCCAAATGTGAGAAGAGGCATTAACATGTTTTTTACAATTTTTTTCTCAGGTCAGAACTCACACAGGGCTTCCACTCCAGCAAGGGCTGCAAAAGGGATGTCAATAAAGTTTTCTTGAAACGGACACACTCCTTTATTCTAATATTGCTTATGGCTGGTTTCCAATGCCACTGTAAAATTAAGTAGTTGTAACAGACCTATTGCACAAAAAATCTAAAATATTTACTATCTGGCCTTCAACAGAAAAGGTTTGCCAGCCTTTGTTATAGCTCAGGAGTGAAGGAAGTGGGGTTTATGTCTCCCAACCAATGGCATTTTGTCCAATGGATGCAGGTTTAATCATGAGTAACACAAGGAACCTAGAAGCTAGCATCATGCTTCAGTATGGTTTAATGTGAACAAGGATTTCAAGGCCCAGCTTTTTTGCTTAGAGCACACACACACCACACACACACACACACACACACACACACACACGTGTTTGACATCCTGCTCAGTCTTCTTGAGCCTCATTCCCCCATATCGACATGCAGAATATTGGTATGCCAGAGTCTGAGGATACTTATGAGAGTCACCCCTAGTTCTCAGGACAAGAAAAACATCACCCCAGACGAGGAAGTGCTACCATGTTCATTACCAGGGCTGAAGCCTGCCACAAGGGCCCCTGCTGATTAAAGGTGAGCTGCTAGTCAAGACACCTATCATAACTCCCAGAAACTTGGCATCTGAGTTGAGTGCCAATGTGGCATGAAGATCAAGGTGAAGTCCACAGGGCAGCCTTCTCTGGGACAGGGTGACATGGATCTCTTAGAGATGCAGCACCCAGTTTCTTCAATTCATAGCCAGGAAATCCCAGCATTTGCACAAAGAACTGGTCCCCAACCTCCTTCATCAACACTCCATCATGCTTATTGGACTTATTGGCCTGTGTCTTATATTGAGGAGCCTTTACATTTTTTTTTATGTGTATGAATGTACTGTCTGCATGTAGGTTTGTGCACCCATGTCGTGCAATGCCACGGAGGTCAGAAGAGGGTGTTGGATTCCCCTGGAACTGGAGTTAAAGATGGTTCTCAGCCATCATGTGGGTGCTGGGGATCAAACCCGGGTCCTCTGCAAGAGCAGTAGTGCTCTTAACTGCTAGGCCATCTCTCCAACCCTTGAGGTGCCTTTTGTGGACAGACTATGCTTGAATCATCCAGCATTGTGTCTGGCCCATCACAGCTGCTTGGTGTGAGCTTGCTGAGTGGACTACAGAATCTGAGATTATAATCAGCTTGTTGCCTTCAGTGTTGCTCATTACCCAGAATACAGAGCACCACCACTCATTCCTGAGCCGGAACACATACAAAGTGGGGGGAGATCAAGAGGCATGCAAGGACTCAACTCTCTTCTAAGACTCCTCAACAGAGATGGTGGTGGCGATGTGTCCTCAAAACTCTCAAGCATTGTGAGATATCTCAACAGCCTTCAGTGTCTGCAGAAAGGTGGGAGATGCAGTTGTATTTCTACCTCTCCACACCTCAGGAGCAACAAGGGGAAAGAAAGAGATCCCTTCCACAAATGACAGAGATGTTTTGCAAAAGTTAAGGATGCTGCCCACCTGTGGTAACCCCACCCCTGGGTTAAGCCGAAGAAATGGTCCACAGGAAATTGTCCATGATCTGTGCACACATAAGAAAATCTGCTTACTCCCAGAGCTGCCCACAGGTTTGGCTACGAGAGAGTAGAACCCAGGGGTGAAGACTTAAGTACCTGTCATGCCATCATCTCAGGTCTGCCCTGGAGATCATTGGCTGACCCTGTCTTTATGATCTCAAGCACAGCTGAAGGACATACTTCCAAGTGTACAGCCTCCTACCTTGAGATTTAACAAAACCTAGGATAGGAGTGCTCACATGCCACTCCAGCTCTTGTCTTCCAGCTGTGCGAGCCATTTAACATCTGAGTTTGGGCTTCTATAAGACCTAGGGCTCAATAAAACAATGTATGTAAAAAACCATGCTTTCTGGGGAGAAAGCAGCAGATGATCAGCCAAAGTTAGGTCTTTGCCTCATTAAGTCACAGCAAGAAGAACCCATAATTATGAATAGACAAAAAGTTCATAGGCTACTCTATATGTCTCTGATTCAGCTCAGTTGTTGATCTGTTTCCTTTAAGGTGTCCTCGTCGGTGAAATCCTCAATAATATGAAGAGTGCAACACAGACACAAAAGTACAAGAAGCTTTTCATGTATTCTGCAGTAAGTACCTCTGTCTTCATTTAGCCCTGACTTGTTCAAGAGTAGTACCTCATCTTCTTCAGCTTCATGTTGTCATTACCCAAAGGATGGTAGAAGTTTATAGAATTAAATGCATCATTCTACTCCTTGAGGAATTTAGAGTCTAATACTAACACTGACAATAAGATAGATGCATATACACCAAACAGTGCAGCATGAAATCCGTTAAGAAAGGGCTGTGGTGCCTCCAGGAAGGCAGCCAGCCATCCTGCTCTGCAGGGGGTGAAGAAAAGACAAAGCAGACATCTTGAATGAGGCAGCCCATCAAGTCATTAGGGGGGAAAAGTAACTGGTTCTTTGCTGATGTGTGGCATAAATGAAGAAAGTTTCTAGGACAGTGAACAGCTAACATTTTGTGGAGATGCTGGCACCAAATTAGTAGATGTTAACTGGGATGTCTAATATAAAAGTTAGTTACAGGCAACCATCTGTAATTATTTAAATTTAAATTGAGATGAATTATCATAGCACATGACCCAAAACTTAAGTTGGATATAATCTTGTCTGTAATTCCAACACTTGAAAGGCTGACAGGAAGATTGCTATGAGTTCCAAGCTAGTTTGGGCTACATGGGGACTTCCAAGATAGTCTGGACTACACAGTTGGATTCACTTATTACTATGGTGGACCATGTAGAAAACATGCATGGAAAAGTACAGCACACAGAAATGATAAGGTGTGAATCCAAATACAGAATGGTGCTTTATTCAAATTAATGAATTAAATGTGCAGTGTGACCTCACCTCCCAGGGTCCAATCCCAGACCTTTGTATCATGACATCCCAATCCCTGGGCAGAGCCAGGGAGGGCCCATGACTTTCACTTGTGCCTCTGGGATGTACTGGCTGGAATGCTTAGCCCATGTATACCTAAACTCAAACTGGATTCCCTTACATCTGCTCCTTTTTGTATTAGCTTCCACAAGCTCAGCTAGTATTATAGAAATAGTGGTCAACTACCTTGATGTGGTCCAAATGGCCATGACTGCTCTGTAAAAATATTAAGACTAATTTATACACAAATAAAAACTTAATATAGAGAAAACCAACCAGTAAATGCAAGCAACATTTACACAAAACCAATTAGCAAACATCTGTGTCCAATTTTACACAGAAAAGGAAGTTGGTTGTAACTCAAAGTCTCAATCCAGCAGGAAAGGCCTATACATACAATTATGCTGACCAGATGAAGTCCACTCCATATTTCCTATGATCTCACTGTTGACCCCCATCTCCTCAGCCCTTACACTCAGATGCACCCCTCTTCCACGAGTGGTCCCTAGGTCTTGGGGAAAGGGGTAAGAGTAGGTGAGAAGCAAAACAGTACATTTTTTTTTGAAGTGAAATATTGGACTCTCAGGTCTGTTCAGGCTTTGCTTTCCACAGGTTGGCAAATCATCCAGAGGTCCCTTTCTTAATTCTACTAATAAAACATAAATAATAAGAAGTAAAGGCACTTAAACAAACATTAATTATCATGACAAGTTTCGTTGTGGGAACAGGCATAAATGTTTAGATGGTATCTTAATCTAAGAACTGTGGCTTTTGTGCCAAGGGATGACAACAAATTTTTACTGTGGCCTATGTCTCTTAGTCACTAGAGGGTGCAAGCTTATGGTATCAGCCAGGTGCTATTCCGCCAAGGAGTAGGCTTTATTTAGCCAATTAAATTTTGGGGGTACACTGATATCAAGCTGCCACTCACCGTGCTCTTAATAGGTAGGTAAGGTGTAGCTGAGGAGTCTTGCTTGTCTTAGGAGACCATTTTCTTTCAGTGGTCTATATAACACTCTCTGGCATCATGAAGGCCAACTATCCATTTGCAGGGCAAAGTCTCTAAACATCCTTTTCATGCTAACACCATGTCTTCAACAGTAGGGTCTTATCACCTCTGTTTTGCATGTGCCCCAATATTACAGGCAAATAGCCTTTGTTTGCGGGGCTTTTAGGGCCCCCTTGCCAACAGATCCTTGTTAAAAGTAGTCCATAACTGGTATCAGAAGCTTTTATCCATTCATATGTCTCACCTGAACATAAAGTAAAATCTAGAGGTAGGGCATTTACCTAAAGGGACAGGCACAAATGTCCACTCTGCCTTTTAGATGTATAGACAGACTAACCCCCCTACTGGTATCAAAGTCCTCCTTCACTAATACATTTTATTTAACCATTAAGCTTTTAAACATTTTATAATTACACCTGGCCCTGGTACTCTCTTCAATTAATTTTGGGGGATAAATGATATCTCTCCAACAGATCTCACAGGCACCGAAGTTGGTCATGTCTCTGTCTATGGGAACATAGAGACAAACCATCTTCCCATAGTTAGTAAAAGATTGGGGGTTGTCATTTTCCATTTTAAAATTGAAAAATTGACAAAAAGGTTTAGAGAACAGAGTTCTCTATTTAACTATATCCTAGAGGGAGCCATATTATTCTCCCCCTTTTTGTATTAGCGACATGAATAGGAAAGTCTCTCTTGTTTTTTACTTTTATATTTTGATCTATAATTTTTAAAAGGCAGTTGTACTACGTACCCATAGACAGGAAGCAGGATGATATGGTCCACTAAGTTCATTTACACTAACTCTTACTAGCATTGGTTCAGGGAGGCAAAACTCAGTTTTTCTTGAGCCAAATTATCTTGTAGGCAAAAGAAATGTCAAAGGTAATATTACAAAATACAGAAAAATATAAAGAACATTTGCATTTATTTAATCCCAAATTTGTTACTGGAAATCTAGTACAAATTAGGAGTAAAACAAATATAAATAACAATCTATATCCCCAATTAGCTTAAGTATATTACAATTTTATATCAAAAATATTTTACCAATTTTATTTAATGTAGGCATTGTAATTTTATTAAACCTTTGTACACAGAGCTTGGGCAAAAACTGAATATCATTTAAATAAACCTTGACTAAACATGCATTTTGTTTCTAAAACTACTTGATTGAAATATGACCTTATTTATTTTTATTTCTGTATGTGTATGAATGTACTGTCTGCATGCAAGTTTGTGCACCTGTGTCGTGCAATGCTGCGGAGGTCAGAAGAGGGTGTCGGATTCCCCTGGAACTGGAGCTCTCCTGGAATTGGAGTTTCAGATGGCTCTTGGCCGCCATGTGGGTGCTGGGGATCGAACCCGGGTCCTCTGCAAGAGCGGTCAGCACTCTTAACTGCTAGGCCATCTCTCCAGCCTGACCTTATTTATATAACAAGCTTGTTTATATAATTTTTATCCTTTATTATAACAAACCCCTGTAGATCTTTATTACTTGCATTGAGCATTTTATATCTTTATATAAATTTTTATTATAGTACCTTTATGTATGAACATAGAACAGTTATTTTAAACACATTATTATTTCAAGCTACAAACTTTGCAAAGCAGGTTTTAAATGGCCAATTTAATGTAAATGTTTGGAGATGTTATCTAGGCTTGGCACAAAACTTTGCTCTAAAGATGTTTCACTTAGTGGTTAAATGTTGTACAGATAAAATACATTTGAATGTGTCCTAGAATTGTATTTGGAATAGAAGTAATTATTTTTTAAAAAACCAACTTATATCCTTAAAGACTAAAAACTCTATTACACTTTAACATTATGAGAACCTACTGGAATTTTTTGTCTCAGGTGTTGAAGGAGCATAACCAGTAGGTAGCAGCATGTAGCCAGTAAAACATTTAATTGTTATTACACATTTGTAACTTTACCAGTTACCCTTAAATAAATACAAATAAAATATAGACAAACAACTATAACTTTTGTTGAAATCAATTTATCTCTTAGCCTTTTGATTATACTAACAAACCTGATTCTGGGATGAAAGGGCCAGTTCCAACCCAGAGTCAGCCTTTACTGAATTTAAACAGTATGCAAATACATACTAAAAATTTATGTAAAACCAATTAAAGTTGTCAATACCAAAAGATATAAAGTAAATAGTCTTTATGAGTTGAACCTATCCATTCTTGTTTACAGTTGACTCTATAATAGACAAAAGCTAGAAAGTTATAAGAGATTAAAATACAAACATGCATTAACCACACACAGGCACATGGTTTTTAAGGTGGCCTATAGGTCAGAAATTATATTATGTGATACTTAAAGAAAAACATAAAACATTTTTTTTAATTTCCATTTAAATTGAACCAAGATTTTAATTTACATTGTTAATGAGAATTTTTAGTAATAGCAAGAAATAATTTATTAGAGACAGTGCTTTTTGTCAGACTGGGTTGGCCTGAAACTCCCATAGAAATCCAACTGTCTCTGCTTCTAAAGTGCTGAAATTAAAAGACTGTGTTATTTAAAGTTAATTCTAAAAAACAGTTCAAACTAAATTACTTCAAGTAAGTGGGGAAGCCATGTACTCAGCTCAGAAGCCAGTGTGCACAGGCAGGCAGGCAGGCAGTGGATCCAGGTCACTAGCCACGTGTCATCAGGGAGCCTATGAATAAATCCTTCAAGGTGAAATATATTTAAAAGACCAAAATGACTTTTAAATCAATCAATTAATTAATTAACTAATTGTGCACATATTTTGGTTTAAAAGATGCTTAGGGTACCCAGGGTTTAAGTAAAATTATTACATCTTAATCATGCATGTTGAAATGGAATTTAAATCAACATATTTTTGCATACAAAATTTAAGAGAAAGCTTTTATAATGGCCATAGCCTAAAATAATCTCAACATACCTAGCCCAAGAGGTGTTAACTCTTTAGGGCTTTTTTTTTTCAATTTTTATTTATTTATTATGTATATGAATGTACTGTCTGCATGTAGGTTTGCACACCTGTGTCGTGCAATGCTGTGGAGGTCAGAAGAGGGTGTCAGAGTCCCCTGTAAGTGGAGTTAAAGATGGTTCTTAGCCACCATGTGGGTGCTGGGGATTGAACCCGGGTCCTCTATAAGTCAGAGCTCTTAACCGCTAGGTCATCTCTCCAGCCCCACTCTTTAGGGCTTTTTTGTTAGGTGCCAGTTGAGGGTGTTGCTGATGATGAAGTCACCATTTGATGGGTGCTGTTGAGAAGGGGGGCTGTTGGCCTGCCCTGTTGTTCATGAGGGCTGCTAGCCCATGGCTTTCTTGGAAGCTGATTGCTTTCCAACAGCCACCAGCTATGAAACTGATTATTTCATAGCCAAAGCTGTGAAGCTGATAGCCCCACAGGCCTGACGCCCACCCAGCCTGAGGACCGATTGTCCCTAGCAAGGCTTCCAGCTACGCAGCCTCAATCCAAGCTAAGGGACTGGTAATCCCCAGAGTCTCACATCTTGCTAGGGGGTGATGCCCCCTTAAGCTGTTGGGCTAGCCAAGAACTCAATTGTGTATCTGATTGACCCACAATTACACTGGCAAAGAAACACGTGTGGATGAAGAAAAATTGGGTTAGGTAGGAAGAGTCATAGAGATCTAAAGACAGCTACCCAAGAAACCCACAAAAAAGCCAAGACTGCAACACAATTCCATCCAGAAACAGGTTGAAAAAAAAAGATAAAGGCTTGTATAATGAAGATCAAGACAGATTGAGAAGGTTAGAACATGTTAGAAAAGTTTACAATACTAATTCCCTAACTTTCAAGAAGATATCTCCAGTGGTGACCCTGAATTTGCATTACAGAAGTGTGGGCTCTAGTCTTTCAACTGAGCACCTGAACAAGCCTGAGGCAAATCTACATATGAAGAGCTAGTTTTTCACAACTGGGGGTTGGGGGGGGCAAGTTTCTGGATATAGAAACCAAGGTTTTATTTTAGGCCTGTAAAATTATTGAAAATGACTCCAGCCGGGCATGGTGGTGCATGCCTGTAATCATAGCACTTGGGAGGCAGAGGCAGGCAGATCTTTGTGAGTTCAAGGCCAGCCTGGTCTACAGAGTGAGTTCCAGGACAGCTGGAGCTACAGGGAGACCCTGTCTCGAAAAGACAGAAAAAAAAAAAAAAGAAAGAAAGAAAGAAAATGACTCCAAGGCTAAGCCTGGCTAATAAACCTTGATATTAAGTTTATGATGTTAAACTCAGCTTGGAAGCTGCTGGCTTTCATAGCCTGCAGGAGTGACTAATTAGGAAACATATGCCTGGGGGGATGGGATGGTTGTTCCTGAGCCATAATAGACTAAGAAAATTGTTGGATTTTCACAGATTCCCATGCAAGCTGCTAGCTTTGGGACAAACTTATAGGTGGGGAGCTGATGACTCCTCAGCCCCAACAGGCCAGGAAATTGTTGATTTCCATAGCCTGCATGCAAACTGTTGGCTCAACAGACAACCCTGTGGCCAGCCAGGCCAGGAATCTGCTGGCCTACATGGCTCCCACATGGACAGAAGGCTTCAGGAACCAGGCCAGGAATATGTCAGTTTCCTCCATGTCCTGCTTAGTTGGATGGATGGGAGGCCAGTGTCCCTAGGCTGGCCTCCCATCCATCCAACTAAGCAGGACAGCCAGCCCCATGGCACAGAGTAAAAGGAGAGAAAAAGATTGATAGCAAAGAACCAGGATTGTGGGTTCACATACCAAATTTATCCAGGATTTCTTCCAGCCCCATGTTCAGCTCCATTTGTGGTTCATCCCATTTATTTCCATGGTGGGCCATGTAGAAAGCACGTGCAAGAAAGTACAGTACACAGACACATGATAGGTTATGAATCCAAATACAGAATGACATTTTATTTAAATGAATGGATTAAATAGGCAGTGTGACCTCACCTCCCAGGGTCCAATCCCAGATTTTTGCATCATCACATCCCAATCCCTGGGCATAGCCAGGGAGGTCCCATGACTCCCACCTGTGCCTCTGGGAGGCACTAGCTGGAATGCTTAGCCTATGCACACCTAAATTCAGACTGGATTTTCCTACACACAGTGAAGCCCTATCTCACAAAAAGTAAAACAAAAGGAAAAAGGAAAAGAAGAAGGAAAAGAGGAAGGAGGGAAGGAAGGAAGGAAGGAAGGAAGGAAGGATAAGGAAGGAAAGAAGAAAGGAAGGAAGGAAGGAAAGAAAGAAGGAAGGAAGGTAGTTTTAGTGCTTTGGTATCTTTGTCCACATTTAAGAAGCTCCACAGCCAGTTAACTCCAGAGCTGGGCAACACGTGAAGCCTTTTCAGTATCACAGAGTTTTGTTAGAGAGACATTAAGCTCAGAATATCTGAGCTGGAAAGCACTTAAAGTCCATCTTGTTCTCATGCCCCTTGGGGTAACATATGAAAAAAGCCCTGGTGGAATTTGCTCAGGAAGGCAAGGCAGGGGTGGTTAGGCAGGGGCAGGGGTGGTGAGACAGGGGCAGGACTGGTGAGATAGGGGAAAGGTTGGTGAAATAGGAGCAGGGGTGGTGAGACAAGGGCAGGTCTGGTGAGACAGGGCAGGGCTCGTGAGATAGGGGAAGGGCTGGTGAGGTAGGGCCAGGGCTGGTGAGGTACGAGCAACACTTCAGAACTGAGGCCTCTTTAGAATGACTAGAAGTTAGAAATCGGATAGTACAGCAAAAACATGCATATCTGGGGAAATTGGGTGCAGCATGAAATTCAGGTGGCAGCAGGAGAGGACAGAGAGAGCTGGGTTACAAGGAAAGTTGTGGCTTGGTGGGCGATCAGGTTTTAATCATGCAAGAAGGAGAAAGAGGTCCCAGAAGACATAGGGAATTGTCTTCACTAGGACCTCTAGGCGGAAATGACTAGTGAAACAGCCCCTGGAGGGAGCCAAGGAGGGTGCTTCTGGGAGAGGGGGCCTGAAGCTAAACAGTTATGCCACTCTCTAAAGTTTCTAAATTAGTAAATTAGTTTCCAGTCATTATTTGTTTTGTGACTTTTAGAACGTCTTCGTCTTAACTCCTTTTTATCCTGGCTAGTTTGGGTCTAACCCTTTTGAATGTATGGGCTCTACTGTACAGTTTAGGCAGCCAAGTGTATTCAAATATCTTTTTGTCAGTATTGGGAATCAGACGGGGCTTTGTGCATGCCAGGCAAGCAGCTCTACCAACTGAGCTATATCCCCAGCCCTGGGGGGCCAGATGTTATCCCATTTTATAGATTCAGAAGATGGGAATTACCTAAGATTAGACAGTTCATCCAGGCCAGCAGGGGTACTGAAACCGCTCATAGGCAAACATCTATTTTTTCCTTTCATTAATCATGTTTTAAGCATATGCCTTCTGCTCCCTTACCTCCTTAACCTCCCTAAACATTTATGGTTTATTCTCTTGTACAACTTTAAATCCAAAGATGATGCAAATCTGTGGGGAAATTTAGCATTCATCTGTCCCAGATTATTTAAAATTTGATGAAAATCAGTGTAACAAGAAGAAGCAGAGACACACTCTACAGGATAACCCAGAGGACTCAAAATCAAAAGACTCCCTTTAAGTTTAGTTTATTCTATTTTAGGGTTAGATAAAAGTAAACAAGCTACTTAATTTGTCTAGGTTCAGTTTCTCCATATTTCAAATGGAAACATAATGTCAGTAAATCTTACTCGAGAAAAAAAAAAAAAACAGTTCCTACCTATTAACTCATTGAAAATATGGAGAATCTCATTGATTCACAAACCTTCATATACCCTATGAGTGCTAGGACCTGCTGAGTGTGTATCTGAACCAGTAGGTAAACAGCAAAAATGATTTGTTTCTCTCTGTAGCATGACACTACTGTGAGTGGCCTGCAGATGGCACTAGAGGTTTATAATGGACTCCTTCCTCCCTATGCTTCCTGCCACATGATGGAATTGTACCATGAAGATGGGTAAGTATCTGGACTTCCAGCTTCCTTATTAATAGTTTGCAGGGGGTATTTTTGTTTCTGTTTTGAGACAGGTTCTCATAACATAGGTTTGGCTTGGAACTCACTATGTAGACTAAGTTTACAGAGATTCACCTGCCTCTGCCTCCCAAATGCTGGGATTAAAGGTACATGCCACCACAATCCCCTTCAGGTTCATACATGTAGTATGAATATTTTCCACTAAGTCCAATTTGTGCTGCTCATACATTGGTTGGTGTAGAGCTACACACTGAAGCATGTGGCCAGCCAAGAACCATACTGGCTCTCTTAAAGCCATCAACTGCCAATAGTTCCTCAGCTAGGGGTATTTTTGTTCTTTGTTTAAACTGTATTCCACTTTGTAGCTGGTGTTGGCCTTAAAATCACTAGGTATCCTCGGCTGGACTTGAACTTGTGATCCTCCCACCTTAACCTCCCAAGTGCTGGGATTACAGCTATGAGCCACCATGCCCAGCCTATTATTGTTTTTGTTGGCTTAAGGGTTACTATGTCTGTCTATATCTGCTTTGGTCTTCTACTCAGAGGGAGGGATGATGGCAGGATGCCTTCAGTTCCTTATTTCTATGAAGCCTACAACTGGGAAATAATGCATACACAGTAGATGGATTGAGAGAAACATGCACAGTGACAGACATTACATTTTTTAAAAATGAAGGCAATACAAGAAGTAGGCAAACATTACATTTTTCTCTTGAGAGAAAAAACCATCTGGCACAAGGCACCAAGAGAAAAATAAAGTTGCTCGATGCTTATATAATAATAGTCTTTCTTTTTTTAATTTTTATTTATTTTTCATATGTGTATGAATGTACTGTCTGCATGTCAGTTTGTGCACCCGTGTCGTGCAGTGCCTCGGAGGTCAGAAAAGGGTCTCGGATTCCTCTGGAACTGGAGTTCTCCTGGAATTGGAGTTACACACAGTTCTTAGCCACCATGTGGGTGCTGGGGATTGAACCCGGGTCCTCTGCAAGAGCAGTCAGTGCTTTTAACCACTAGGCTATCTCTCCAGCCCCAAATCAGTCAAGATTTTTAAAACACAGTTGCCGACCAGTGTTTACCTCCTTGTGGACCAATGTGACCATCCCATGATGACTTAGCTTGACCCTAGGAAGAAGAAAGTCAAAGAAAAATTAGTTAGCAATACCAGATGTCCCAATTTCCCCATAACTGAAGGGGAATGTGTGAATTTCACTTTTCAAATGGGAAAAGTTCTGGGCAAACCAGGAAAAGTTGGCACCATTGGAGAAGGGCACAGCAAGCATGTCGGAGCCTGTCTACATGGCAGTAGCAATCTCGCTGGATGGAGGAGGGAGACACGTTTCCAGCAAGTTGCCAGACCCTGTGGAATGTTGTTGGTGGACAAGAATGGAAGGCTTCTAGTTTTGTTCCAGGACTTTAGGGAGATCCACTTTGTCCTCTCCTCAAGGCAATTGCAATAGCCGCAGGCCAAACCAGTCTTGCTGTGCAGGCCCCTGTGCTTAGAACATCACCAGTCAGCAGCTGCAGCCTTTTTCCTCCACCTGGGGAGAAGTCATGGGTAGAAAAGGAAGGGTTTGCCAGGCGTGGTGGTGCATGCCTTTAATCCTAGCACTTGGGAGGCAGAGGCAGGCGGATCTCTGTGAGTTCAAGGCCAGCCTGGTCTACAGAGTGAGTTCCAGGACAGCCAGAGCTACAGGGAGATCCTGTTTCAAAAAGACAAAANCTCCTCCTCCTCCTCCTCCTCCTCCTCCTCCTCTTCCTCCTCTTCCTCCGCCTTCTTCTCCTCTCCCAGCCCTCTTTCTTTCTTGGTGGGGGGTTGCTATCTTCTCTCTGCTGCTCAGACTTTCCCATTGTTCTCTTCCAGTTCAGGAATTCTTTTCTCTGTTCCCTTTGTTCTGCTGTCGAGCCGACCCACTGGGCTTTGTATCTTTTCAATTCTAAAATTTCTATTTAGATCTCTTTGTTTCTTTGTTGAAATTTTCTTTTTAAAATATTTTATTTATTATTTTTATTTTGTGTGTATGAATGTAGGCCTGCCTGTGAAGTCAGAAGAGGGTGTTGGATTGTCCTGGAACTAGAGTTATGGACAGTTGTTCGCCAACTGGGTGCTAGGAATCAAACCCAGGTCCTCTGCAAGAGAAACTGTTGCTCTTAACCCTGAGCCATCTCTCTCCAGCCCTTTATAGAGACTTTCTATTTTTCCAGCATATTTGTAGTTGCTCATTGGAGCATATTTTTTTTTTGGTCTTTTCGAGACAGGGTCTCCCTGTAGCCCCAGGTGTCCTGAAACTCACTATGTACACCAGGCTGGCCTTGAACTCACAAAGATCACCTGCCTCTGCCTCGAGAGTGCTAGAATTAAAGGCATGCGCCACCACACCCTGCTGAGAGTTCATTTCTTAAGCTTTCTCATGGAGCAGTGCTCCCAAGCCAGCACCTCCCCCCACCCCTAGTTTTATTCAAAGCTGTTTCTCTAGCAGCAATTGGAGAACTGTACACTTGGATCCACCCTTATCAGAGGATCTTGTCTTTTGATCCCTAAGCCTAGAATATCTCATACACACAATGTCAGGTCTTCTCCAGCTGTTTTCAGTTAGGATACAATTATGAACATATTGCATTCAGTGATTTGAAATTCTAATTCAAGCACACCCACATTCATTCACTATCTTGAGTGGAGGGCAAAATGGGATCTGGAGGGATCAAGGTCATAAGCTCAGGTCAGATGAGCCCATGGCTCAGTGAGCTTGTTTGTATTATAAACAGTAGCTTTCCGGTGCAAGGTGGAGCTGAAGTCATTAGTCCAGAGTCATCCCTACTTGTTCCTACACACCTTGTTTCTGCCCTGGGTGCTCCATTCAACTGCTGCCTCTTTTCAGCTGTCTGGTGAGGCTTTCCTGACTCTTTGGCAAATTACTTTCCCAAGCAACTCATAGTACTTTGATTGCTTGGTTTGGCCATTCAACCTTCCAGAAATTTGTTTTTCTGAAATAAAAATTTTGGAAGATTCCCTATGCAAGGCCCAGGAATTGAATATATATGTGCCTTTTCCTCCTGAGAGATAACTTTCTATGAAGTCTTGCTGTATTCTCAACACAACTGTTGTATAGTCTTCAGTTCTGGCTTTGTGGCTGAAGGAGAGAGGAGACAGATACACTTAGGAGAAAGACTGAGAGAAGAGAAAGGAGCAAATGAATGGCACAAGAGGCGGGAGGGGGGCCTGGCATCCCACTCAATCCTCACTTTGGGTTTGTTTTTCCTTCTTCAGAAATCAGTAAAATTTTATTCACTCCCATTTTGCATCATTAACAGAAAAACTGGAGAAACATATTTTGTGCTTTATGAGATAAATGCCCTCTTTACCCCCAGAGTGAGCACAGGCTCTCTGGGCTGACCTGTGTCTCTTAGACAAGGCCTTCTATATACTTGCCAATGACTCTGAATGTGGCCAACTTAAAACAAAGGCCAAAAAATTAGGCCAATCCATTCCTATAGTACAATGTTGAACAGAAGCTACACCAAAGATCAAGTGCCTGTATTCAATAGGACACAGAAACCAGGACGCTACTTAGGTATGAAAAGAAAACAGGCTGGAGAGATGGCTCAGTGGTTAAGAGCACTTGCCTCTCCTCCAGAGAGTCCCAACACCCAAGTTGGGTGTCTCACCACTACCTGTAACTCAAGCTCAAGAGATCTAAACTGTCTTCTGGCCTCCACAGGCACTTGCACATACATGGCACACACTCACATATACATGTAAATAAAAATCAATATTTTTTTTGTCTTTTTGAGACAGGGTCTCCCAGTAGCTCCAGCTGCCCTGGAACTTGATATGTAGACCAGGTTGGCCTTGAACTCATAGAGATCCACCTGCCTCTGCCTCCTGACTGCTGGGATTAAAGGCCTACTTCATCACCCAGCTAGATCCTCATTCTTATTCAAAGTCTGCTAACCATCACCTGTCAACTGCAGCCAAACAGTAGATCCTCATTCTCATTCAAAGTCTGCTAATAATCTCCTTTCAACTTCTCCTATGAAGGATACTAGCCCTGCCTTCTGTGTCCTCTATCTAGCAAACCGCCCCCCCCCCAGTTTTACTCCCAAGTCTGTCCCACCTGTCTATACGTCCATATTCTCACACACAAATAAGCTACAATTTCCTCTTTCCCAAAAGCTCTTCCACTGGTCCTTATGGACATGTTACAGTTCAGTTGGAAAGAAATCATGACAACTCAGCATCTCGGAACTAACAGCTCTCTCCTGCGCTTCTCTGCCCCAGGGAGCACTTTGTAGAAATGTACTACCGAAATGAGACTCAGCACGAGCCCTACCCCCTCACGCTGCCGGGCTGCACCCACAGTTGTCCTCTGGAGAAGTTTGCAGAACTGCTGGATCCTGTGATCCCGGAAGATTGGTCCTCAGAGTGTATGGTCACGAGCAATCACCAAGGTACTGAGGAAGTTTCAGATTAGTGAACACACAGAGCTCTGCAGAAGCCCAACGCCCTTTCCCAAGCAGCTGGGGATTTCAGAACACACTTTGAACATTGTCCCCAGCTTGGAAGGAAATGGGTTTGGGTTGATGCCTGTGTATTTTAGGGACTTCTCACTTCAGGCAACTTCTACCTCTCCACCAAAGGCTGCACCTTCCTATTGTAAACCTTAAACCTTAACTTGGTTGGCTAATTTTCAATGTTAATGTCAAAGAATGCCAGTGCCCAATGTAATCAGGAATAAAAGTTGAGTCAAAGTTTGTGGGGTTGTCATGAGCCACATGATTGGCCACAAAGAATTGAAGGACTGACTGACTCCTAAGGTTTGCTTGGGCAGGATGAGGTAAAGCTGCACTTAAAATGTCTGATGTAGGGGCTGGAGACATGTGACTCAGCAGTTAAAAAAACTGACTATTCTTGCAGAAGACCCAGTTTCGATTCAGATCACCCATACGGCACCTAACGACTGTCCATAACTGCAGATCCAGGGGATCCAACACCCTCTTCTGACCTCCTACGACAATGCATGACATGAGTTCACTTACACATATGCATGCAATACATGCATACATATAAAATAAAAATAATAAAATATTTTTAAACAAAAAATGTCTGAAGTAAAACAGAGTTCAAGCAAACCCCATAAGTTAAGGAAGAAAAGAAGAAAGGCCGGGCTGGAGAGATAGCTCAGTGGTTAAGAACGCCGACTGCTCTTGCAGAGGACCTGGGTTCAATTCCCAGCACCCACATGGTGGCTAAGAACTGCCTTTGACTCAAGTTCCAAGGGAATCTGACACCCTCTTCTGACCTTGCATGACACGGGTACACCAAATCTACATGAAGACAGTACATTCATACACATAAAAAAAATAAATAAAAATTTTTAAATGTTAAAAAATACCAGATTTTAAAATTTTTTTAATTTTTATTTATTTCTGTAGTGTACGAATGTACTGTCTGCATGCAAGTTTGTGCACCCGTGTTGTGCAATGCCACGGAGGTCAGAAGAGGGTGTCGGATTTCCCTGGAACTGGAGTTCTCCTGGAATTGGAGTTTCAGACGGTTCTCAGCCGCCATGTGGGTGCTGGGGATCGAACCCGGGTCCTCTGTAAGAGCAGTCAGCACTCTTAACTGCTAGGCCATCTCTCCAGCCCCAAAATACCAGATTTTTAAAAAAAGAAGAAGAAAGGAAGGACCGGAGGGAAGAAAGGCGGGAGGGAAGGAGGAAGAAAGGAATCCTAGGCTACTAATGGGCAAAGGACCAATTTACCAACAATAATGCCCTTCAGTTCCCGCCTTCCCTCAAAGAGAGGCAAAAAGGGGAGATACAGGGGAGATAACTGAGAAGTTTTCTACACTGAGCACCTAGTATGATCAGTTTTCGTATTTATGTCACAACATACTGGGGGACAGAAGTGGGACATAGAAGCTTATCTGTGTCTTCTGGCAGTGGACTCTTCGTGTTCCCTTTTGAAGAAACCAAAACTCAAGCTTTTTAGAAAGTTTTGATGTATGCCCTATGCACTGGACTCTTAGACTACACTTTGTAGCAAATAAGTAACTACAAGAACAAGATAATCAAAGACAGCACCCCAGAGGCAGGAACACCCCACCAAGCTTCTCCTGAAGCTCCGGGGGTAAGAGATGCTGAATCTAAAGCTGATTGACAGAGAAGAGAGTGCAGAAAGACCCACACACCTCACCAAGACAAAATTAGAATGTCCTAGGAGACTTCAAGTTCAAACCTTGTTGGAATGTTGAGAATGGTTGTGAAATCTGCTCAGAGGATCAAGAAAAATGTTCAGGGCTTTGATTCTGATAACTTTGGAAGCCCTAAGCACTCTTGCTGAAACCACTCACTATGCAGGAAGCTGTGCTTCTTAAGGGTCTTTTGGATTTTCCATGTGGCAATGGCAGCTCGTCTGCAGAGCACTGTGAGCTGTTATTTCCATTATGAACTAAGATGAGGTGGTTGCTGAAGGGGGATTCCACTGGAAGCCACAGTGTAGGGTGTAGCCATCCCCTCTCCTGGTTGGTCACAGAATGAGTGCTACAAGATATGGGTTGACAGGCATCTTTGTGTCATTTTTTTCCTGTGTATACATTTTCTGTTGGAGACATCCATGTCTACACTTGTAACTGTGGTCTAGCAGTGCGCCACATGTAAAATAGTGAATAAAGTCGTTATTAGGAAGTTCAAAAAGCATTACCTTTATAATGAATTTTGTGAAACTTGTGTGTGTGTGTTTAATTAGAATAAAATTCCTGTAGTCAGATGTAAGGGACTCTCTTTTTATTTGGGATTTTATTCTAATATAATAGAAGGGACTGAATAAAATAAAGTAAAAAATATTTGACTGGCCTAAATTAAAATTTTACATAAAAATATAGTTTGAATTTCTTCAGATAAAAGGTAAGCAGTGGATGCCACTACCCCATCTGTTCAGATGGAACTTGGGAAGTTTGCAATGTATTACAGAAGTAAAGAGATACATAGTACCCAAAACAACAACAGTGTATGGATTACCATGGGAACAAGAATTTGAGGGATTTAGAGTTAGGAAGTAAGGGAGCTTAGAGAAGGCTTTCTGTAACAAGTGATCACAACTACACGTGAAAGAGCAGAACTCTCTCTCTCCCTCTTTCCCTCTCCATTCTTTCTTTTCCTTCTTTGCTTTCTTTCTCTCTGTCCACATCTTCCTTCCTGGCTTTTTCTTTCTTACCTTTCTTTCTTTCTTTCTTTCTTTCTTTCTTTCTTTCTTTCTTTCTTACCTTTCTTTCTCTTCTTTCTCTTATTTCTCTTCTTTCTTTCTTTCTTTCTTTCTTTCTTTCTTTCTTTCTTTCTTTCTTTCTTTCTTTCTTTCTTTCTTTCATGCTGGGAGTTGACTCTAGGGCTCGGCAAGTTCTCCATTGCTGCTCCAGTGTTTAAAGTTGAGTTTCAAAGCAGAATCTGCTCCATAGAGATTCCCACAAGTTACATTCAAAGGGCCTTTTTTGGGTTTTGTTTTGTTCTGTTTTTGTCTTTTTGTCTTTTTGAGTGAGATAGGGTCTCACTGTAGCCAGCAGGCCTAGAACTCACTATGTAGACAAGGCTGGCCTTGAACTCACAGAAATCTACCTGCCTCGGCCTCCAGAGTGCTGGGATTACATGTGCCACCATGCCTGGCATTCAAAGGGCCATTTCTAATAAGACAAAATACTAGTTTCACAAAAACAAGAATTTTATCTGTTGTGTCCTCAGTACCTCCAAGTGCCTGTCAGTCATTGGCTGGTACTCAGTAAATAAATATGTGTTCCATTGGTGTGTAGTCACTTTGGCTCCCTGCACCTCCTCCTCTTCATCTTCATCAGACACAACACCCAACAGCCTGGGAATCGTTTTCACCCCACCTCTCCTTTAATTCCCAGTCAGTTTCTCTCCCTTTGTTGAATCTAACTGTAGTGTATTTGCAAATTTTTTCCCTCAAGAAACCAATATTGGTATTTTGATACCCAAGTAAATTAAGATTAAGCATCAAAGCATATCAACAAGAAGAAAACACGAGGCTGCTGTTGAGCTGCAAGGCAGTGCATCTCTGAGGTTGAAATATGTGCCTCTCATCCCAAGTTCCAGGACCTCACCTTGAAAACAACCTCTCTCATCCTGTTGCCAGGAACTTCAGTTCCCCAGGACCTGTCTCAAATTCATTAAAGACCTTGGCCCACGGACTTGTTATGCAGTGATTCTGCCCCCCCCCAATCAAGCAGCTCTGGTGTTTTTCCTTTCTGCCGATGACCCAGCCCTCGTCCTGGTCACTGCACCACCATCCAGCCCTGAAATCAATCCCAAGGCTTTAGCATTTGGGTTTTTTTTCTTTTTGGAAGGGGGCCTTTTTGAGACAGGGTCTCCCTGTAGCTTTGGCTGTCCTGGACCTCACTCCGTAGACCAGGTTGGCCTTGAACTCACAGAGATCCACCTGCCTCTACCTCCCAAGTGCTAGGATTAAAGGCGTGCACCACCACACATGGCTTTAGCATTTTGAACTGCCAAAAAGAGCAATAAATAAAATAAATAAATATATATATGTATATATATATTTGTATATATATTTATATATATGTATATATATGTGTATGTATATTTATATATATATATATACATACACATATATATATTTAAGAAGCCTAATAGGCTAGAGAGATGGCTCGGCAGTTAAGAGCACTGGCTGTTCTTGCAGAGGAGCAGGGTTCGAATCCCAGCACCCACATGGCAGCTCCAGTTCCAAGGGATCTGACACCTTATTCTATACTTCTCGGGGGCTGCATGACATGGACGCATTTGCATACATGCACACAATATGTACATATACGTAAAAAAATTTTAAAGCAAAATAATAAAAAGAAGAAGGCTGGGGTTTCTGTCACCATTTCAAGCGATGAATGTTAAAATTTCTACTCCAGCCCTACCTGTGTCCTCCACACAGCTTGGAAACTGTGCCGGCCTCCTGGGCCTTCTCCCCACTCTCTGCAGGAAGACCCTTTCACTCCCCAGACTGGAGATTCTAGTTCATCTTCTACATAAAACAAGATAACCAGCTGATCATTTTTTTAGGTTCTTGTCTCACAACCTCAAAATATGCCAAGAGATTTAGGCTTTCTTTCCTGCTGCCCCTCAGAAAGACAGGTTTCCTTCTTTGCTTCTTTTCTTCCTTCCTTTCTTCTTTCCTTCCTTCTTTCTTTCCTTCATTTCTGTTTTGTTATTATTGCTGAGGATCTCACTGTGCAGCCCAAGTTGACTGCCAAATCACCATCCTCTGCTCTCATCTCTTTTAAAGCTTTCCCTCTGAAAGTCTTCCATGCCTGACTCTCATTTCCCAGTGAAGCAAGTGTCACCAAGCCCATTTATAGAGGCACGAAGCACAGAAAACATACAAGCATGCATGCAGCAATCAAACCTAGCACTCTATTATAACTCTATATGACCTAGCACTCTATTATAACTCTATTATGACCTAGCACTCTATTATAACTCTATTATGACCTAGCACTCTATTATAACTCTATTATGACCTAGCACTCTATTATAACTCTATTATGACTGCCTCCTCAATGTCCCACTGTCTGTGGGCTATTCCTTTGGAGCAATCTCACAAAATAGGGTTGGTGGGTCAACGTATATGAATATATGTCTATAATGCATAGAGAACACATATTTATCAAGTAAGTACCTATTGTGTTCTCAGTAGCACATACTAAGTTGGCTGAGGAAATAGCAAACAGCTTGTGTCCATGTGACATACACAGCTTAGGAGACAAGACAAGCAGGGGCAGGAGTTTAAGAAATACAATTCCAGTCATAAAGGGACCACTACAATAAGGGGCAAGCAGAAACACTGAGAACAGCAGCAACTAACTACACTAAGGGATCAGAGGTTCCCATGAAGGGCGATGGTTAAATAGAAACTTGAAGGAGAAAAGGAATCAGCCAGGTGAATGGAGCTGAGGAAGAAAAGGAATGTTGAGAGAGAGAGAGAGAGAGAGAGAGAGAGAGAGAGAGAGAGAGAGAGAACAGAGTGAGAATGAGAATATATATTGGCTATAGATGGAAGACAGCACAGGGCATTTCAGAAACACACAGGGGTTGAGTGCTTCCTAGACCAAGTTCAGCAGTTCTGGGGCAGTTCTGGTCAAGATTGGCTTCTTGCTTAGGAAGGCTCCGAGAGACTGGAATGGGGAGGAGGGAGGCCAGCCAAGGGCAGGGACAGCGGCAGACTGCAGCAGTGACCCAAGAACTAGATGAAGGAGAGAACTGGGGCATGCTTGCCTGACACACATAAAGAGCTGGGTTTGGTTCCTAGTATCACAGACATTAGGTGTGGTGGTGCATGCCTGTAATCCCAGTACTTGGGAGGCGGAAGCAAGGAAATCAGAAGTTCAAGGCCATCCTTGGACACATGGCCAGTTCTAGGCTACTGGGATCCATGAGATGCTGTCTCAGAGAAAGGGGGCAGGGAGAAAGAGAGCCATAGAAAGAGAAGTAGAGATTTATTCAAGTTGGAAAGAAACAAGACAGATGGGGTTCAAGACTTAATGGTTTTTTTTTATACATATTGCCAAGACGATTTTTTTAAATGTGCCAATGACATTTCCTGTAGCAGTTTTTGTGTGTTTCCCTGTGGGGAACATCTTTTCAGTCACTTCCTGTATCAGACTTCTTTGCAATGAAATACAATTGGTTGCTCTCTTTCCTCAGCTTCCAGAACATGATTCGGCCAAACTCCTAAAGTCTTCTACAGTACAAAAGGAGCACATAATTTTAATACTAATAAAAAGTCATTTAAAACCTCACAGAAAGCTTAGTGTGGTAACGCATGCCTGACATTTCAGCACTTGGGAGGTGGAGACAGGAGTGCCTTAGGTTCAAGGCCAACCCCGAATTCACAGTGAGACCCTTTCTCCAAAGCAGCAAAGGCTGGAGATATACCTCAGTAATAGAGTGCTTGCTACCACATTTAAAGCCCTGGGTTCAGGGAATAGAGAGAAAGAGAAAGAGGGGGAAGGATGAAGAGAGGACAGAGGCTCTCCTGAGGTCTCCTTGGTTCCCTTATACAGCTTCTATCGGACAGAGTCCTTCTACCAACTCTTAAATGATTCCACACTCACTAGGTGAGCTTCTACACCTAGGATCCTTATTTCCACATAGAATTATAGATCTGTTTTTCCCAGTGACCTATTGGTCATCTCCATCAGAGCAATAACTCCTTTCAATCCCACTTGAAAACAAAGCCCATTTCTCCTCTTCAGCATACCAATCCTTTTTTTGTGGTCCCAACCTCAAATCACAGCTTAATCATTGTAGTCACTCAAATAAGACTGACTAGTATCTCAGTCCCAGCTTCTCCCTGACCAGTGAGTGTGTTTAGTCTGTCACCACCCCTGTCGCCAACCCTGTCAGCTCCAGCACTGGAATAACTAGCTTTCTAGTTCCCTCACGTGTATTCCTAGGTCTAGAACTCCAGTTCTAATACCAACCTTTGGTATCTTATTTAAGATGTTCCAATAGCTCCTTACCAAACCTACCATATCTCTACCATCATGCCTTCACCATTTATTTTTTTATTTTATTTTATTTTTTGGTCTTTTCGAGACAGGGTCTCCTTGTAGCTCCAGCTGGCCTGGAACTCACTCTGTAGACCAGACTGGCCTTGAACTCACAAAGATCCGCCTGCCCCTCCTTCCCAAGTACTAGGATTAAAGTCGCTCGCCAACACGCCCTGCCACCATTTACATTTTTTTTTATTAATTTTATTTATTTCTGTATGTGTATGAATGTACTGTCTGCATGCAAGTTTGTGCACCCGTGTCGTGCAATGCCGTGGAGGTCAGAAGAGTGTGTCAGATTCCCCTGGAACTGGAGTCCTCCTGGAACTGGAGTTTCAGACGGTTCTCGGCCGCCATGTGGGTACTGGGGATTGAACCCGGGTCCTCTGTAAGAGCGGTCAGCGCTCTTAACCGCTAGGCCATCTCTCCAGCCCCACCATTTATATTTTTAAACACAGAATGGAGCATGTCACTTACATGTATCATAACTGCAGATCACTTTCATGGCCCTGGAACAAAGATAAATCAGAAACCTAAAAACTGGGCCCCAATCTGCACATCAGATCTGACCTCCATGAAGCCTGTGGTCCAGCCGTGTGGATGCACTCATCGTTTCCAGGTGTGCTAATGCAGCCTGTAATCCCAGCACTTGGAAGATGAAGGCAGGAGGATCACAAGTCCAAGGTTTCCCTTGGCTACATAACAAGTTCCAAGTCAGCCTAAGCCGAGACCCTGTCTCAAAAGCAGAACCAAAAATGTAAAATATAGAACAATTATATGATTTACTATATAAAGAGCATATGATACGCTGGGCGTGGTGGTGCACCCCTTTAATCCTAGCACTCGGGAGGCAGAGGCAGGAGGATCTTTGTAAATTCAAGGCCAGCCTGGTCTACAGAGCGAGTTCCAGGACAGTTGGGGCTACAGGGAGACAGACCCTATCTCAAAAAGACCAAAACCAAAATAAAACAAGAGCACATGATCTCTCTTTCTGTATGTGTCCATTATTGCTTAGTTTTACCCTTTCACTCAATGACACTACTTGAGCTTCTCTTTACTTCCAGCATTACAACTTGTACCTTTGACCAGTATTGAGTAAAACAAGGGTGAACATAGTCACTGAGACACATGACAATCTGATAACTAAGGTGGCTACCAGGTGACCAGTGGGTAGGCAGCATATATCGCCAGACAAAGGACACACTAGACAAAGGCTGACTCACATCACATCCCCGGTGAGATGGAGTGAGATGGAGATTTCACCATGCTTCTCAGAATCGTGCACCATTTAAAACTTATAAGCTGTTATTTCTGGAATTTTCCATTTAATATATTCATACATTTAATGTTTTCATACAATGGTTGACCACCACAGATAAGGGAAACTATTGTTTGCCTATTACACACTGGGTATAATTGTCAAGCTTAAGAGAACATTCAGAAAGGTGGTTTACATTTGGAAGCCATTAGTGAATAGATTTTTTTTAAATCATGAGAATGTTAAGACCCATGCTTCTAGGACCAATAAATTATCTGCTTAGTCTTCGCCAAATAATCTAGGCTCTGCCCTTTATTGTCCTCCTTTCTATAATAGTAAGTTATGCCAAATCAGTGATTTCCAAGTGTTCCTGGACCACTGGGTTCTATAGAGGAGCCATCGGAATCGAGATGTTTGCTTCCCATTGCCAAAGCCAACCAGTGACTCCATATGTTTACAATGAAAATATATGCATTTAGAGATGGTACAAGTTGTACACATCTCTTACGATGTGTCAACTACAGTGAATGAAGCGTAAGGGGAGAGAAACTTTTTGTATGTTATTTATTATTTTTATTTTATTTTATGTGTATGAGTATATTGCCTACATGTACATAAATGCACCTGTGTCATGCAATGCCCTTGGAGGTCAGAAGAGGGTGTCAGATTCCCTGGAACTGGAGTTACAGATGGTTGTTAGCTGCCATGTGGGTGCTGGGAACCCAACCCAGGACCTCTGCAAGAGCCACCACTGAGCCATCTCTCCAGCCCTAAGAGAAACTTTCTAATGAATTGTTTTCTCATTTAAAAAGGGACTCCACACATCTTCTCATGGCTGGTCATCTATCAAGGGGATCTTTCCTATGATTACAGATTCACAATAGTGTACAGTTATGCTAACAAGGCTCCCCATAGTCAACATGTGGTTAAAATTTCCTTCCCAAAACATTTTCCTATAAATTTTAAAAAGGAAAAGTTCTACTTCTTTTGGAGTTAATTGATTGACATAGTTTATTCAAGATTTCTTTTGAAGTTGTGACCTGGTACAATTGGTAATTTCACTGCAGAAAAACACATGAAATACACTCAGAAAGCTGAGGTGATAGGATTACAAGTTTGAGGCCAGCCTAAAGGGGAGAGAGAAGGGAAAGGAGGGAGGGAGGAGGAAGGAGAGAAGGAAAGGAGGAAGAAGGAAGGAGGGAGGAAGGAGGGAAGGAAGAGGAGGGAGGAGGGAAGGAAGGGAGGAACGAGGGAAGGAAAGAGGGAGGAAAGAAGGGAAGAGGGGAAGGAAGAAAAAAGAAGGAAAGAAGGAAGGAAGGGAATTAGTATGATGGAAGGACTTTAGAGATTGGTCAGTTACCCTTCCTTTATAGTGGGGAGCCAAGGCCAAAACATCAAATGTTACTCTGAAACTGGAACCTGGGTTATCTTTTGGCTTCTCATCTGCTCTATTCCCTACACTATGCTTATTTCAAGACCACTTCAGAAAATCCTCTAGAATTATTATAAATTAAGGCAGGGGAGCTGGATGTGCCAGCACATGTCTGTAATCCCAACACGCAGGAGGGGATGGCAAAAGGATCAGGAATTCAAGCCCATTCGTGGCCACGAGATTTCAAGGCCCATCTAGGCTATGTGAGACTTTGTCTCAAAAAACCAACAAGGGGCTGGAGAGATGGTTCAGCAGTTAAGAGCGCCAACTGCTCTTGCAGAGGACCCGGGTTTGATTCCCAGCACCCACATGGCGGCTAAGAACTGTCTTTAACTCCAGTTCCAGGGGAATCTGACACCTTCTTCTGACCTCCACGGCATTGCACAACACAGGTACACCAACCTACATGCAGACAGTACACTCATACACATAAAAATTTAAAAAAAAAAAAAACAACAAGCAGAAATAGTGCTATACATAAAATAAAGCATTTCTATTTTTTTTTAAGTCTTTTTGAGACAGGGTCTCCCTGCAGCCCCAGATGTCCTGGAACTCACTTTATAGACCAGGCTGGCCTTGAACTCACAAAGATCTGCCTGCCTCTGCCTCCCGAGTGCTGGGATTAAAGGCATTTGCCACCACATCCTGCAGGAGCATTTCTATTTTTAAAATTAAGGCAGAAATCAATAATGATGTGTGATGTTCACAATGTCTTAATGTATTCACTTTACACTAATACATATCCCATTTTCTAGTGCTAAGGGTAATCCTTGCCATCACCTTCTGCCTGGTATCCAGTGTCCTAGTCATCCTGCTGTTTGTCCTCATCCGCCCTGGGCCCTGCTGGCAGAGAGACGTCTATCGGAACATCTGAACCTACAGCATCTCAAGGTGATGCAGCTTCCGAAGGACCAGCTTCTGCTTTGTGGACATTGCCCTGAGCACACCCTCCTACTGGAGTCTGCTTAGAACAAGGTGTAAGCTCACAGCCACAGGGGAGAGCTGCTGGGCTGGCAGGTTAGGTTGAGCAGTGGTGCGGGCTGCAGGAAGGGCTAGAAGGAGGCTGTTCTGTAAGGGATGGTTCAGTCCTCTAACACAGAGGTCCAGAGAGGAACGAGAAGACGAATTCCAGTCCACCTTGTGCCTGCAAAAGAACAAAGGGTGAGAAAGTGGGAGGAAGATATAGATTAGAGTAGAGTAGGGAAGGGACGTCAGACTAGAAGTAGATGACCTAATGAGAAATTAAAATTTTTCTTTAGTTATTTAGTAAGTGCAACATACACACACACACACACACACACGCACACACACACACACACACACACACACGCATACCTAGAATCTTAATTCCTAACCAAGTATGTAATGACCAACAGATTTCTAAATGTATACACCTAACACACATGTACATATATTTATATTCAAAATGCCTTTAGGAGGGGTAGGTACTTAATTCTTAGAAACTATAATATCAACTACTTGAAGCACACTGCTCAGCTCATTTTCCTATAATTGAAGAATAACTGGGAAACACATACACTAAAGTTCTTTTTTACTTCTGCTGCCAGAGCCTGATTTTTATAGTTTGTATTATCTTCACTTTAAATATTTTTATTTATCATTTTTATTTTATGTCTATGAGTATATTGCCTGCATGTATGTAAATCCACCCATGTCATGCAGACCTGCAGAGGTCAAAAGAGGGCATCGGATCCCCTGAAACTGGAGTTACAGATGATTGTTAGCTACCATATGGGTGCTGGGAACCAAATCCAGGTCCTCTGCAATAGCCAGTCCTCTCAACCACTGAGCAATCTCTCCAGCCCTATCTTTACTTTAAAATAATGATATCTTACATTCAAAATGGTTGTTCATGGCCATAGTGAAATGATGATGTGTTTTAATTGCCGCAAATTTATTTATTTATTTATTTATTTATTATTTATTTATTTATTCTAAGAATAGAACACAAATCCCTGGGCCTCATGGATGCCAGGAGGGTGCTCCACCACCAAGCCACACTCTCAGCACTCTCTAAGTATTTTATATTTTTATTTATGTGTATTGGGGGGTAGGAGACATGTACACATGCGTATGGTTTCTAAAGAAGTCAGAAGAGTGTTGGAGCACTTGGATTTGGAGTTCCAGGTAGTTAAAAGCCACCTAACTTGGGTTCTGGGAAATAAAACAAAGTCCATCCCCTGAAAGATCAGCTTCAGTGCTGAGTCACCTCTCAGTCCTTATCTCTGAATTTTAGATGTGGTGAGATAGAAAGAAAAGTATACAACCTTTAAGAATTTGAGACAAGTTCTTTTACATCTTAAATCATGGTTTACTGATCTAAAATGGAAGAATCTAGACCATACGAACATAGAAGTCACATCTAGATTTCATTTTCTGTAGAGAAATTTTTTCCCTTTAGCCCATGCAAACACTTTCATGCTGTCCTCTGACGTGGAGAGCCACAGAGAACAAGAAGCCTGTAAAGAGAAAGGGGAGAGAATGTGGGACAAAGACATAGTCACATCCATACAACTATTAGGGAACTGACTAATATTCAATTTATAGAATGAATGGTAGTCTGCTCTGAACACTCAAGCATTCAGTTGGTGAGCAGTTCAGCCTCTTTCCTCAGTGGGGTGCTCCGGCTCTTCAGGACTGACCAAAGATCTCAGACTATACCTGGTGGGAGAAGTCATAAGGGTCCTCTGGGTCTCTGTCCATGTGGGTCTCCAGGAGACTCACTTGTCCATGTCCACGTGCTTTTCTGAAGATAAGCAGAGCCATCTACACCACGGCTCTCAACACTGTACTCAGAGTTCGCCTTGCAGGGCTGTCTAGATGCCTCCACGGGGTGCTGGAATCCTTGACCCCTAGCACAGAGCTCACTCTGTACTCAAATCCCATCCCCTCGCTTGAGCCACACAGCTCCTCAGCTTGTACTTTTTTTATTTTTACATCATGCTCATTGAGCCAAAGCCAACATAAACAGACATCTGAAAAGAGGTTTTCTTTTTTCTTTCTTGGGGATTTTTGGGAATAGAACCCAGGGCCTTCTGCATGCTAAACAAGTGCTCCTCCACAGAGTGCATGCCCACTTACCCCTGAGAAATTCATTTCTGTTGCCTGACAACTTGTGATTCTGGCTACAACACAAAAGCTTTCATAGAAACCAAGAAAATTATGGGGGCTGGAGAGATGGCCTAGCGCCAACCGCTCTTGCAGAGGACCCGGGTTCAATCCCCAGCACCCACTGAGAACCGTCTGTAACTCCAATTCCAGGAGAACTCCAGTTCCAGGGGAATCCGACACCCTCTTCTGACCTCTGCAGCATTGCACAACACGGTGCACAAATCTACATGCAGAGGGTACATTCGTACACATAAATAAATAATTAAATTAAAAATAAAAAAGAAACCAAGAAAATTAAAAAGTAAGCTGTAGTGATTAACAGCACTGAGTACTCTTACAGAAGATCTGAATTCAGTTACCAGCATCCACAACCTTCCGTAACTCCAGTTCCAGGGGATCCACCTTCTGCTGACCTCCACAGGCATTGCATGACACAGGTACACTTGCACACATGCAGGCAATACAGTCATACATGTAAAAAAATAAAAATAATAAAATATTTAAAAAGAAAAGTAAGCTCTGGCTTATATTCTTAGTTTAAGAAAGGGAAAAATCTGGGGCTGGAGAGATGGCCTAGCAGTTAAGAGCGCCGACCGCTCTTGCAAAGGACCCGGGTTCGATCCCCAGCACCCACATGGCGGCCGAGAACCGTCTGAAACTCCAATTCCAGGAGAACTCCAGTTCCAGGGGAATCCGAGACCCTCTTCTGACCTCCGCGGCGTTGCACGACATGGGTGCACAGACTTGCATGCAGACAGTACATTCATGCACATACAGAAATAAATAAAAATTAAAAAAAAAAAGAAAGGGAAAAATCTATAACAGTGAGAACAAATGTATTCCTGTCTTGAGAATGTAGACAGCCACACCTGCAATTAAGCAATAATAGTTTGGGCTCATAAGCGACAACACTTAAAAATAGAAATATAAGATGGGTGTGGTAGCATTCACCTTTAATCTTAGCACTTGGGAGGCAGAAGCAGGTGGATCTTTGTGAGTTCCAGGCCAGCCTGGTCTACAGGCTGAGTTCCAGGACAGCTGGGGCTACAGGGAGACCCTGTCTAGAAAAGACCGGAAAAAAAAAAACAAACAAAACTACAGAAACCCGCAGTGGTGGCTCATGCCTTTAATCCTCACACTTGGGAGGAACATCAAGACGAGCCTGGTTTACATAGTGCGTTGCAAGCCAGCTGGGACTACAGGGAGACCCTGTCTCAAAATAACAACAACAACAAAACAAACAAAAAACCCCAACTCTACAGAAACCTGTTTAAATAATGATTTAGCACATTAGGTCAGGGCTAAGAGATGGTGAAATCACACACATGGTTTTAAATACTTAGCCACATTTATAAAGGTAAAATTTTTAAATGAATTTTAGCAATGAAATTTATTTAACACAGTACATCTAATTTCAACATGTAGTTGATATTCAGAAAGCATTGATGAAATATTTTATGGGCATTTTTACATACTAGGTATTTAAAAATCTGATGTGATGTACACTTTAACCTTGAACCACCTCTCAAGTTGGACTAGTTGCCTTTCAAGTCTCAGTAATCATTTGTGGCTAGTGGGTTCTATATTGAGTAGTTCTGATCTAGGCCACTAGATGATAACCCTTTTAAAGCAGAGAAAAGATGTTCTTTTGTTATTTGCAAAGTATGATTTTGGGTTATTGTGAAGAAACAATTACCAAATTTAGGGCCTGGTACATAGCTCAGTTACAGAGTGCTTACCTTGTATAGGCAAGGCCCTGAGTTCCATCCCCAGCACCACAATAAAATAAAATAAAATTAAATTAAATTAAAAATAATAAAATATAAAATAAAATAATCTTTTTAGTATAGGCAATGTTTCAAGGCCAGCCTAGTCTACAAAGCAAGTTCCAGGTCAGCATTGGCTGCATGCATGTAAGTGCACTGTGTTGTCCAGTGCCTGTGGAGGTCAAAAGAAGGTATCAGCTCCCCTAGAACTGGGGTTACAGACTATTTATAGCTGCCATGCGGGTGCTGGGAATCGAACCTGGGTCCTCTGTAGGAGCAGCTGGTGCTCTTAACCGCTGAGCCATCTCTCTGGCCCTGAGAGACTCATCCTTATCATGTGACCACATTATTTTTGTCTTTGACTGAATTGAAGATTTGTCTGAAATATTTCATTTGTAAACACTCTTAATAGCACCACCACGTCCTCATCCAAACTTATCCCATACTTAATGGCCAATTCCTCTCATTATTAAATCTCTTAAGAAGGAAACCAATAAAACCAGATAGGGAGTAGATGCTTTTTTAAAACTTAATTTTATGATCTGTTAAGAGTGCTTGCCTGATGACCTGCATTTAGTACCCAGAACTCTCTTTAAAAATTCAGGTATGATGGATGCAGGAGATTCAGCTAGAATCTCACATATGCAGAGCAGCACAGTGGAAGAGACAAAAGAGATCCTGCCTCACAAACAAACAGGAGGCAAAGAACTATCACACACACACACACACACACACACACACACACACACACACCACACAGAGTAAATAAATCTTTTTAAAGCTTAATTTTTAGCACTAGTAATCTGTAATAAAAATAAATATAGATGTTATAGAAGAGCATAAAATAAATGTCCGTCTTACTCTCTTCCAATCATCTTCAGCAATCTCATTAACACAATCTGATTTCACTTATTCTATTGAATAGCATTATTTTACGAAATGTGCCTTTATTTTCTGAAAACTTTGCATCTTTCTTTATCTCTGTAAACCAAAACATCATCATTATTTTCTCTCTTTTTTTTAATTCCTTGAATTTTTTTAAAGGCTGCATGAACAATACACATTTTTATTCTAATCTGTCCAGATATGTCTTCATTTCTTCTGTCACTGAGATAGGGGATGGGTATTCAGGTTGAAAGACATCCCCTTCCAGACATTAAGCTGGATCCAGGTGTGGGAAGTGGGGTGGAGAGAAGGCTAAGTGGTTAAGAACACTGGCTGCTCTTACAGAGGACCCAGGGTCAGGTCCCAGCACCCACATTACAGCTAACAACCATCCATAACTCCAGTTCCAGGGGATCTAGTGTCCTCTTCTGGATTCCACAGGCATTGTACACATGGGCACACTTACATACATGTAGGCATTGTACACATGGGCACACTTATATACATGTAGGCAGAACATTTCATACACATAAAAATAAATTTTAAAAAATTTTAAAGCAGAATCCTGTGGTCTTCTAGCATATAGGATCCTAGATGATAACTCTAATTTTGTCTAATTCTCATTCCAATTTAGTGATAGCTTTTATTTTGTTTTCTTAACACGTTTTTTTTTCTTTTTTGGTCTTTTTATATTCTCTTTTTTTCATTGTTTTATTTTTTTTATTATTTATTTTTTATTGATGCTTTGTGTATTTCATACACCATTTTCCAATTCAGTTCAGGCATATTTCCCTTT
>VZQC01000868.1:900814-971668 GCA_009823505.1 Rhizomys pruinosus | reverse complement strand
ACTATCAAGAAAGACTGGTGACAAAGAGAATGAAAGATTAAAATGAATCAAATAGGAAGATAGAATGGCATGATCTGACATGTAATCAATCCCTGATTAAAAGAGAGGCAGAAAATTTTTAATGTTTATTTTATTTTTAACTATGTGTATGCGTGGGGTATATGCATATTAGTGCAGGTGTCCACAGAGGTCAGAGGTGCCTGGTCCCCTTCCACTAGAGTTACAGCTGGTTGTAAGCCACCTGACATGGGTGCTGGGAACCAAACCTGAGTCCTGTGCAAAAGCAGTATGTGCTCTTAGCAGTAAACCATCTCTCCAGCCCCTGACCCCTCTATTTTTTTTTCAAATGAGAGCTCACTCTGTAGTTCAGGCTGGCCTGAAATTCACTATGTAGCTCAGGCTAGCCTTAAATTCTTGGTAATTCTCCTGCTCAGTTTCCCAAGTGCTGGGATTACAGGTGTGAGTCATAACACCCAGCTTGTTTGAATTTTTTTTTTTTTTTTGGTCTTTTTGAGACAGGGTCTCCCTGTAGCCCCAGCTGTCCTGGAACTTGCTCTGTAGACCAGGCTGGCCTTGAACTCACAAAGATCCGCCTGCCTCTGCCTCCTGAGTGCTAGGATTAAAGGCGTGCGCCACCACGCCTGGCACTTGTTTGAATTTTTAAATCTCAAACCTCTTTCACACTGGGTTTTTCTTAGGTTCTTGTGAATCATAACCCACAAGTAAAAAACTTTGGAGTTAACAGAGAGGGTATGTTGATTTCCTTTGCAATCAAGTGTATCTCGTGCTCTGACTCTCCTGGAATAAGGCCATTAAAATTCTCATGTTAACTGCAGCATATGATATTTCAGGACCAGTCTTCATTGACTGCCTTTTCTACTCTGTGTGCATTGCTTTCCTCCTCCATTTTTGTAGAATGGTTTTGGATAGTGTCTTAGACATGGTGACTGAAATTGTGTAGCTTCTGGTTTCTGCTGTATCCTTTAGAAAGTGGTTCTGTTAAGTGGTCAGTTAAATTGTCTGAGAAACTGGAAATGGTCTTCAGCAGCAGCCCAGCTCTCACTCGGTTCAGGCCCTTTAGTCCTCATGACCTTCTTGGAGTCTTCTCTGTGTAGTGCTAGTTCAAGATGTGCTCCCACAGGGTTGGAGAGGTTCTAGACCCTAGAGAAGACCTTGCTACTGCCACTTTCCTAAACCAATATGATTTCTTACTATATTCTACTTAGCCTTATATTAATAGACAAGTGTAACTCTCCGCACTCATCAAAGAAACTTCTTTTGCAACAGATGGAGACTATTAAATGTTCCATCATTGATCAAAATGCAGACAGTAAATGACTGTGTAGTGCCTAGCCCCAGCTGATACATCTACAATGCAACCCCTACACCTAAGGTTCAGGGAACATCACAAAAGAGGAGGCAGAAACATTGTAAGAGCCAGGGTAACAGGATGCCTGCTGCTAAATAGTACATTGTAGACATGATAGGGAAGTTGTGCCCCTGAAATTGCCACAATATGATTGCCTAATGAGAGCTGCATAACGATGACACCAGCTAACATGCCAATCTAAATGGGGAAAATGCCACCCAGTCCCACCTCTAATGAAGAGCTTATGGCAATTAATGATTGCTGAGGGAGGGGGAATGAACTTTTCCAGAGACTGGCTCCTTGAGAGGTTATCTAATCCCAAATGGTCAGCCCTAATCATGTGTACACCAAGCACCACTTACGTAGATGTATATTTATAAATGTATGATTGTATATGTAGCAATAATAAAGAAAAGGACAACAAATTGAGGAAAGAACATAGGAAGAGTTGGAAGGTGGAATAGGAGGTGGAAAAGATGCAAACAGTGCTCGTGTATGAAAGTCTCAAAAAATAAAAAGCATTTTTAAAAGATGTGACAGCAACAGAGTTGAAGCAGAGTTTATATGCAGTTCACATGCAGTTTATATGCAGTTCATATGCAGTTTATACGCAGTTTGGGATTTCTCCTTGGCTTTCAACTTGGGGGGATTTCCTTCTCAGTTTTTATTTTATTTTATTTATTTTTATGTGTCTGAATGTACTGTCTGCATGTAGGTTTGTGCACCCGTGTTGTGTAATGCCACGGAGGTCAGAAAAAGGCGTCGGATTTCCCTGGAACTGGAGTTAAAGACAGTTCTCAGCCGCCATGTGGGTGCTGGGGATCAAACCCTGTTCCTCTGCAAGAGCAGTCAGCACTCTTAACCGCTAGGCCATCTCTCCAGCCCCGCTTCTCACTTTTAAGATCCTTTGGATGTCTCAAATTCTATCCAAGCTAGAAAATCTATGGATTTATTAGCCAGGATTTTAACCACTTCTACCTTACCACCCCCCAGCCTCTGCCTCTGCATGACATAAACTAGAGCTGTCCTCCTGTTAAAAGCTGTGACAAGGAGCTGGGCGTGGTGGTGCATGCCTTTAATCCCTAGCACTTTGGAGGCAGAGGTAGGTGGATCTTTGTGAGTTCAAGGCCATACTGGTCTACATAGTGAGCTCCAGGCCAGATGGGGCTATGGCCCTGTCTCAAAAAGAGCCCCCCCCCAAGAAAAAGCTGTGCCAACAAAACCTGCTTAGTTCTCTTATTATTATTTTTTGATCAAGAGTTGATCCCCTGCATCTACTTTGGATTTTTCACTAATTTCATTTTCTACTTTTCTAAGAGTTTGCAGTTGCTCTCTATGCCAGATAGCTTTAGTGTCAACTTGACACACCTGTGTTGATGGAGCCTCAATTGGAGAATTCCCTCCATTGGACTGGCCTGTGGCCACATCTATGGAGTATTTTCTTGATTGTTGAGTAATGTGGGAGGGCCCAGCCCATTGTGGGTGGTGCCACCCCTGGGCAGCTTGTTGTGTATTATATAAGAAAACAGGCTGAGCATGGACCAGGGGAGCACGCCAGTAAGTATAGTTCCTCCGTGGCTTCTGTTTGAGCTCCTGCCTCCAGGTTCCTGCCCTGATTTCCTATATTGGGCTCCCTAAGTGATGAACTGAACACAGAACCGAGATGTAAGACGAATAAACCCTTCCCTCCCCATGTTGGAATTGGTCGGAGTGTTTTGTCACAGCAATGGACAAGCAAACTAGAACATTACCTAAAGGAACTACAAGGCCATTGTCAGAATTGGTGATCCCACATGAATAGCAAGGACCAGCTTGGGGGTTGCTTCCGAGGATGGCAGGAGATGTGCAGTTGTGTGAGAGAGGGAAGAAGCAGTGCGTCGGCTGCTCTTGGCTGATTATTTCTGCATATGAAGCTCTGGGTGGGATAACCTTGACTGATGGAGTTCTCCCAGGGAGCACAGCAGCCACATGAGGAGCCCTTTCCCAGAGCAAGAACCCTCCACGGAGACAGCTCATCCAGATTTTATCCTAAAGCCAGCCACTCTGTGTAGGTGGAAGGACAAGGGGAATGACGGCTGATGGGGACCGCATTCTTTAATCAGCTACCCTGAAGTAGCTCCAGAGTTTCCTAATGTGTGATAAGGCAGGCCCCCAGCTTCTCTGTCTTCCTAAGAAGAATCATACCATCTCTTGGGAGCTCTGATTTTAGCACCCTATCTGGACTTCATGAGTTCAACACATCTGCTTATCATTTGAAGAATTTCCCCAAATATCAACCGGCTGATATTACTCCATCCACCACTGTTAGGATTTTGTTCTTATTTTTTAATTGTTTATCTGTGTGTCTGTGGTCTGCATGTGTATGCACATTGTATGGGCGTATGGGAGCCCGTTCAGGAGCATAGAGTCCAGAGGAGGTTATTGAGTGTCCTGCTCTGTCACTCTCCACCTTCTTTCCTTGAGACAGGGTCTCTCACTGAGCCTGGAGTGAGGCTGGTGGCCAGCAAGCCCCAGTGATCCTCTGGTCTCTGTGCCCAACAGAACTGGGGTTGCAGGCACACATGGCCACACTCTTGGGTCAAAATACTATTGTTCTGATTTTTACTCTTAAAAGAAACAAATAGGAGATGCAGTTTTTCATTAGCTCTCTGCTTACTCTAGAGAGTGGATTTCAATCTTCCCCCATATCTTTTTTTAATATTTTATTTATTTATTTATGTGTATGAATGTACTGTCTGCATGTAGGTCTGTGCACCCGTGTTGTGCAATCTTCCCCCATATCTTACAATGACAACTTGTGTTAAAATACTGGAGTTTCCCTTGGTAGAGCAACAAGAACACTGAAGATCTTACTAAAACTGCTACTTTGATTGAGGATTTGTTTCTGGGAGAATATAACATTGTCTTAAAAAAAAAGGAATGGATTTCAGCACACAGTCAACTGTAATAGGGTGCTTACAAATAAAATGTATTAAAATTGTGCAGACAACGGCTGGAGAGATGGCTCAGGATTAAAAGCCCTGGCTGGAACTGGGCATGGTAGAACACACCTGTAGTCCCAGCACTTGGGAGGCAGAGGAAGGCAGATCTCTGTGATATCAAGGCCAGCCTGGTCTATATAGTGAGTTCCAGGCCAGCTGAAGTTACCACAAGACCCTGTCTCATTAAATAAATAAATAAATAAATAAATAAATAAATAAATAAATAAACACATACGCTGGTTGGTGTTACAGAGGAACTGGATTCAGTCCCTGGCACCCACATGGTGACTCACAACCATCTATCTATTGTTACTCTAGGGGATCCAATGCCCTCTTTTGACTTGAGCAGGTATCCACATACGGGTGGTACACATACATACATATATGCAGGTAAACATTCATACACATAAAATAAGAACAAATAAATCTAAAAAAGAATTGATATGCATGTTTTAAAACTTTTCTTTGAAGACAGAATCTACAGTGGAATCAGATTATTACTAATTCAGTGTGAAGGAAAATGTGGAGAAGTAAAAAAGCAGTGTATTTCTTAATGATAGATCACTGTTGGGTAAGAAGAGCTGATCTTAAAGTGAGAGACTCTAGATAGGCTGACTAGACTTCAGTGAATGAACTTGCACTGAGAAATGTTTGAGGACACTAACTTGACATAATAGGCCTTAATTCAAATGACAGAGTATATGAACTCCAATGGAGGTGGGGGTTGTGGGAGGCACCAGTGGTGAAGGGGTATAAAGGTGATTAAGACTGATTGAGATGTTCTGTATGAAATAGACAAAAATTCAATCAAAAAAGAAAAAAAGAATAATTTCAAATAGAATAATACTGAATGCTGGTAGTGGAGATCTTCTTTACTTCCTTTAGTTGCTTGCTAGATCTCAACTTCTTTCTGATAATTATAGAAGCAAATTACTTCCACTAGCCAGGCACAGTGGTGCACACCTTTAATCCTACTTCTCATGAGGCAGAGGCCAGTGGATCTCTGAGATCAAGTCCAGCCTGGTCTACATAGCAGGTTCCAAGCCAGCTGTGGCCACAGGGAAACCCTGTATCAAAAACAAACAAATAAAAAAAATTACCATCCACAGGCCCACATCACATTGTGGTCTCCAAAATCAAGCAAACTGCTATGACCAGATGCTCTTTAGATACAGAGACTTGGGCAGGGTCTGGCAGTCCACATGAGGTCAGAATACAAAGCAGGTTTCCCAGGATAGAAGACAGGCATTCTCTCTCCCAGCAGTCAACAGGAACCCTGAACAGCCTTGCCTCAAAGTCACCTCATTCACTCTCTCTGCTTGCTACACAGAATTCCTTCTTGGTCTCTTCAGTTGGTCTCTTGCTGTTCAGTTCAGGGAAGTGAACAATAATATTGCCCTGAGTCTTCTGAAAGAGTGAAAGAAACAGCCTGAGATGAGAGAGGGATTCATAGTGCTTTAGTGCAATAAAGTTCCAAAGCACAAAATTAAGAAACTATTACACTGGGGCCAGGCATAGTGGCACATATCTGTAATCCCAGGACTTATTAGGCAGAGACAGGAGGATCAGGAGTTCAAGACCAGCCACAGCTACATACTAATTTTGAGAACAGCCTGGACTACATGAGGTCCTATTTCAAAAAAAGAAAAAATTCCAAACTTTTACATGTATATAGATAATTCCTAAGAGGTCTCTTTTCATTAAAATATGAAAGGGTTGGGCTGGAAAGATGGCTTAGCAATTAAGAGCACTTACTGATCTTCTAAAGGACCAGAGTTTGATTCCCAGCACCCATATGGTGGCTAACAACCATTTAACTCCAGTTCCAGAGGATCCAATGCCCTCTTCTGGCCTCTTCAGGTGCCAGGAACACATGTGATGTACCCACATAAATGCAAGCAAATTACTCATATATATAAAATGAAATTTTTCTTAAGATATGAAAAAGTAATCATGTGGTTGGGAATTTGTCAATTTTGAAAACCCTCATTTTATTGAAACAGTGATTAAGACATTGCTGGGGGTCATTGATTGTATATTTTGTTCATGTAAAATTATTTATATATGGCATTTGTTAATCCCATGAGGCAGATACTAATAGAAGCATTCCCATTTCATAGCTGGGAACACTCGGGCTAAGAAATTTGTCTGCAGTCATAAGTTCACAGGGCTGGAAGTTGACTAGAATGAGGTTTGAACCAAGTTGCAATCCTGTGTGTGTGTGTGTGTGTGTGTGTGTGTGTGTGTGTATAACTCATATTCATGCATGCACCAGGTCACACGGAAGCCAGAGGTCAATTCCCAGTGCTTCTTCAATTTCAATTACTCTCTACCTCAGTTTTTTGAAACAGGGTTTCCCACTGAACTCATAGCTCAGCCATTGACAAGATTCACTGCTTGTCTAGTCTGGCTGGCCAGCAAGCCCTGTCTCTGCCTTCTTAGTATTAAGATTATAGAAGTATTTGGGCTCACGACCTTTTTTTATGGGTACTGGGAATCCAAACCCCAGTCCTCATACTTTCACAACAGACACATAACCCACTGAATCATCTCCCTTAAAAGCCATGCTTTATAAAAAACATTTTATTATTTTTATTTTACCAGTATGAGTGTGTTTTGCCTGCATATATGCAATGTGTAATACCCCAGAGGCCAGAAGAGGGTGTTGGATGCTCTGGAACTGGAGTTACAGTTGTTAGCCACTATGAGGGTGCTGGGAACTGAACCTGGGCCGTCTGGAAGCAAAACAAATGTTCTGAACCATTGAGCCTTCTCTCCAGCCCCACCACACTTTTTTTTTTCCCACCACACTTTTTTTTAAACAACACTTAAAGCACTAATCTACCCTGGTTTTCCTTTGAGGTAAAATACATTTTTTTTTATTTTTTTTTATTTATTTTTGTATGTGTATGAGTGTACTGTCTGCATGTAGGTTTGTGCACCCGTGTCGTGCAATGCCGCGGAGGTCAGAAGAGGGTCTCGGATTCCCCTGGAACTGGAGTTCTCCTGGTATTGGAGTTTCAGACGGTTCTCAGCCGCCATGTGGGTGCTGGGGATCGAACCCGGGTACTCTGTAAGAGCGGTCGGCGCTCTTAACTGCTAGGCCATCTCTCCAGCCCCGAGGTAAAATACATTTTAAGAGTCTTGCAGCTAGAAAAATCATACCACATTCTTATTTTATAATGTTCTTTTCCATCTAATGTTTCTCAGTGGCATGATATTAACACCTTGAAAGACAACAGCTGCCGAGTCCCGTGCAGGTGGAATATTGCCCTATTTTCTTAATTTCAAAATGATGCATCTTTTTGAAAGTGAATTATTAGTTTTCTAGACTACATTCAGACACCCGACACTCCTCTTTGGCCATTTTGAAGTCATATATAATTGAAATACTTGATAAGTACCTCTAAAAGCAGGAAACAATCAACTCTCATGATTAAATTTTGACTGACATAATTACATAGAGAGAACCCAAGCTTGTGGGTTCTACATGGATACAAATAGATATGAAGGTGAGAATTTGATTTTTATGGCTCAACTATTCAGATGAACACCTCTGACCACAAACTAATCAGTTATTTGATAGAGACTCGTGTCTTCCCTTTGTCCCACCTCCATCTTGCCAATAAAATAAAATAAAAAATAGTCCCGAAAGTTTCTATGGGTTCTGTGCTGGAATGCTACTGCCAAGTCCTATAATCATAATGACAGGATTGAAGGTCCAACGTAAATTCCTCAAATACTGCTTCAGCCTAAGTCACAGAAAAAATAAATAAATAAAAACAAAGCTGAAGAAAGTAACACACAAGCCAATAAACTCAGTCTTGTGAAAACTTGATTTTACCAAATTAACACAGCAATTCATAGACCAGCATTCTGTAGGCCACAAGTAATGATCCTTTGCAGGGAAACATGCTAAAATGAAAGTATTATAGCTTGCTTCATTAAAGCCACATTTCCTATTTGGAGGTCAGATACAGATTTTAAATAGCACTGTCTGTTTCAGAGTGATCACATGTAAAATAAGATAGACTGTAGCAAAGAACTGCTGGAATGTGATGCTGGATCCATGAATTCAAATTAATCCCTGCATGTCTGCTCCTTTCCTCTCCGCAAACTCCTCAACCTCAAGCTCCTAAATACCACTTCCAGGCATTTTCATTGCACTGTCACTGTTTGACCTATACTATGTCATTTATAGCTTAACATACTTCTAACTAATACCCTTTCAGATTTTATCCTATCCTCTGTGTGAATTCAGAGCTGGTGGTTATTCATGTTCTAGTTAGTGTACATTAAAAAAAAAAAAGAAAGAAAAAGAATAACATAGGGCTGGAGAGATAAGGACCGGGTTCGATCCCCAGCACCCACATGGCGACCGAGAACCGTCTGAAACTCCAATTCCAGGAGAACTCCAGTTCCAGAGGAATCCGAAACCCTCTTCTGACCTCCGCGGCATTGCATGACACAGGTGCACAGACTTGCATGCAGACAGTACATTCATACACATACAGAAATAAATAAAAATTTTAAAAAAGTTTAGAAAAAAAGAATAGCATAGATTAACCCTTTCTTTAATTTTAAGTTTGAAAAACAAAATAATATGTCAGTTTAATACTTGAAATTAGCCATGGTCCTTTTAGCCTTGGTAGATTTATTTGGCCTGGTTTTTAGCTTGATAAAAGACAGCTATAATATTTTTTTACTGATGTAATTGGCTGTTGGGAGAAATCCCAGCCAGTATAGTACCTGGCGTTGCTACATATTTAATACATTTTTTTTTTTAGAAATAGAATATCCTTCCATGAGGTTTTATGTCTCTCCTAATGTAAGAAAGATGTTAAGCCATTCTTTGGAGGGCATTACATTAATTTTACTTTATATTAGGAGAATATATTATTTCTGAAAACCATAGTACTACATACATACCCATGTAGGAACTGATGTTCTGAGGTTCATTGTTGATGAAGAGATGAAATACTATCTATTAAAACTAAGTTATCTTGTAGATAAAAGGGGATGTTGCAGATAACATTATAAAAAAAGTTTGGATATACATTAATGTCAAGGCTTTTACCTGGAAATTTAGTATGGATTAGAAGTAAAAGTAACTTGTAGTTTTACATATATTTAAGTGTGACCAATTTTTTTATGTTGACATTATTAGACCAATTTTTAAACAACATAAGTAATTTAGTTTACTATTATATAATGTGTGAATAGATTTTGAATACAAGTAAAAGCAAATTGGAGAAAACTTGATTAAATATACATTGCGATCTTTAAGTTACCTGATTAAAACTGGATCCTGTATAAATAAAATAAGTTTATATATATATATATATTTTTTTTTAACATTTACATAGATTACAATCCTTAGATGTATAACTTTAAGGTATAAATTTTATAGAATGGGTTTTACAGATCCTATTGGGTATTGGTGGATCATATCTAGTAGATGACAGTACATACTCAATAAACTTAGAAGCACTAAAAAATATGAATTATCATGATGACAAGAAAATGAATATATTACACAGTCTAAAAGTGTGTGTGGCATATATGTGTTTTAGGAACCACCTAAGAAATTCAAAAATTGGGGCCGGAGAGATGACTCAGTGGTTACAAGCACTGACTGCTCTTGCAGAGGACCCAGGTTTGATTCCCAGCACCCACATGGCAGCTAAGAACCATCTTTAACTCCAGTTCCAGGGGAATCTGACACCCTCTTCTGACCTCCGTGGCATTGCACAACATGGGTGCACCAACCTACATGCAGACAGTACACTCACACACATTAAAAAAAAAAAAAAGAAATTCAAGAATTGATGAAAGTGGGACTGGAGAGGTGGCTCAGTGTTTAAGGGTGCTTGCTTCACAATCTTAAGGACCAGAATTCAGATCACAGTGCCCACAAGAGGAGCACACAAGCACCTGCAGCTCCAGCCACACAGGATCAAACACCCTCTTTTGGCCTCCACAGGCACCTCACAGACACACAGACACATGCACATGCATATATAAATAAAAAATAGATACTTTATAAGGAATTGATTCAAGTAATTCAAAACATGAGAGGAGTTCCATTTCATCCTCAAGGGGAGCTACAGGTACTAGGCACTGTTCCAGAGGCTTTACATCATTCAAAGCACAATATGTTCCTCTGAGGAAGAAGCCATTCTTCCCTCAGTTCACAGATGTGGAAACTGCGGCATGGAGGAATTAGATCATATCTCCTACTCACATAGCAGGCCCTGTGGCTGAGCACTCACACAGAATGTGTGTCAGTCACAACATGTTGCCTTCAGAGCTTGTGCTCACAGCCATGATACAAAAGGGCCTGGCTGGGTGAGTCTCCAGATCAGTGCGAACACAGGCTGCATCAGAGTGGCTGCTTGTCCATTGCTCATTCCACTTCTCATTCCATGTTCCCTCACAAAGGCTCACATACTTTTTTTTAAAGGTTTTTGATTTATATTTTACAAATGTTTGCCTATATGCACATAAGTGCATGCAAAGTCTCTGGAGGCCGGAAGAGGGTGTTGGATCCCCTGGAACTGGAGTCACAGACCATTGTTAGCTACCACGTGGGTGCTGGAACTGAACCCAGGTCTTCTACAAGAGCAGCCATGCTTTATTTTATTTGTGGAATTTAATGCTTGTGTTTTTTAAATTATTTTTAGGTTAGCATACAAATAAATGGGTTTCACTGTGACACTCTCATATTTGCATATCATTATACTTTGCCCCCCACACTCTTGTTAACCCCTGTCTTGCCCCCATCTGCTTTCATGACACACATTGCATTACCTTCTCCTGTTCCCCTCTCGTCCCCTTTGAACCTCTTCTTTCCCTCACATAGTCCTCTTTCTATTTTTCTCATGCACTCTTTCAATAAATTACTTAAGGCAGCCAAATGAAGAACAAAATCTAAGAAAGATGATGACTTGAGATCTAAGAACCCTGGCTCTATCCCAGAACTGCGTGAAAAGAATTTGGGATAAGAGCTTGGCACCCAGCCCAGAGAGCAGCTGGCCCAGAAGCAATGAAAAGCCAGATAGTCTTGAAAACCATCATCAAGCACTGCAGTGAAGACTGAAGCTGGATTCTGCAAGTTGAAGACAGACAATCTAGGACCTGACAAAGGCATACAGTAAAGAAACTAAATGCTTTGAAGTCATAGAAGAATGGACAATGGTAAAACAGTTGTAATGAGAAGATTGTGTATTGATACTTTAAACTTTAGAGTCAACTTTAAAATTTAGAGTAAACTGTAAACTTTAGAATCAACCAATAGTAAAGGTAACTGTTACAGAAAAGATCATGAAAGCTGCCAAAAGATGGTGGGGGAGGGGTAGTGCTGGTAGAAAAGTACAAAGAAGTTAAAGGGAAGGACAGGAATTATTTTTTTTTACTTATTTTTGTATGTGTATGAGTGTACTGTCTGCATGTAGGTTTGTGCACCTGTGTCATGCAATGCCACAAAGGTCAGAAGAAGGCTTCGGATTCCCCTGGAACTGGAGTCAAAGATGGTTCTCAGCCGCCATGTGAGTGCTGGGGATCAAACCCAGGTCCTCTGCAAGAGCGGGTTTGCGCTCTTTTTTTTGTTTTGTTTTGTTTTTTTGTATTTTCGAGACAGGGTCTCCCTGTAGCCCCCAGCTGTCCTGGAACTCACTCTGTAGACCAGGCTGGCCTTGAACTCACAAAGATCCGCCTGCCTCTGCTTCCCAAGTGCTAGGATTAAAGGTGTGTGCCACCACGCCCGGCTGCAGTTGCCACTCTAACCGCTAGGCAATCTCTCCAGCCCCAGGAGAGGATTTCTGTTCAGTCATCTTATTAATAATAACTAACACTCAGTATTTACATGTGTTCATTCTAAGGGATAAAAATGAGTTTACTCAGCCACTCTCCTCAAAAAACGAAACAGAGTCTTGTGCAAACACAGACTTCTTATATTGCCNCAAAAAACAAACAAATAAAAAAATTACCATCCCACAGGCCCACATCACATTGTGGTCTCCAAAATCAAGCAAACTGCTATGACCAGATGCTCTTTAGATACAGAGACTTGGGCAGGGTCTGGCAGTCCACATGAGGTCAGAATACAAAGCAGTTTCCCAGGAAAAAAAAAAATAGAAGACAGGCATTCTCTCTCCCAGCAGTCAACAGGAACCCTGAACAGCCTTGCCTCAAAGTCACCTCATTCACTCTCCTGCTTCCTACACAGAATTCCTTCTTGGTCTCTTCAGTTGGTCTCTTGCTGTTCAGTTCAGGGAAGTGAACAATAATATTGCCCTGAGTCTTCGCTGAAAGAGGAAAGAAACAGCGTGAATGAGAGAGGGATAATAGTGCTTTAGGGCAATAAAGTTCCAAAGCACAAAATTTAAGAAACTATTACCTGGGGCCCAGGCATAGTGGCACCTAGCTGTAACCCAGGATTATATAGGCAGAGACAGGAGGATCAGGAGTTCCAGACAGCCACAGCTACATACTAATTTTGAGACAGCCTGGACTACAATGAGGTTCTATTTCAAAAAAAGAAAAAATTCCAAACTTTTACATGTATTATAGATATTCCCTAAGAGGTCTCTTTTCATTAAAATATGAAAGGGTTGGGTGGAAAGATTGCTTAGCAATTAAGAGACACTTACTGATCTTCTAAAGGACCAGAGTTTGATTCCCAGCACCCATATGGTGGCTAACAACCATTTAATAACTCCAGTTTCCAGAGGATCCAATGCCCTCTTTGGGCCTCTTCAGGTGCCAGGAACACATGTGATGTACCCACATAAATGCAAGCAAATTTACCATATGATAACACTGGAAATTTTTCTTAAGATATGAAAAAGTAATCATGTGGTTGGGAATTTTGTCAATTTTGAGGAAACCCTCATTTTATTGAACAGGATTAAGACTTGCTGGGGGTCATTGATTGTAATTTTTGTTCATGTAAAATTATTTATATATGGCATTTGTTGAATCCCATGAGGCAGAATACTGAATAGAAGCATTCCCATTTGTCATAGCTGGGAACACTGGGCTAAGAAATTTGTTCTGAGTCATAAGTTCACAGGGCTGAAGTGTGACGAAATGAGGTTTGAACCAAGTTGAATCTCTTGTTGTGTTGTGTGTGTGTGTGTGTGTGGTGTGTGTAGAACACTCATATTCATGCATGCCCAGGTCCACGGGAGCCAGAGGGCCAATTCCCAGTGCTTCTCAATTTCAATTACTCTCTACACTCAGTTTTTTTTAAACAGGGTTTCCCCTGAACTCATAGCTCAGCCATTGACAAGATTCACTGCTTGTCTAGTCTGGCTGGCCCAGCAAGCCCTGTCTCTGCCTTCTTAGTATTAAGATTATAGAAGTATTTGGGCTCACGACCTTTTTTTATGGGTACTGGGAAATCCAAACCCCAGTCCTCATACTTTCACAACAGACACATAACCCACTGAATCATCTCCCTTAAAAGCCATGCTTTATAAAAACATTTTATTATTTGTTATTTTAACCATATGAGTGTGTTTTGCCTGATATACTGCAATGTGTAATACCCCAGAGGCCGAAGGAGGGTGTTGTTGATGCTCTGAAACTGGGTTCAGTGTTAGTGCCCTATGAGGGGTGCGGAACGAACCTGGGCCTCTGAAGCAAAACAAATGTCTGAACCATTGAGCCTTCTCTCCAGCCCCACCACACTTTTTTTTTTTTTTGCCACCACACTTTTTTTTAAACAACACTTAAAGCACTAATCTACCCTGGTTTTCCTTTGAGGGAAAATACATTTTTTTTTATTTTTGTAGGTTATGAGTGTACTGTCTGCATGTAGGTTTGTGCACGATGTCTGTGCAATGCCGGCGGAGGCAGAAGAGGGTCTCGGATTTCCCCTGGAACTTGAGTTGCTCTGGTATTGGAGTTCAAAGACGTTCCTCAGCCGCCATGTGGGTGCTGGGGATCGAACCCGGGTACTCTGTAAGAGCGGTCGGACGCTCTTAACTGCATTAGGCCACTCTCTCCAGCCCCCCGAGAAAATACATTTTAAGAGTCCTTGCAGCTAGAAAAATCATACCACATATCTTATTTATAATGTTCTTTTCCCAATTCTAAAATGTTTCTCAGTGGCATGAATATTAACACCTCCATGAAAGACAAACAGCTCCGAGTCCCGTGCAGGTGGAATATTGCCCTATTTTCTTAATTTCAAAATGATGCATCTTTTTGAAAGTGAATTATTAGTTTTCTAGACTACATTCAGACACCCGACACTCCTCTTTGGCCATTTTGAAGTCATATATAATTGAAATACTTGATAAGTACCTCTAAAAGCAGGAAACAATCAACTCTCATGATTAAATTTTGACTGACATAATTACATAGAGAGAACCCAAGCTTGTGGGTTCTACATGGATACAAATAGATATGAAGGTGAGAATTTGATTTTTATGGCTCAACTATCCAGATGAACACCTCTGACCACAAACTAATCAGTTATTTGATAGAGACTCGTGTCTTCCCTTTGTCCCACCTCCATCTTGCCAATAAAATAAAATAAAAATAGTCCCGAAAGTTTCTATGGGTTCTGTGCTGGAATGCTACTGCCAAGTCCTATAATCATAATGACAGGATTGAAGGTCCAACGTAAATTCCTCAAATACTGCTTCAAGCCGAAGTCACAGAAAAATAAATAAATAAAACAAAGCTGAAGAAAGTAACACACAAGCCAATAAACTCAGTCTTGTGAAAACTTGATTTTACCAAATTAACACAGCAATTCATAGACCAGCATTCTGTAGGCCACAAGTAATGATCCTTTGCAGGGAAACATGCTAAAATGAAAGTATTATAGCTTGCTTCATTAAAGCCACATTTCCTATTTGGAGGTCAGATACAGATTTTAAATAGCACTGTCTGTTTCAGAGTGATCACATGTAAAATAAGATAGACTGTAGCAAAGAACTGCTGGAATGTGATGCTGGATCCATGAATTCAAATTAATCCCTGCATGTCTGCTCCTTTCCTCTCCGCAAACTCCTCAACCTCAAGCTCCTAAATACCACTTCCAGGCATTTTCATTGCACTGTCACTGTTTGACCTATACTATGTCATTTATAGCTTAACATACTTCTAACTAATACCCTTTCAGATTTTTATTCCTATCCTCTGTGTGAAATTCAGAGCTGTTGGTTATTCATGGTTTAGTTCTGTTTACATAAAAAAAAAAAGAAAAAAAAGGAATAAATAGGGCTGGAGAGATTAAGGACCCGGGTTCGATCCCAGCACCCACATGGCGGCCGAGAACCGTCGAAACGTCAATTCCAGGGAGAACTCCAGTTCAGAGGAATGCCGAGACCCTTCTTCTGACCTCCGCGGCATTGCATGACAACAGGTGCCAGACTTGCATGCAGACAGTACATTCATACACATACAGAAATAATAAAAATTTTAAAAAAGATTTAGAAAAAAGAGAATAGCATAGATTTTAACCCTTTCTGTAATTTTAAGTTGTGAAAAACAAAATAATATGTCAGTTTAATACTTGAAATTAGCCATGGCCTTTTAGCCTTGGTAGATTTATTTGGCCTGGTTTTTAGCTTGATTTAAAAGACATGGCTGTAATATTTTTTACTGATGTAATTGGCTGTTGGGACGAAATCCCAGCCAGCTATATTACTAGGCGTTTGCTACAATTTAATACATTTTTTTTTTTTTGAAATAGCCCAGATATCCTTATCCTGAGGTTTTATGTCTCTCAATCGTAAGACAGATGTTAGCCCCATTCTTTGGAGGGCAATTACATTAATTTTACTTTATTAGATTAGGAGAATATATGTATTTTGAAAACCATAGTACTACATACATACCCATGTAGGAACTGATGTTCTGAGGTTCATTGTTGATGAGAGATGAAATACTATCTTTGTAAAACTAAGTTATCTTGTACGATAAAAAGGGATGGTTACAGATAACATTATAGAGAAAAGAATTGGGTATACATTAATGTTGAGGCTGTTACCTGAAAATTTAGTATGGATTAGAAGTAAAAGTAACTTGTTAGTTTAAATAATGTTTAAGTGTGACTCAATTTTTTTCTTTTGTTTATAGTATTTGAAATTTTTAAACAACATAAGTAATATTTAGTTTAGCATTATCAGATGTGTGAATAGATTTTGAATACAAGGTAAAAGCAAATTGGAGAAAACTTGATTAAACATAATGCTGTTATCTTTAAGTTACCTGATTAAAAAAACTGGATCCCTTATGAAATAAATAAGTTTATATATAATATATTATATTTTAACATTTACATAGATTATAATCCTTAGATGTATAACTTTAAGGTCTAAGTTTTAGTAGAATGGTTTTACAGATCCTATTGGGTATTGGTGGATCATATCTCAGTAGTGAAGTACATACTCAATAAACTTAGAAGCACTAAAAAATATGAATTATCATGATGACAAGAAAATGAATATCTTAACACAGTCTAAAGTGTGGTGTGGCATATATGTGATTGTAGAAACCACCTAAGAAATTCAAAAATTGGCCGGAGAGATGAACAGCAGTGGTTACAAGGCACTGACTGCTCTTGCAGAGGACCCAGGTTTGTTCCCAGCACCCAAATGGCAGCTAGAGACCATCTGTAACTCACAGTTCCAGGGAATCCGACACCCTCCTCTGACCTCCGTGGCATTGCACAACATGGGGCACCAACCTTAATTGCAGACAGTACACTCACACACATTGAAAAAATAAAAAAAAAAAGAAATTCAAGAATTGATGAAAGGGACTGAGAGGTGCTCAGTGTTTAAGGGTGCTTGCTTCACAATCTTAAGGACCAGAATTCAGATCACAGTGCCCACAAGAGGAGCACACAAGCACCTGCAGCTCCAGCACACAGAGAGTCAAACCCCTCTTTTTGGCCTCACAGGCACCTCACACAGACAAAGACACAATGGCACATGCATATATAAATAAAAAATAGATACTTTATAAGGAATTGATTCAAGTAATTCAAAACATGAGAGGAGTTCCATTTCATCCTCAAGGGGAGCTACAGGTACTAGGCACTGTTCCAGAGGCTTTACATCATTCAAAGCACAATATGTTCCTCTGAGGAAGAAGCCATTCTTCCCTCAGTTCACAGATGTGGAAACTGCGGCATGGAGGAATTAGATCATATCTCCTACTCACATAGCAGGCCCTGTGGCTGAGCACTCACACAGAATGTGTGTCAGTCACAACATGTTGCCTTCAGAGCTTGTGCTCACAGCCATGATACAAAAGGGCCTGGCTGGGTGAGTCTCCAGATCAGTGCGAACACAGGCTGCATCAGAGTGGCTGCTTGTCCATTGCTCATTCCACTTCTCATTCCATGTTCCCTCACAACAGGCTCACATACTTTTTTTTAAAGGTTTTTGTTATTTATTTTTCAATTGTGTATTGCTTATGTCCTAAGTGCATTGCAACAAGCTCTTGGAGGCCAGAAAGAGGGTGTTGGATCCCTGGAACTGGAGTCACAAGACCATTGTTAGCTACCACGTGGGTGTTGGAACTTGAACCCAGTTTCTTCGAAAGAGCACCTGCTTTATTTTATTTGTGGAAATTATGGCTTTGTTTTTTTAAATTATTTTTAGTTAGCATACAAATAAATGTGGTTTCACTGTGACACGCTCAACATTTGGCATTCATATATACTTTGCCCCCCCACTCTTGTTAACCCCTGTCTTGCCCCCATCTGCTTTCATGACACACATTGCATTACCTTCTCCTGTTCCCCTCTCCGCGTCCCCTGTTGAACTCTTCTTTCCCGCACATAGTCCTCTTTCTATTTTTCTCATGCACTCTTTCAATAAATTACTTAAGGCAGCCAAATGAAGAACAAAATCTAAGAAAGATGATGACTTGAGATCTAAGAACCCTGGCTCTATCCCAGAACTGCGTGAAAAGAATTTGGGATAAGAGCTTGGCACCCAGCCCAGAGAGCAGCTGGCCCAGAAGCAATGAAAAGCCAGATAGTCTTGAAAACCATCATCAAGCACTGCAGTGAAGACTGAGAGCTGGATTCTGCATAGTTGAAGACAGACAATCTAGGACCTTGACAAAGGCAACAGTAAAGGAAACTAAATGCTGGGGGCTGAGAGATGGCCCCCAGCGGTTAGGAGGCGCCGACGCCGTGCAGAGGACCCGGTTTGATGCCCCAGCGACCCACATGGCGGCCGAGAGCGGTCTGAAACGCCAATTTCCAGGATGAACGACTCCAGTTCCGGGGAATCCGACACCTCTTTGTCTGACCCCGCGGCATGCACGACACGGGTGCACAAACTTGCATGCAGACTAGTACATTGCGTACACAGACAAAGATAATGAAAAAAAAAAAAAAAAAAAAAGAAACTAAATGCTTTGAAAGTCATAGAAGAATGGACAATGGTAAAACAGTTGTAATGAGAAGATTGTGTATTGATACTTTAAACTTTAAAGTCAACTTTAAAATTTAGAGTAAACTGTAAACTTTAGAATCAACCAATAGTAAAGGTAACTGTTACAGAAAAGATCATGAAAGCTGCCAAAAGATGGTGGGGGAGGGGTAGTGCTGGTAGAAAAGTACAAAGAAGTTAAAAGGAAGGACAGAAGTATTTTTTTTTTTACTTATTTTTGTATGTGTAATGCAGGTGTACTGTCTGCATGTAGGTTGTGGCACCTGTGTCATGCAATGCACACAAAAGGTTCAGAAGAAGGCTTCGGATCCCCTGGGAACTGTAGTCCCAAAGATGGTTCTCAGCCGCCATGTGAGTGCTGGGCGATCAACCCAAGGCCTCTGCAGTAGCGGGTTTTTGCGCTCTTTTTTTTGTTTTGTTTTGTTTTTTTGTATTTTTCCGAGACAGGGTCTCCCCTGTAGCCCCCAGCTGTCCTGGAACTCACTTCGTGACCAGGCTGGCCTTGAACTCACAAAGATCCGCCTGCCTCTCGCTTCCCAAGTGCTAGGATTAAAGGTGTTGTGCCACCAACGCCCGCTGCAGTTGCCACCTAACCCTAGGCAATGCTCTCTCAGCCCCAGGAGAGGATTTCTGTTCAGTCATCTTATTAATAATAACTAACACTCAGTATTTACATTGTGTTCATTCTAAGGGATAAAAATGAGTTTACTCAGCCACTCTCCTCAAAAAACGAAACAGAGTCTTGTGCAAACACAGACTTCTTATATTGCCTCTCACAGAAGGACAAAGAGATGCAAAGGTAGTTTTTTGTGGATCGAGAAAATAGAATATATATATATACCTATATATAATATATATATTATTTCTAAACCTCATATACTTACACACATACCATATAATAGGTATGTAGGGTGATGTGTATAATGGTTTGTTGGTGATTTTTATAACTCTTTAGGAGGTAAATCATTTTTACAGGCATGTGAAAAGACAGACCCATGTGAAAAAGGAACTATGACTCATATGAAAAAGTAATATATGATGTGGTTTTTCAGTGAAGAAAAAGATGGAGTTAAGCCCCTGTGGTGGTTTGAATGAGTGTCCCCCATAGGCTTTAAGTATTCAGACATTTGTCTCAGTTTGGTGGCACTGTTCTTGGAGGTCTTAGAAGTGTGGCCGTGCGCTAGAGGAATATGTCACTGGGACAGGCTTTATGTGATTATTACAAGACTTGCTGTATCCAGCACAACTCTTCTCTCTTCTCTGCTTCCTTCAGTGCTCATTGTGAAAGGTGACCCCGCATGCTGCTCACATCTCTCCACCAACCATGCCTCCTGCCACAATGGACTCTAATTCCCTGGAACCGTCAATCGTAATGCTCAATATAAACTCTTCCTTTTATAAGTCCTGGTCATGGGTTTTTATCACAGAAACAGAAAAGTGACTAATACAGGTTATTTGATACCAGAGTTTATTTGGGTGTTGCCTGTGAAGAACCTGACCATGTGGATGTTTGAGGGAATTGGAAGATTGAGAACTTGGGCTAGAAAAGTTGTTGACTACTGTAAGCAGAGGATTAAGGGCAAGCCATTTAGTAGAAGCCTGGAAGAAAGCATTGCTCGAAAAAAATGTAAGTTCCAGAGGTATAAAAATTAACTTTAGGCAGCACTGGGATTTTTGATAAAAGAGTCTGGCAAGCAGTTTGCCCACAGCCCAAATCTGCCTGATGCGAAATTGAAGAGCAATGGACTAATGTCTTTGGCAGAGGATATTTCAAGACGAAGCCTAATGTAGAAATGGTGGCATGGCTTTTAATGGTGAATTGTTGCAGATCTACAGTGAATAAGAGCAGATGGGGCAGAAAGGAAATGGCAGATGTACAGTTTTGGATCTGAAAACGCACTAGGAAGATTAAAGGTGGGGCCAAGGCATGTGAAGTATAGGCTCCCTTTCATAAGGAGAACTAAAGTTGATTAAGGAGAGGCCTAGATATTTACAAGTAAAACAATGGGAAAGTTGAGATTAAAGGATTAAGGAGGAGGACTTGGAGATAGCAAGAAACAATCCAGAATATACCTTCAGGGCAAGACTACACCTAACTAATCCTCCAACAAGTTCCAGGGCAGAAAAAATGGACAATGTGGTAAAAGTAGGAGAAGTCCATCCCAAACTTGCAGCCAGAGATTTGGCAATTTCATTCATCACGTGGTGCTGGCTTTAGAGGCACAAGGATGCAAGAGTGAAGGGTGTAATCAGTTCTTCCTCTGGTTTTCAGAGAGCCACAGAGGGGCCAGGCGGAGTGCAGCAGGGGCGTCCCTGATAAAGAAGCCCTGAAGGGACCATTGCGTGAAGCTTGTGAATGTGAAGCCGGTTGGCAGCGGAGACCCCAAGAAGACACATCGAGGATGCCAGACTGTGAGATTTGCCAAGGAGAGCTGCATACAGGGAGTGGTACCAGCCATAAGAAAGGATGTATGTTGCAATCAAAGCTGGAAGAGCTGAGCCGCCTAAAGCCCTTTGGAAGTCAAGTCCAAGAAGTTGCATGTGGAGCTAAGGACTTGGGTAGGTTTGCCCTGCTTGGTTTTTCAGGTCTTGTTTTGGTCCAGTATTTTCCTCACTAGCCTCTAGATTCCTCCCTTTGGAATGGGAATGTGATTTGGTTTCCACTGTTATGTTGGGAGTATGTAATTTCTTTTTGATTTTACAGGAGCTTACAGTTAGGAATTGGCCTGAGTCTCAGGAGACTTTGTGAACTGATAGACTTTTGAATGGCATTGTGAACTGGTAAAGGATATGGGGATTTTAAGGTTGGACTAATGCATTTTGGCAATTTTATATGGTTCAGTGAGCCTATGTGGGCCAGGAGTGGAATGTTGGTGCTTTGAATGAGTGTCCCCATAGGCTTCTAAGTATCAGGACATTTGTCTCCAGTTGGTGGCACTGTTTTGAGAATCTTAGAAGCTGTGGCAATGCCTAGATGAAGTATGTTATTGCGGGAGTAGCTTAATGAATTTAACAAGCCTTGCGTCTCCAGTCGCTCTCTCTCTGCTTCCTTGCTCTTTGGAATGTGACCCTCGGCATGCTGCTCCATCCTCCAGCCGCCATGTCCTGCCATATGGACTCTTATCCCTGGAACCATCATTTGTAAAGCTCAAATAAACTTTTCCTTTTATAATGTCCTTGGTCATGGTTGTGTTTTATCACAGCAACAGGAAAGTGAACTAATACAGCCCCCAAAATAGAAACAGCTAATTAGAAGGAATAAACCTAGATCTTCATAAGAAAATAACTTAAAAAGAATTATTGTTATGTTATATAAAATTAAATGATTTTCTCTTGAAATGTCCTTGCAAAATGGAATGCGTCACATCACGCTGAAAAAAAAAAAAAAAAAAATACCTCCGGACTAGGACAGGAGGTTATTGAGATCCACCAAGTAGAGCCACTTTAGCCAGTGTCCAGTCATAAAGATGACAAGTCGCCATGTTTCAGAAAAGGAACGCTGGTCTAGCAAGACCTACTTTGTCCTCAGTAGAGAACTGGTGATTGAAAAGTCAAAAGGAGGGGTGGAAGAGATGCTCAGCAGTATTAAGAGTGCCAACTGCTCTTGCAGAGAGACCTGGGTTCAAGTTCCAGACACCACCATGGCGGCCTAAGAACTCACTTTAAGCTGGGCTTGGTTGGTGCATGCCTTTAATCCTAGCACTCGGGAGGCAGAGGCAGGCAGATCTCTGTAAATTCAAGGTCAGCCTGGTCACAGAGTGAGTTCCAGGCAGCTTGCGGGCATATAGGGAGACTCTGATTCAAATAAATAATAAATAAATAAATAAATAAATAATAAATAAATAGCCAAAAGGAGCACCAGGGCTTCTTGAGGACCAGTTCCTCAACTGACCTTGAGAAAACAAAAACCCTTGGTTATCTGGCGGGCTAACTGTCGTGGTCTTTAAACATCCAAGAAAGTAATAACTAGAAATTAAATTAAATAGTTAAGGCCTGAGAAATTGTACTTCACATATAAAATTTGAGATCTTAGTAAAAAAAACATAAAGAGCATCAGTTGTTTTTGCCTGTGTTACTGGCAAGTGCAGCTTACCTGGAGGCTGGCCACATGCTTTTGCCATCCTTCAAAGACATGAGGACACAGCTTTTCAACTTTACATTATGCGACTGAAAACCCATGTCTCTCCAAGAATCCTCCAAACCTTCAGTGCCAGATGGGGACTGCTGAGACATCCAGCTTGTGGACTGAGCTACTACTGGGGTTTCAGCCTCTTCAGAGTATAGACTGCCATTGTTGGACTACCCAGGCTGTATCATGGAGACCAGTACAGGAAGATCAAGACAGGACGTGGTGCTTACTGGAACTCATTTGGTGACCATGGGAAGGAAAAACTCCACTGTAGAGCACAAGGGCAGAACTGATGGCGGTTTGGGCTTGCCAAAGAGACTTCAAACATGACATCTTTAAGCCTAATAAAGGAAAAAAATATCATAAGCTGAAGATGCTAAAGTCAATGATATATGTCACATGCATATGTGCATATTTTGGAGTGATGCATATTGAAAGGAATAACAACAGCAACAACAATAGCAAGAAAAATAGTGGGTCAAAGAACTGACTGAAACAGTGAATGTCTGCTCAAAACGGTAAATTTCTGAATCAAGAATTTTTGAGAGAGAATGAAAAAAAGATGGAAAACATGTTTGGCAGAATACATGAGCTCTGGTGGGGTGGGGTGGGGGGGGCAAAGAGTGGGGGACAGGTCTAGATTTTATTTGAAATTTTGTATGAAATGCACAAAGCTTCAATAAAAACTTGGCTTTGAAAAAAATAAAAAATAAATAAATGGGGCCTGGAGAGATGGCTCAGTGATTAACAGCGTTGACTTCTCATGAGGAGGACTGGATTTTGTTCACGGTATCCACATGGCTGCTAATAACCATTCATAACTCTAGTTCCAGGGGATCTCTTCTGGCTACCACAGGCACTGCATGCATGTGAGCACCAACATATATGTAGGCAAAACACTCATACACATAAACTTTTTAAATTTAATAAATTTTGTATTTGAAAAATAATAATGGTATTTGAAAAAAATAAAATGAAAAAATATTTTTAAATAAAATTATATCTTCTGGGCGTGGTGACACACGCCTTTAATCCTAGCACTCAGGAGGCAGAGGCAGGGGGATCTTTGTGAGTTCAAGGCCAGCCTGGTCTACAGAATGAGTTCCAGACCAGCTGGGGCTACATGGAGACCTTGTCTCAAAAAGACCAAAATAAAATAAAATAAAATAAAATTATATACATAATACCAAAATTATATACAGAAGAAAATCAGATGATTGTGATTTTCAATCCAGATAAGTAAAAACAGAAAGGGGGGGTGCAAAGCTGACACAAAACAGAAGAGCTGGAGAGATCAGAGGCTTTAATGCCATAGTGGTGTTTGGGCATGAAAACCTAAAAGGATGGAGGGACAGAAATTTTAGATTGATTTCTAAGTTGGATCAGAGTCCCTGTTATAAAAGCATGATCCAATAAAGTAATTAATGTTGAATTCAAACATGAACAGTATTTTGAATAAATCATTTACAATGCTGTCAGAAGTCCGAAGGAGAATGGAAGGAACTGAGGAGCTTAAGGGCCTAAGACCCAGCGGCTGACACCCTTGAGAGCCCATCAGAGGACACAGAGAAGCAATTCTTCCCAAAGCTGGCTGGGGGCAGCCAGGAGCAGGTCTGAGTTTGCTAGAGCATGGAGTCTAGGGTGTCAGAGCTGACGCCAACTGCAGATTTCAAATGTCCACATATGGCTTGAATGTGAAATGCATTCCCCACACCCATTCCCTTGCCCCGTCCCTATCCCCGGCCCCCTCCACACCATTCTCTGCCCATAGGCCGATATGCTTCAATGTTTGGTTCCCCAGATGGTGGCGCTGTTTTGGAAGGTTGTGGAATCTTGAAGGGGTGGAGCCTCTCTGGAGAAGAAGGTCACTAGTAGTGGTCTTTGAGGTTTTAGAGCCCAGTCCCACTTCCTATCAGCTCTGCTTCCTGTCCCATCAATAATTGAGGCCGTGAGGAATCATAACCACTCCTTCCGCCACCATGGAGCCACTTGCCGCCTGGCTTCCCTGCCATGTGGACCTTCAAACTGTGACTAAAAAAAGTTCCTGTCTGGAAAAGACCAAAAAAAAAGTTCCCTTCCTTCACTAGTTGGCTTTGTGAAGTATTTTGTCACAGTGTGAAAAGTAACTAATACCCTGGTAATAAACCTTTTTACCTGTGATATTTATTCATAGGTATGTTGGGACCATTCAGTAAGACACAGGTAGTACTGCTAGCTAGTATTATGCCTAGTTGGCCTTACTGTACTCCTGAGGGCAGAGGGGAAATGCTTGTAAGTTATCCCATTCACATTTTCATCTGTGAGAGAGAATACTGAAAAGTAGACTATGGGACTTGCTGTATTATGTCACTTTTTAAATTTATTTATTTATTTATTTATTTATTTATTTATTTATTTATTTATTTATTTATTTATATGAGTGTACTGTCTGCATGTAGGTTGGTGCACCCGTGTCGTGCAATGCCACGGAGGTCAGAAGGGGGCGTCGGATTCCCCTGGAGCTGGAGTTAAAGATGGTCGATCCCGGGTCCTATGCAAGAGCAGTCTGTGCTCTTAACCGCTGAGCCATCTCCTCCTTAAAATGTTTCCTTATTCTCAATCCTGGTTTAATTGATTCTGAATAACAAAGTTACATTTGAGGAAAAAACAGCTTTTGGGACGGAGAGATGGCTCAGCAGCTAAGTCCACTGCTCTTGCAGAGGACCTGGTTCAATTTCCAGCACCAACATGGCAGCAAACAACCATCAATTCCAGTTCCAGGGGAGCCCAACACCCTCCTCTGACCTCCACTGGCATTGCATGACACAGGTGCACTTTACATACATACAGGCAATATATTCCTACACATCAAATAAAAATAATAAATAAAATAAAAAGAAATAAAAATAAAAAAGAACTCTCTAAATGCATATAGACAAAGAGAAATCTGTTTTCAGATTCACATGGACAACAGAAAAAAGATGTCTTAACTAAAACATGGAACAAAGCAGGGGGGCTTGAGTAATTTTACAGAATTATAAGTACTGCAAGATAGAAAGAGTCAGTTCAAAGATCCACTCATCAGCCTTTCATCTTGATCAGCTTGGAAACTTACAAAGAGTAGGTCATCTGAATTTTAATGAATGTCAGTGAAATTTAATTACAGGTTGAAGTTATGTAGATAAATAGGTCTGTAAAACACAGGTTGTGCAGCATACTCATTATGTAGCTATTAATTAACATTGCTCATTATTAAATTCATTTGTTAATTAAGTTTTGGGAGAATTGCAATTATAGCTTTCTTTTTTTTTTTTATGTGTATGAGTGTACTGCCTGCATGTAGGTTGGTGCACCCCTGTCGTGCAATGCCATGGAGGTCAGAAGAGGGTGTCAGACCCCCCCTGGAGCTGGAGCTAAAGACGGTTCTTAGCCACCATGTGGGTGCTGGGGATCGAACCCAGGTCCTCTGCAAGAGCAGTCGGCGCTCCCAACCGCTAGGCCATCTCTCCAGCCCCGCAATTATAGTTTTCTATCTTCATGTGGCAGACCTAGTTCCTAGTTACAGAAACACAAACTAATAATAACTCACAGCTGAACAGCTATCTCTTTAGTTTTCAAAGAGAAAGGCCTATTTCCTGTGTTTACAGGAAGCTTTACTTTCTTTGATTCACTCAGTGCCCATCTTTTGGGTGGAAAAGGGTAGAGAATGGAGCAAAAGTTGATGACTCTGACTGTGAGGAAAGGAATTTAGCTTCGATATCTCACTTCATCAAGGCATTTTTTAAATTTATTATTTATTTATTTTAATGTGTATGAATGTACTGTCTGCATGCAGGTCTGTGCACCCGTGTTGTGCAATGCCACGGAGGTCAGAAGAGGGCATCGGATTCCCCTGGAACTGGAGTTCTCCTGGAATTGGAGTTACAGACGGTTCTTAGCCGCCATGTGGGTGCTGGGGATCGAACCTGGGTCCTCTGCAGTCGATGCTCTTAACCGCTAGGCTATCTCTCCAGTCCCTCATCAAGGCATTTTTAAAGGCACAGGACATGATTATTTTTTAAATCCCTTTAATGATATTCTAATTTTATTTTCAACAAGCTAACTTTTTTTCTGCTTCCATGCAGCTTACGACTGTTAACACACATCTGGATCCATGTATCTACTGTCGTAATCAAAATATAAAACAGTTCTATTACCCCTGAAAAAAAAAAAATACCTTCTGCTATTTCTTTGCAGTCTTCTCATCTCCCTGCCCATAACTCCCAACAACCAGTAATCTGCGCTCCATCTTTATTGTTTTGTTTTGCTTTGTTTTGAGACAGGGTCTCCCTGTAGCCTCACCTGGCCTGGAACTTGCTACGTAGAGCAGGCTGGCCTCAATCTCACAGAGATCAGCTGCTTTTGCCTTCTGAGTGCTAGGAGGCACCACAGCCAGCCTAGTTTTATATTTCTAACACAGCCATAGAGATGAATTAATAAAACATGCACTTGTCAGAGACTGGCTTCTTGCACTCAGCACGCATTTGAGATCCATCCAAATTGCTCTGGAATAAACAGTCATGTCTCTTTTTCTGCTGAGTAACATTCCATGTCATGAATGTGTCACAGTTCATCAACTTCTGTTGGAAAACATGTATCAGTTCACTGTCATAGACCAACAATTCCTCACACTTCAGAGGTGCTTGAGGTCAGCATTCACGAGGCTCTCTAATCAAGCACATCTCTAGGATAGCAGATAGCAGATGCCACAAAAACTTGTCACTTTGAAGACTTTACTACTTTTTCCTATTAGACTGCTTGCATGCAGCAGTCTAATAGGAAATATGTAAAGTATGAAGGACTTCAAAGATACAGACAACACCTGTTTTCTTTCAATTAATCACAAACAAGTCTGCAAGGTCCACATAATTCCCATCAGTGATTAATATTATTCCTCGGGGCCCAAAGTCTCTTAAATGTCTAGTTACTATGCATAGAAACTTCAGTGAAATCAGTAGATAGAAATTGCTAAGTGCCTTGACAGCTAAATATCTTTCTTCCTCCCTTTGGTAATCTAATCACTGTGGTGCTGGTATTAGACCCATCTCTTCCCAATACTGTTATGCACTGCATAATGACATTTTGGGTACGACTGAGCCAAATACATAACTGTGCCCTTCTAAGATTGTAATGGAGCTGGAAACTTCCTACTGCCAATGACACACCCTTCATAGCATAGCACAACACACTGGAGTGCCTGTGGTGAAGCTAATTTAAACAAACCTGCGTTGTACATACAAAAGCATAACAATACAATTATGCATAGCACACAATACTTGGTAATCACAACAAATGGCCATAATACTGGTTTCTTTAACAGCCTTCTGTAACTCCAGTTCCAGGGGATCTAGCACCCTCTTCTGACCTCTGTAGGTATTGCATGACATGGGTGCACTTAGAAACATGCAGGCAATACACTCAAACACATAAAATAATAATTTTTTTAAAATTTGCTGTCCAACAGTATGCCATGGTATGCTGACAGCAACCACAGATGCCTTGTCTTTATTGCGTTTGCTGATGGCATAATTTTCTCTTATGCTTGATTTCATGTTGTTCATTATAGTACATTAAGCATATAAAATCCACTGCTAATGTTTCCAATAAGAAGCTGCATTAAACAGGTAACCCAGAAATGAAACTAAAAGCGATTAGGAACTATGAGTGCAGAAAATCAGCAATGGTCATTGCTCCATATCAGGCATGGGGATCATGGCTGTCATCTTAAACAAGGATGAAGACAGGTATGGTTAAAGGATCTGCTTCACTGAAGGGAATGAGGCTAACAAAAATTCAAGAACAGCCTGTATCAGATAGTGAGAGAGTATCAATGACTTGGACAGAAAACTGTGTGCTTCTCTCAGCACCAGGACAACTACAGCCAAAGTAGTAAGACCATTTGCAATAGTGAAGAAAGGTTGGAACTGGTTTTAATCGTGGATTTGCTTCTTGGCTCTGGTAGTTCAAGTGATTTAGGACCTGTTATTCATTACAGAGCATTCGAGTAAGTGGTAGATATGCAAGTGCTATGTGAAGGTAGCTAGAGAATTAATGAAAACTCTAGATGGTAGAGGAAAATTACTCTCTAGAGCCAACTGTCAATATGGATGAAATCTTCCTGATCTAGCCTGAAAATTTTTTTATACACTAGGAGCCCAAGTCTTGAAATAATGGATTTCAAGGCATGTGTAGATAAATCTTGCTTGTGAGGCAATTTGATCTGGTATAGGGAGGATGCCCAGCACATCAATAATCCCATGGCCTGCACACTACAGAGACAGTAGGTAGCCATGGATGTCCCAGATCTTCCTTCAGGATGCTGTGCCAGCAAGATGGAGAAAGGCCACCTGGAAAACACTATTTCTTTCAGGACTATAGGCAATGTTTCCACACATCCTTTATTGGTGATTTTTTTTGTCTTTTTTTTTTGAGACAGGGTCTCTCTTTAGTTCCAGCTGGCCTAGAGCTCTCTATGTAGACCAGGCTGGCCTTGAACTCATAGAGGTCCACCTGCCTCTGCCTCCTGACTGCTGGGATTAAAGACATGCTTTCATTGGTGATCTTAATCCCAGTGCCCAAGTGGTGCTTCTTTCTCCAAACACTACGACCCAAGCAAATGATCAAGAAATTATAGCAGCTTTTAAGCCTTCCCTCCTGAAGGGCTATTACTACAATGGAGGAAGACACCAAGAAGACATTGACCACATCATGGGCTTGGTGCGATGTTACCTAGGACTGTTTGAATACTCTCTGGAAGAGAACGCTCGATGTTTGTCTGACTTCAGAAATGGGCCATGGATGGAAGGGACTGCAAAAATCAACCAGGCTGTGGGTGAACAGGCTAGCTTTATTCTGGACACAGGCAGGATGCTGGTGAAGAGCTGGATATTAAGCTCCTTTTCTCATTGCTGTGACAAGAAGCAAGTTAAGGGAGAATGGATTTATTCTGCCTTGTGGGATGAGGAGATACATTTCATCATGGTAGGGAAGGGATGCTGGCAGATGTCTCCATGATGGTGCCAGCATGAGGCGCTTTGTCCATGAGGCACTCTGCCAAGAGGCAGAGCAGAAAGCAGAGATATTGGGCTGGAACATTAGCAGGCCATAGCCTCAAAGATTGCCACCTAGAGATTCACTCATTCCAGGAATGTCTCATCTCCCAAAGCTTTCACAGCTTTCCCAAACAGTGCCACCCTCTGTGAACCATGTGCTCAAACACAGGAGCCTAGGGGGGACATTTTACATCTAAATTCTAACAAGTTCCTGAGTTAACTAGTGAGAAGCAGTTAGAACTGGAAACGCAGCTGCATAGCTGCAGAAAAGCCAAAAGGCAAGGAAAATGTAGAGGAAGAAATGGACACCCAAGAAAATCCATAGTGATGGGTTTAGGGAAAAGCCTTTGGCAGACCTCAGTGAGCTCCTTTAAAAGTTGAAGAACATAGTGGTTAAGAGCACCGACTGCTCTTGCAGAGGACCTGGGTTCGATCCCCAGCACCCACACGGCGGCTGAGAACCGTCTGTAACTCCAATTCCCGGAGAACTCCAGTTCCAGGAGAATCCGACATCCTCTTCTAACCTCCGCGGCATTGCACGACACGGGTGCACAAACCTACATGCAGACAGTACATTCATACACATAAAAAATAAATAAAATTTAAAAAAATGTTGAAGAACATGGACCTCAATACCCAGGGATGTTACGAATGCAGAACACTATCTGTTAGCAAACAAATTCATGATGAAATAAAAGTCAATCAGATCCATGGGTTTCCTTCTGAAGAGTGATGCGTCCTCAAGACCAGCCTGGAGCAGGTCCTTGGGGATTCCAGAAGAAAGCATTGTCATGAAGGAGACCACAGCTCCACATGTTACTGCTCCTGAAGACCTTCCCATTGGACATGCAGAGGTAGAAGACAGTGAAACTGATGAACCTGGCCTAGTGCTCCCCTAGAGTTTGTCTTGATTTTTAACAACAACAACAACAACAAAATCTAAAGGTTAGCTGACACATGGCTTTAATCACAGCACTTGGGACGCAGAGAAAAACAGATCTCTGGAAGCAGAGGCCAGTCTGATCTACATAGGGAGTTTTAGGGTCTACAGGGAGACCCTGTCTCAAAAAATATTAAGGTTAAATTTTTAAATTTAAAATAAAATCGTTTACAGAATAAGTATTTGGGGGGACTAAAAGATGGCTCAACAGTTAAGAACAGGTACTACTTTTTTATAGGACCTGAGTTCAGTCCCTAGCACCCATGTCAGGTTGTTCACACTTACCTGTAACTCCAGCTCTAGGGGTTCCAACACCCATTCTGACTTTTTAGGGAATTTGCACTTACATGCACATACCCACATGCAGACTCAAATATATACAGATAATTAAATATATATATATATATATATATATATATAATGTGTTTGTGCTTTAAGGTGTTCTTGCAAAAGGGCCAAAAAGCTTAAAGAAATTAAAAAGTTGCTGAGTATAGTGACACATGCCTATGGTCTTAGCACTTAGGAGGCAGAGCAGAAGGCTCACAAGTTCAGTAAAGTCTGGGCTATATAGCAAGGAAAGAAGCAGTACAGCCTACATATGGACTGCTCCTAAGTAGATAGCAGTGCACAGTAATGTCCTGGGCCTTCCCACTCAACCAGAGTAACTCCTTGTCCTGCAAGTTCCATCCATGCCAAGTGTTCTATACAAGTGCACTCATTTTTAAATCTCTTGCAGTGTATTTTACTGTACCTTTTCTATGTTTAGACATAAAAACATTTACCCTTCCAATAGAATATTAAGTGCAGGCTTTTCGTTCAGGAGCAATAGGCAATGCCATAGAGCCTCAGCATGTAGCAGGCAATCACTAGAGTTTAGGCAAGTACAGCCTAAGACACTCCCACTAGGATGAAGTCACCTAATGATGCACTTCTCAGAATGCATCACAATCATTGAACTATGCATCACTGTATCTGTGATGTTTCTGCAAGGTTTTGGCTACTAGTTTGTGGGTATGGTCTGCATCCATGAATGCTCCTTGCATATTTGATTTCATGGCAGTTGGAGAATATGATTAACAATGCAAATAGGCTTTGGATTGTTTTCCTTTAATGTAGGATTTTCTTAAAATCATTTCTATCTATAACCCTCCTACCGTGCCTCCCCACACCCACAGTCCATGATTATATGCTGGCAGTTCTATTGCTGTCTTGTCATCTATATCCCCTGCAGCCTACTAAATAAACTTGTTTTCCTTCTGCTCTGATCTAAAGGGTGAATTCTTTCACCAGCCCACCCAAAGCCCTCACAGAAAACTGTACAGCTCTATTTAAATAACTGGAATAGATGACTACACAGCAATCAACTTACTACTGTTTTTGTGTAGAATAATATTGTAAATAGGAGAGAGGAGCAGAGTACCAGAGCACTGAGGTGGAGGACCTGTGCCAGACCAGCTCAGGAGCAGGGTACCAGGGTGCCAAGATGGGTGGCCTATGCCAGACCAGCTCAGGAGCAGGGTACCAGGGCACCGAGGCAGAGGACCTGAGCCAGACCAGCTCAGGAGCAGGGTACCAGGGCACCTAGGTGGGGGACCTGTGCCAGACCAGCTCAGGAGCAGGGTACCAGGGTGCTGAGGCAGGTGGCCTGTGGCAGACCAGCTCAGGAGTAGGGTACCAGGGCACCGAGGCAGAGGACCTGTGCCAGACCAGCTCAGGAGCAGGGTACCAGGGCATCGAGGTGGGGGACCTGTGCCAGACCAGCTCAGGAGCAGGGTACCAGGGTGCCGAGGCAGGTGGCCTGTGGCAAACCAGCTCAGGAGCAGGGTACCGGGGCATGGGCTAAGCAGGCAGCTCCCCCCACAACTGGAATTCCGGAGGGAGTGTTCAGTAACCCCTACCACCAACCTAGAGGAACTGGCTGGCAGCAGCAGAGGGAGCACAGAACTCAGTGTCATAACAGTTGTTACCTATCAGTTTTTGGAGAATAGAAAGGGAAGTGAGCTGTACCTTCCAATATATAACCAAAATTGAAAGCCTGAAATCTAAACAAGTCAATACTCCATAAATAAGGAGAAGGACTCAGGGAAAGCAATCCTTCAACACGGAGAAGAGGCATTTGAGATTCAAATCCAAATACAGGCAAGAGGAAACCCCCATGCCAAGAGCACAAAGAATGGGAATATGGGGAAAGCACAGAATAATTCCACACTAAAGTCTACTGAACCTGTGGAGGATTCCCACAATGGGACCTTCCTGGAGGTAGACCAGGACACAGATTGTAAAACAATCACAAATATATTCAAAGAAATTATAGAACTAAGGGGAGAGAATGAAAAATCAAAAAAGACCTAGAGGGAAAGAATGGCAAACTTCTTTGGAAAGAACTAAAAGGAGAAAATGACAAACTCCAGAAAGAGCTAGAGGGAGAAAATGACAAACTCCATTAGGAAGTGGAAACACTGAAAAGATCCCTTGCTGAAATGAAAAAGGAAACCAACCAGCGAAGCAAGGAGCTACAAGAAGACATTGAGAAGCTCCAAAAGGAAGTGAAAAAAGTAAAGAAAACACAAGACGAAATGAAAAAGGAAATCAAACACTCATCCAATCAAGAGGAAAGAATGGGAAAAAGCTTCCGAAGCAGAATAGAGGAAGTAGAAAAGAGAATATCAGACCTGGAAGATAACAAAGAACAACTAAAAGCTCAAGTAAAGACTAGGAAAAATTAGTGGAACAACCAGGAACTGTGGGACACTATGAAATGATCAAACCTCCACATCATAGGGATAGAGGAAGGAGAATAATCCCAAGAGAATGGTATTGATCAGATCTTCAACAGAATAAGAGATGAAAATTTTCCCAAACTAAAAAAAGACAAACCCATACAAATACAAGAAGCACATAGAACATCAAATAGACAAGACCAGAAAAGAAACTCCCCATGCCATATCATAGTTAAAACACTAGACACCCAAAACAAAGACAAAATTCTGAAAGCCACAAGAGAAAAACAACAACTTCAACCAGAAAACTACTAGAAATGATTAAGAGTTTCAGTAAAGTGTCGGGATACAAAATTTACCTAGAAAAATCAGTAGCCTTTCTTTACACCAACAGCAAGCAACTGAAGAAGGAATACAAGGAGAACTTCCCAATCATAATATCCTCAAAAACAATAAAATACCTAGGAACAAACCTAACCAAAGACACCGAAGATCTCTACAACAAAAATTTTAAACCCCTGAAGAAGGATATTGAAGAAGACATCGGAAGATGGAAAGACCTCCCATGCTCATGGATTGGAAAAATTAATGTAGTAAAAATATCCATTCTATCCAAATTAATATACAGATTCAATGCAATCCCAATTAAAATCCCCAAAGACTTCTTCAGTCGGCTTGGCCAACAAAAAAAAAATCCTTAAATTCACATGTAAAAACAAAAGACCCCAATAGACAAACAACTCTGAGTGAAAAGAGCAATTACAGGGGGGATCTCTATAACCAAACTTTAAACTATACTGACAGGCTATAGTCATAAAACAGCCTGGATTATGTGCGACAAAAACAGACCTTTGAGATCAACTGAAACAAAACTTAGAAGATCCACACTTGAGCAAGTCAATTTTCACAGCCACCTCATATTTGACAAGGGATCATAAAAGACTCACAATGGAGAAATACGCATCTTCACAATGTGTTGGCAAAACTGGAATTACCAACTTGTGGAAGAAAAAATCAAACCACTTCCTCTCAGCCTGTACAAAAATCAACTCCAAATGGAACAAAGGATCTCAGTGTGAATTCCGCAAAAAACTGTGAAGGGCGATAGAAGAAAAAGTTGGTAAGCACTTACAAGACATAGGCATAGAGAAGAACTTTCTAATCAGACAAACAGCTGTGCCTAGGAAAATAAGGTGCGATTAATTGAACAAGTGGGATTCTTATAAGACTCAAAAGCTTCTGTACAGCAAAGAAAAATCAGGGAAGTGAAAGAAAACCACAGAGTCGAGGAAACCTTCACTTCTTATACATCTAACAGAGCACTACTTCACTAAGTGAGAAAAGTAAGGAGAATGGCAGAGAAACAGTCTTAAAATGTTCAACATTGCTAATAATTAAGGAAATTCAATTATAAAACCACTTTAAGATACCATCTCACTCCAAAAAAGTAAGGCTTGGCTAGGATCAAGAAAACAAATGATACAAATCGGCTTGGAGAGTTATTTGTGGGGAAAGGTGAGGAAACTACTATCTACTGCTGGTGGGAATTGCAAACTCGTACAACCATTTATGGAGGAAAACATGCTGTGAGAACCCTTAAAGATCATAAATGGGAGCTACCACCTGGACCCAGCCATACCACTTCGTTTTGGCGTATATATGCCACAAGCTCCCTTATTGCACGGAGATACAATAAACAGCCATGTTTATTGCAGCTCATCTTCACAAGTAGAAGAGCAGAACCAACCCAAAGTGCCCCTGTCAACTGACAAGTGGTTAGCTAGGAGAAAATGTAGTACATCTACACATGGATTTCTACGCAGCAGTTGGGTAAAAGAAGATGCATCCCACTGCTGGATTGTGGGGCTGTGGGGGTTGGGCACAAACAGCCTGTAAATGGTTCATTATGAAAGGATGACTTTATACTCATGGATCACACTATATAGCTAAAAGAATGAGAATCGAAAAAAAGAGCTTGAGAGAAAATCCTAGGCACAGGTTATGGGCAAACATGCAAATCTGGGATTGCGTGGGGTGGGTAGGAAGGGGAAGGGAAAGGGAAATATGCCTGACCTGAATTGGAAATGATGTCTAGACGAATGTACACATAGCACCAATAAAAAAAAAAAAAGATGAATCATGAACATTTGAAGTAAATATGGATGGAACTAAAGAAGCTTTATGCTAACTGAAGTTAAGTAATCACTAGTCCCAGAAAAACAAAACATAATGGTATCCCTCATCTTTGGATGCTAGCCCAATAGCCTAATCTGTAAGGCAAACTGAGCAAGCTTAAATGCTTATTTCTTCGGATTCTGAAAACAACTGTGCTGTTATTATTGTGAATCCTTCACACAGTTGTCTAATATACTAACCTACCATTTATTTTCAGACTATGGATTTTTGATTGTATATTGAATGGTGGGCATGTATAACAGTTATAGTGTCAGTAACAAAGTTATCAAAATGGAAAAAGGAATCATAGAATATATTGATATGGAGATACAACTACACATGTTTGTTTACCAGAGAAGACCAATTTAGGAATGCGCAAGTATCAGGCTGGTTGTACTTAGCCTTTTTCGGTGCTTAAATGACCTATATTTTTTTTGTCTTTGTCTAGTTTCACTTTATTTGACTCTTAACCATACCAATTTGGCAAGGGGCCAAGGAGACATTTTGTTCTCTGACCGCTCAGATTGGTACTAAGTCCAGGGGACTTCATAGTGTGGGGCCCCATCTCTTAAAATGTCTATGGCAGTTGTTATCACCAGTCTTCCTGTTGCAGTGAGGTCTTGGAAGATCCACTATGGTGGCTTCAGCCAGTGTCCTATGCTATTAAAGAAGTAAACGTCTGGCTCATGCTTCAAAAAGAGGATACGCCTGTGTTTACAAGACCTGACGTGGTTGGTCCTTTCGAGTGGTGGAACTGGATAGAAAAGCCCATAAGAGATGCTCAGGAGCTCCAGCCCAGCAAAAGTACCTGAGTGACCCTGGATCGGATCCTCAATTAACATTTGAGAAACAAAACTCTTAATCTTTGTTAATCTGGTCTAAAGGGTACTTTGTGGCCTTAAGCACTCAAAGGAAAGTATAACACCAGTAAATAAATACTCGATAGTAAGGTCTGAGAAATTTACTTTCATGATATAAAACTTGTGAATCTGTCAAACCTTCAATGTCATTAGGATTGGGAGAGCTACTGCTGGATATTACAGTTGTGAACTGAGCCAGCTACTGGCGGATTCAGACTTTTCGGATAGTGTGTTAGGGACTGCCATTGTTGGACTACTCGCAGGCTGTTGTTTGTTGTGTCATGTAAGGCCAGTGCAGGAAGATCAGGCAGACGGATGCATGCTTGCTGGAAACCTCATTTGGGTGACTATGGTGGGGGAGACCCCAGTGTGGAGCACCAAGGGACAAGATTGATGGTTTTTAGGCTTGCAAGGAGGCACCTTCACAGCACTTCCTTGGGGAAAACATGGACATGCTTTTAGCAAATAAGACAGGAGAAGAACGAAAAGAAAGAACGTCCTCCAACGTGTGTGTGTGTTGTGTGTGTTGTGGTGTGGTTGTGGTTTGTGATTTGTGTTAATAGAGAGAGAAGAATTCAATATAAGTTGGAGGAAACAGAAAGAAATGGAATTCCATTCAGTAAAGTACTCACTGCGTTTGTGATGCTTTTTGTTATCAAGTTTCATCTTTGTGTTTATTTGATGCTATGTGTATTATAACGCAAAAAAATAAACTGAGAAAAAAATTATATTCAGTGTATAAACAGCCAGAAAATGGCATTGCCACAATGAAACCCTATTCCTACTGACAGCTACAGCAGCTCTATTATGCTCGAATCTCTGTTCACTTTCTACAGAAACTCCACCAGACACATTAGAGGGTATTAGAGGGTTCGTGGTTATCGGTTTTTTTTAAAATTTTTTTTGTTTATTATTCCATTTATTTTATTTCCTGCTATGTGTATATGATTTACCTGTCTGCAAATTGCAAGTTTTTTGTGCTATCCGTTGTCATGTTTGTCAATACGCCAAAGGATGGTTCAGAAGAGTGGGGTCTCGGAATTCCCCTGGAGGCTGGAGTTCTCCTGGTAAGGAGCTTCAGGTACGTCTTGGTTTCTTCGCCGACCCATGTGGGTGCTGGGGATCGACGGCGGTCCTCGTAAGAGCGAGTCTGAGTTGCTCCCAATCCGCAGCTTCATCTCTCAGCCCCGCGCTTACCTTGTGTGTTTTATAAAGCAAGTTTACAACACTGAACATTCATAAGTATAGACAGAAGTAATTTAATCACAGTCATATATGTTCAGCTATGGAACTCATCAATTTATGGATATCAGGAAATCTAAATCTCATGTGCATTATTATTGCTTTGTATTAGATCACTTTTTCTGTCGTGTTGACCTAAAAACCACCATCTATGACCAGGAGTAACTTAAAGAGATTTGGGAACTTATAAAGGAAGAGTTTATTTGAGCTTATTTGATCCACCGGTTTCTGCAGCAGAATAGGTAAAGTCCATCTTGGTAGCATGTTGGCAGGATCTGGAGCAGAAAGCTGAGGTTCAACATCTTCCAATGAGCACAGGCGATGGGAATGAGACAGAGAGTGACACTGGAGACTGCAATGAGGCTTGTTGAACTCACTAAGCCCAGCCCCCAGTGACAGATGGTGACGGATTGCATTTCCTCTCTTTGCATGCGCACAACTAGTTTTTTTATTTCTCATGGGAGCGGTCTTCCAAGGAAGAGCAGAACAATCATCAATGGCAAATAGCAGTTGCAAAAGAGCAACACTAGGAGCCGGCTTCACGCTCAGGAGGGAGCACTACGTCTCTTCCTCGTGGTTTCTGGTACTCTACACAGTCAGAGAAACTTCTCTAGTTACAAACTATAGAAATGATCCCTGAAAGTATAGTCTTTCACAACTTCTAAGATCTCCCAAAACAGCACCACCAACTGGGGACAAAATGTCTGAATATGTAAAGCCTATGGGGGGACATTCTCCTTCAAATCACCACACCTTTATTATAGAAAATTATGTGTTTCAGTGGCAGAGGCAGCCACCCTTATGACCATGGAGTGAAGCAAACCTCAGCTGTTCTTCCTTTCATAGTGTCACCATTACACTTCATGTGATGATGGGCATGCACTCTCGAAATGCACTGGCCAGTGATCACATCATTCTACTGACATCATAATATGTACTAAACCTAGTAGTATCAGTCAGCCACTCATGTTGGTCCCTATAAAATGAGGAAACATGGGTAAAAACCAGAGGAGACTGTTGCTTGACTAACATAGCATGATCTTTTACAAAAAGCATTTTTATAAATAAAATATCAATAAAGGTTTAATATAGGGAATATAGTCTAGTGATGCATTAAAATTACCAACTATTATAGATCTCACAGATTTTTCGTATGTTTGGTTTACTGAGTGAACATCTGTGGTCGTTTGTGCCACAATAACCAATACATTGCATTGTGATGTTAAGATGGGTGTGATATCACTTGGTGACACAAATTTTTCAGCTCCACTATAATACTCTGGTTCTGAGGTACATGGGACTCATTACTGGCTGAAACATTATGTGGCACATGATTGTAGTCCAAAGGCCAGAGAAGAATTCTGCCAGAGTGCAATACAGTTTTATAAACTTTGGAATAAGATATTTTGACTTCAATTAGTTAAGACTTCTTTACCATACCTTACCTTCATGTTAGGTGGATTTATATAGCCATGGGTACTTGAAATATGGCTAAGAGAAAGATGTACTGGGAATATACTAATTTTTTATTTATTTGAATATGATTATGTGTTTGGACGAGAATCTCTTGGGTCCATTTATACTGTTGCCATTTTAGTGAAATAATAGCTCCTAACAGTATTACAAATCCTTCTGTTATTCAGCCAGTATCATGACAAAGAAGTGGAGGCACAGAAGTCACATCATGTGTGGACAAAAATACATGGAGAGTAGAAGCAAAACAAAGTGTGAATATATGGCTAGCTACCAAATGTGTAAGATTGTTTTAAATGATTAAGTTATCATTAACACCTTGTCAGCTCAGAAGTTTTCTTTGCCAGAAGTAATTGAAAATGTAGTGTATATAACTGAATAGCCATCATAGATTTTTCTTTTCAAATGGGGACTGAACAAATGAAATGTCCATAATTATTGTCTTTGTCAGAACTCGACCCATCAAACAGTACTATAATAGCAAATATGTCCATATGTGATGTATATATCAGCTTTAAAAATTTTTATGCTTTGACTTGCCTCATTATTAGTGTTCATTTTTCTACTTAATTTATATTTTGATATAAAATTATCTTTCTTGAAGAAAGCTCTCACAGTTGTGTGAACCTCATTCACCACAAATCCTGTACTATCCTTCACTCCCTGTATTATTTTCCATTGGATAAAATTAGAATTTCACTGGGAATTGACTTGTTTAAAGTAGTACGGAGGGGAAGAATTGGTACAATTTTCAATAGTTTCCTTATTCTGAATGAGTATACAAGAAAAAAATTCTTCTATTTACTTAGGGAAAGTGAAAGAAAGGAAGAAAGTGACTTTTCAGACTGTACCAAATAAAAATGGTTCGACTCTTGAAAAAATATTATAAATAGGAGAAAAACTAAGAGTTACTGATGAGAAGCAGTTTGAGTACTTTCTCTTATGTTTTCGTTTACTCTTTTTAATGCCCAGTGCCCCTACCTCAACCCCACCTCATTCTCTGCTATACTATTCTGATCCAGGTACCATCCTCTGAGCTCCAAATTCACTCCCAAATACGTCATTTGATGTTACAAATTAGTCCAAAAAGTGGGATGAGCATAGTATCCAGCCTTAAACTTGGATTTCTCAATAACAAATTTGATCAATGGGTACATACATGCATGACATGATCCTTGTTTGATATGAGATGTTTATTACACTGGAATTTGTTGTTATACTCCTAGGAAAACATAGGAGATACTTTTAGAATGTTTGCCAGGCCCTGTCCTAAGCGCTTCACAAATATTAGCTGGTTTCATCCTGACACACATTGAAAAGGACATTACTAGATTTATTCCGCAGCTGAGGAATTTGAGGTACACAGACTTTTTTTATTTATATGTCTCTTATTTATTTATTATTTTTTTTGGAAAGATGAGCTTTCTTTCTTTTAAATGTGTATGATTTTACTGTCTGCATGTAGGTTGGTGCACCTGTGTCACGTCGTGCAATGCCACAGAGGTCAGAAGAGGGTGTCAGATTCCCCTGGAACTGGAGTTAAAGATGGTTCTTAGCTGCCATGTGAGTGCTGGGAATCGAATCCGGGTCCTGTGCAAGAGCAGTTGGCGCTCTTAACCACTGAGCCATCTCTCCAGCCCCGAGGTAGAGAGACTTTTAATAACATGCCTATGTTCAGCATTCTTGAAGAACTAGCAAATGACAGAACAGGGATTCAAATCCATACACTGTGGTTCAGAAGTTCAAGATCCTGTTGTTTTGAAGTAAAGCTGAATGTGCAGAGGACTCACCTGGAAAACAAGTTAGAGCAGATGGCTGGCTGCCGCAGACTCTGAGTCAGCAGAGCCACACGAAGGTCAGACACCTGCCACCCAACAAGTGCCCAGCTGATGGTGATTCTTTTCATTTGAGGCAATGGAGAACATTTGAGAAGGCAGCAGACTGTGGACATCTGTCTATTACCTAATCTTTCTGAAGAGAGAGGTTCTTGACGTTATCCAGTCTTCTTCCCCTACCCTACTTCCTTGTTTTTGAGATAGGGTCTTATATAATCCAAGCTGGCTATGAATTCATTATGTAGCCAAGGATGACCTTTAAAGGACCACCCTCCTGCCTTCCCTTCACTACTGCTGTAATTACAGGACTGCACTGCCGGTCCTAGCTCTTGTTAGCCATACTTTTGATGCAAACCACAAGATATGAGAGCTGGGTGGGTTTGGAGTAAACTGAAGCATAGTGAAATTTTCCTTTTCCTTACTATTTGATTGTATAGTGGAGTTTCTTCTACATGGCGAAAAACAAACTCAAGCCTAAATTCTGGTCCTTACCCTCAAATGAAATGACATTATGGGCTGACAGCCCTTGGGACTTTCTGTTCATCTTTAGGTCATCACTCACCTCTTTCAATTTTACCTAAGCTAATACTAATGAAAGGCTATTCCCTAAACAATTGGAGAAGCACAATGCAAATTTCCAAACGTTAACTGCAGCAAAGATGGGGATCAATTTGGTTCAGTTTCTCTTTCCAGTCACACATTTTTTGCAGAAACAAAAAAGTCAAAAGTTGGCCTTGTCATATCAAAGGATCTTAGCAAGTGGAGTTTGAAGAGACTCACTGGAGTGTGGGGTGAGCTGGTCTGACACTTCCACAAACTACACCATGCAGGATATGCTGGCCCAAAGTCTTTATAAAAGAAAATGATGCAACCCCCATCAATAACATTCACATCATTGTAATGTGAGTTTATGAATATGCTCCTCATTAAAAAGAGTGTGTTGATGTAGCTAGCTATGATTCAGGCACAAAGAATGTGTCCTGTTCTCAGAGCCCAGATTCTATGTCATTAATTTGCTCAAAAAGTGAAACAAGAAAGATTTGATGGACACGTGCAGGCCCCTAGTAACAAGTGCAATCCCTAGATTATTTTATTAATAGAAACACTCAAAGTGGGGCCAGGTTTTATGCTTGCCATGCAAGCCTGAAAACCCAGGTTTGATACCTGGAACCCACAGTGGAAGGTGAGAACTGATTCCCACATCTTGTCCTCTGACCTCCACATGAGTTCCTTGGCATGCACACCCATGCACACACACATAATCAAGAATAACAAAAAATAATTTGACACATTCCTGTGCACCTGAGCCATTCCACATTTACTTGTGGATCTCTATACCAGCAAATAAAAAGGAGCCAGCGAGTTGGCTCAGCGGGCAAAGGACTTGCCTCAGGGACCTGAGTTTGACTTCTGGAGCACATGTAAAGGTGGGCAATGGAGCATGCCTATTTGTAATCCCTGAGCTCCCACAGTGAGATGGGAAGTGGGGATAGGAGAATCCCTGGAAGTTCGAAGGCCAGGGTAAGCAGTGGCAAACTAGAAACCCCATCTCGAACAAGATGGAAGGTTTGGACGGACACTTGAGGTTGTCCTTTGCCCTCTCCATGTGTATTGTGGCATGACTGTGCCTGCACCATACATACAAACATGTGCACATACAACTATTAAAAGAATTTTAAACTCCACCCAAATATTTGTACATGAATGTTCATATCAGCATTATTCATAATGGCCTGGAAACAATTCAAGTTCTTGTCAACTAATAAAAGTAACATAGTTGCCACATGAGTAAAATCTCAACATCACCTTTTTCAACTTATTCCTCAACATTTCTGATTGTTGAGTTCTGAAATAGTTGCAACAAAATGAAAGAAGGAGGAAGGCTGGAGAGATGGCTCGGTGGTTAAGAGCACAGACTGGTCTTGTAGAGCACCTGAGGATGCAACCTTCTGTTCTGGCCTCTGTAGGCATTGCACAGGTGTGGTGCACCTACATACATGCAGCCACAATACTTACACATCTGAAACAAAAATAAATACAACTTTAAAATTTTTTAAATGAAAGAAGGCAGTAAAAAGGCCAGTAGTTGAAAGTTTTGAGTTTAAGGGGCTGGAGAGATGGCTCTGGAGTTAAGAGCACTGATTGCTCTTGCAGACGACCTTGGTTTGATTCCTAGCACACACATGCCAGCTAACAACTCTCTGTAACTCCAATTACAGGAGATCCAACACCTTCTTCTGACCTCCCTGGGTATTGCAGGACACGAATGCACTTACACACATGCAGGCAATACACTCATACACATAAAATAACATTTTTTGAGCTTAAAAGCTATTTTATCTTGGGTGCTGAGGAGATGGCTCCATGGGTAAAGTGCTTGCTGCACAAGCATGAGGGTGTAAGTTCAAATCCACAGAACCCACCTAAAAAGCTGGGCATAGCGGCACACACCTGTATAACCCCAGCACTGGGGCAGGGGATGGGAGACTGGTGAAGCTCATGGGCTTGCTGGCCAGCCAATCTAACCCAAATGATGAGCTCGAGGTTCAGTGAGAGACCCTGTCTCAAGAAGATAAGGCAGAGAAGCAATTAAGGAAGACATAAATCAACTTCTGGCCTCCACATGCGTATGAATGGGTGAGTATACCTGAACAAACATGCACATATACATTATATTCATATATAAACATATATATACATATAATAAACTGAAGAAGTTAGAAGTGCTAAGGTTAAAGCCTGGAGAGATGGATGACCAGTTAAAAGCATTAGATGCCCTAGCAGACCCAGGTTCAGTTCTCAACACCCACATGGCAGCTAAAAACCATCTGTCACTCCAGCACCAAAGAATCTGACACACTCTTCTGAGCTCTAGTTTGCATGCACATGGTAGACTTACATACATGTAGGCAAACCATTCATGAACATACAAGTAAATATAAACAAATTTTAAGAAGAAAAGAACTACGAGAGTCAAACGCTATCTCAATTCCTCACTCTCTGTCTATATATATATATATGACTTGAAGCAAGTTTATTTTTAAAATAACTAATAATATTTCTCTCATAAAGTTATTGTGAGAATTAAGTAATGGAATAGTGTTATTAGTGCAGGGACTGGGAAAAGTAAACACTTACTAAGCATCAATTATTATTGAGACTGTTTGATGTGTAAGTTTAAAATTGAGTCTTGGAGCTGGAGAGATGGCCTAGCGGTTAAAAGCACTGACTGCTCTTGCAGAGGACCCGGGTTCGATCCCCAGCACCCACATGGAGGCTGAGAACCGTCTTTAATTCCAGTTCCAGGGGAATCCGACACCCTCTTCTGACCTCTGCGGCATTGCACGACATGGGTGCACAGACCTGCATGCAGACAGTACATTCATATACATAGAGAAAAATGTAAAAAAATTAAAAAAATAAAATTGAGTCTTAGCAATTCCCACCATAAACTTAATGCTGCTTTTTGAGCTGTATTGTGTTTTGTTCAGTGCAAATTGAGTGTAATATTTTTCCTATGAGTTTAAATTTGTATTTTTCAACGATGGGTGTTTATACTGAATTACTCCACATTCCATTACTGCTGTGGGAAATTCCTTGGTCTTCCAAATGTTCAGAACAATGTCTTTGCTTTTAAAGACAGTCAATGAGGGAGAGGAGTTCTCATTTCTATAGATTAAAAATAATAAATTATAAGATTATGGCAGGTGATTGAGGGATACAGCCAATAAGTTCAACTTCAAAACAGCGTGAAGATCTGGGATAGGACATGAGTTGAAGCTATATGTTTAGGATATTGTATGATAAGATATTAGGGCTGGAGAGATGGTTCAGCAGTTAAGAGCACTGGCTCCTCCTGAAGAACACCTGGGTTTGGGTCCCAGTACCCGCATAGTGGCTAACAACTGTCAAATAACTCCAGTTCCAGGGGATCCAACCCCCTCATCTGGCCCCCATGAACATTCCATGACATGGGTGCAGCTATATACATTCAAGCAAAACACTCAATCACCTAAAATAAAAATAAATAGGCTTCCCCCAAAATTTTAAGGAATAAGATTTTAGATCACAGAGTAGAATTTGAAGTGACATAAAAAACTAAGATTAGTTCTTCACAGTAAATCTCTTTTTTTGTCTTTTCGAGACAGGGTCTTCCTATAGCCCCAGCTGTCCTGGAACTCTCTCCCTGTAGACCAGGCTGGCCTTGAACTCACAAAGATTGGCTTGCCTCTGCCTCCCGAATGCTAGGATTAAAGGCGTGCGCCACCACGCCCGGCTCTTCACAATAAATCTTTATAGACATTATCCATATGCTCCCATATTTTATCTTTGCTGTGGTCCTCATAAGCAATATATAACACACTGCACAAATATATTGCATATACATATTACAAAACTAAAATAATTGCAGGAAGAGTCTACAAAATAGATTGAAAATCCAAAAAGAATCTTGCACTGTATTTGAAATGATCTATCTCCAAGGATATTCGTTTCATTCTTGAGATGGGAAACAACCTAAAAGTCCCTCAATAAAAAAGAAATTCAGTTCATGCACAATAGAGTAATATGCAGCCTTAATGAAAAATGAAACAAATTATATACTCCATATGTATAGCTTTGAAGATACATTAATGAAAATGGATGACACAGAACCATAGGTGATTTTTGCCACCATTTATGTAAAACAGCTACACATATACATATGTATATGTACATGCATATATACATGCATGCATAATTTCTTCATTATACATGCATATGCTTATGTGTGCTATAAGAAAATCAAACATACAAAATAACTGACTCTTTTTAGTTCTCATTTTTGTAACATCCATGAAGAGCTGAAATTTTAGAAAGAAATTTAAACCATATCAGTTTTTTAAAAATTCATTTCTTTTCTGTAGCTGGGTATGGTGGTGCACACCTTTAATTCCAGCACCTGGGAGGCAGAGGCATGCAGATCTCTGTGAGTTCAAAGGCCAGCCTGGTCTACATAGAGAGCTCCAGGCCAGCTGGGACTAAAGAGAGACCTTGTCTCAAAAAGACCAAAAAAAAATTCTTTTCTTTGTGTGTGGTAAAGGCATGTGTCCAAGTTTGTGTGCATGCATGTTGAGGTCAGAGATTGACATTTTTGTCCTCTATTGGTCGCCACCATATTTTTTCCATTGATTGATTTTTATTTTATGCCTACGAGTGTTTTGCCTGCATGTATGTAAGTGTACGCATATCATACAAAGCCAGTAGAGGCCAGAAGATGGTGTCACATTCCCTGGGACTAGAGTTACAGATGGTTGTTAGCCACCATGTGGGTTCTGGGAATTAAATCCAGGTCCCCTGCAAGAGCAGCCAGTGCTCTTAACTACTGAGCCATCTCTCTAGGCTCTTTACATTATTTTTTGAGACAAGTTCTCTCCCTGAAACTGGAGCTCTCTGATTGGCTAGACTAGTTGGCCAGTAAGTGCCAAGGATCCTCCTGTTTCTGCTCCTGCTCCCTAGTACTGGAGTTACAGATACACCCGCCATGCCTGGCTTTTTATTTTTTTTATTTTTTGTTGTTTTTATTTATTTATTTTTTTTTGAATGCCTGGCTTTTTATATGGGTACTAGGTATCTCATGCTCACATGGCAAGCACTTTACCAACTGAGGGATCACCCCAGCCCAGATGGTATCAGTTTGTTTGTTTTGGTCTTTTTGAGACAGGGTCTCCCTGAAGCCCCAGCTATGCTGGAACTCTCTAGTAGACCAGGCTGGCCTTGAACTTACAGAGATCTGCCTGCCTCTGCCTCCCAAGTGCTGGGATTAAAGGTGTGTGCTACCACGCCCGGCTACTTTTTTTTCTTTTTCTTTTACATCTCTTCTTCTTCTTCTTCTTCTCTTCTTTCTTCTTCTTCTTCTTCCTCCTTCCTCCTCCTCTCCTTTCCTCCTCCTTCTCCTTCCTCCTCCATCCTCCTCCTCCTCCTCCTCCTCCTCCTCCTCCTCCCTTGCCTCCTCTCTAACTCTTCGTTCCTTCTTCTTTCTTCTTCTCTTCTTCTCTCCTCTTCTTCTTCTTTGAGGTAGGTGTCTATATCCTGTAGCCCAAGCGTAGTCCTGAGACTGTCATGTAGTCAGCTGGCCCTGAACTCACAGAATCACTGCCTCTGCCTCCTAAGTCCTCGGAGTCTTAAAGGTGTGTGGCACAACTGGCTAGTAGTACGTAATTTTTTAAGCATCTTTTCCCCTAATAATTCTGAGTTTTTTTACTTCCCTAGTACCACTCAATTTACACAAATTTTAAATTACATTATATACATAGTAATTACATAATATTAAAGTATTCATAATATTAAGAACCACCAGTTTTTTTAAGAACCACAGTTTTTCTGAGTTCTTTTCTTATGTCTTAGATTGCATAGAGATCCTCATAATAATTTTTATCAAGTATGTGCTCTGCTAAGCCATTTTAAGCTGAGGAAATTGAGCAAAGGAGGATTGGGGAACTATGTTATATTTTTTAAATGAACATGTACTAGTGTTTTCTTAGCTAAAAAGTGGCTGGTAGCTAATACCATTGTCCTCATCAAAGTTCTGGTCTGATTCAGCCTGCACCCTGCCAAGATGAATTCTTTGGTCACCATAACTGGGCAAAGGACTTAAAATGCCTGTCTTTTCCTATTTTACGCTCTTAATAAATACTGAGAAGGAAAACACATAAATAATGTGCTGAACATTTTTCAAGAAATCAAAACATAGTCTACTCTGAATTGTATAATGAGATCTTCAATACTCATCTGCCAACTCTAACAAAACGGAAGGTCCCTTTCTATCTTTGACATCTTCATCGCATTTGTAGAAAACTATTTATACCTTTTCAAATAAGTCTACAAAGAAACTTTCAACGGAAGTTAACTGTGCCCTTTACAGGAGGCATCATGGATACAATCCACCAAGGAGAGAACTGACAGGCTCTTCTTTTCTAAAATGGTCCTGCTTATTTATTTCTCTAATCTTACTCAAGTGTCAGAGGCAAAACACAAAGAGACTTTGTCCTTCATTTTGGAAACTTCAACCTCTTTAAAAAAAAACCCTGGGTTTATGAAAAGAATGTAAAATATTACTGTGATTAGCCCAGGATGGTGGTGAGCACACTAATGTTGATCAGCGACTCAGAGGGTGCAGAGGACAGATGGATATATTGAGTTTGGGCCAAGCCTGGTCTACATAGCAAGTTTTGAAGTCAACCGTGGCTTACAGGAGACCTGACTTGCAAAGAGACATAAATATATTATATATATATATATATATTATATATATATATATATACACAGATATATGTACACACACACACACACACACACACACACACACACGTATATACTGCTGATACATTAGCAAAATACCAGCCAAAAAATGTTAGGCTGGATTGTGAAAACTCAAGGAATGGAGCTTCCTTCTCAATAGGCCTTTTCTTACATATCGGCTCTGGAATGTGACCCAGAACACTGCAGACAGCAGCACGAAGCTTACAAGCAGTCCATCTTTTTCCTCTGTAAATATGTTCATATATAAAGATAGTTATTATATTAAACAGCAATATGAAGCAGGACAGGAAGAAAGGAGGGTCTGGAGCAGAAGGGAGTGAAGAGCAGGAGAAAAGTTGGACTATCCATCTATTAATCAATCAATCAATCTATCTATCTATCTATCATCTATCCATCCATTACTCACTCATTCATCTATCAATCATCTATGTGGATTGAGTTTTGTCTTTATCAGAAATATGGACAGTTCTTATTCTGGTTACTTAAATCTCCCTGAAGCCAGAAGAAATTGGAAAAGATCGACAACACATTCCCCTCCTTTTTAAAATTAGAAAGAAATGTCAGCAAAAGCTATTGGTTTGTTTTCTTTATTCTTTCTACCAGAAAAGCCTTTGTGCCACTATTTTTTGCTGGCCTGACAAAAATGAAGCCAAGGCTTTCACTGAACAATGTTCTATTCTGCCAGATGCTGAACCAACAGCCCAGCTTCTGTAGCAGCTTGCTTTAGTGACGACAGACGGCTTCTGTTTGAGTAATATACTGGGTCACACAAAGGAAAGAGGCATAACAAAGTAAAGCGGGCCAGAATCTAGATTAGTGCTTTGAAGGCTTGCTGGGCTGGCATCCAGTCAGTCCCCAGGGGGCTGGATTGTTAGCTTTCTACTAAGGGTGTTTGGTAGTTAGTTACGTTGTATGTTAATGGCAAAAATTAATGTTTCATACAATTTCCATCTTTCTCATCCAAGGAAATTGAAGAGTAAATCCAAGTATTCTCAATAAATCATTCTGTGATCTCTACTTCTCTGGGAAATTGGATTAGTTTATTCTTTATTTTATTTTTAAGCTCAGGGTGGCCTTGAACTCATGGTGACCCACCTGCCTCAGCTTCTCAACTCAAGTCCTGGAATTACAGGCATGAGCCACCAAGCCTGACGATACATTGATTCTTAAATCCTACCAGCATTGCCTGAGAAACACAATCAAGATTATATATATAAAACTTGCATTGTGAGTATATGCACCTGTGTCATGCTATGCCCATGGAGTCAGAAGATAGGTCAGAGCCTCTAGAACTAGAGTCATAGAGAGTTGTGAGCTGCCATGTGGGTGCTGGGAATAGAACCTGGGTCCTCTGCAAGAGCATTCAGTGCTCTTAACTGCTGAGCCATCTCTCTAGTCCCCCACAATCAAGGTTTTAATGCAAAATCCAATAAGCAGCATCTGAGCAGAGACTTAATAAGTTCTGAGGGACCAGGTAGTTCACTGGAGCCCTTCATCAGCAGGACTGGAGGCTAGCCTTCCTAGTCTGGGATGGCTGTAGATTTAAGATGACAGGGTTATAAAAGAAGCAGTGTGGCAATGAGGATCTGGGATGACTGTCATGGGAGGCCCAGCTAGAGAGATGGGATTTCCTTGGGGACACTGGAGTCACCACTCCCTGCCATCTGGTTTGTGGCATCAAATCTGCCATCTTCCAGAAACCCTGAAATGAAAGGTGCTAGAGAGAAGGGTGACAGAATGCAGCAGGGATGACCATGGCCTGTCACCCTGGAAACTACTCCAGCAGTTTGATGCTGTGGAACTGGGGTGCAGCTGAAGACAACAGGTCCTGAAAAAACGATGCTGATTAAAGTTGGCTGAGCAAGGACACAGGCTCCAGGAAGCCTTTTCAACTGTTGGTGGCAGAATGATTTTAAGTCCAGGCCCCTTTGACTGAGATTAGGGATGATAAAAAATGAGTCAAAAGAAAAATATTTAAATCTAGAGAGAAATGAACATAGAGACCAACTAAACACTTTTGGAGATAAAGCCAACAAGCTCTGTCACATTTTGTAGGAGGCATCCCTCTGTTAACAGCAAATAGTAAACAACCACCTGCTCCCCTCTTAAAATGCTGGTCCTATTGTTGAGTTAGATTTCATCATTTCTCCAAGATCTGTTTACCAAGGGCAGAAGAGCTGAGCTAAGGGGTGAAACTAGAGAAAAACCAAGGACAGAGCTGACAGCTCCCAGGACATGATCTCTAAATCTATGTGACGCCACACAGACGCCTGCTTCAGATCAGCTTTTTTTAAAATTTATATATATATATATTTTTTTTTATATAATATCTACCCATGTCCCCCCCATCCCCCCACCCCACCAGAGCTCATGCATTATGCCAAACGTACTTTTCACCTCTTTCTCCAGATCAGCTTTTAGTGTAAAAATTAACACTAAGATAGAGCAGCCACTTAGGAAAAAAAAAAAAAATATTATAACGATCCCTATTAAGTCCAACAACATCAACTCCAACAGCTTAATTTCATTTGATTTTAGATTATTCTGCAGTTTCACTTCCCCTTTGCCATTTAGGGAGTGTCACTTGAAAGCATCTCCGTTCTTTTCATTATAATTTAGGCTCCAGATAGGATGAAACTAAGCAGACTACGGAGTGCAAAGGTTTCATTTTCTCTACTCATAGCCACTTGATAGTTAATAAAATTCCATCCTCATAGGCGCTTGACAGTTTTGAAGAGCTAATTTATGTAGATGTTAATTTTTAATAAAATATTGTGTTATAAAGCTGAAGTTGATAAGAATGATATAAAAATCTAGGCCACGTGAAAACCTGGGTTTGGTTACACGCACTTTAAGCCTATTGGTGGGGAGGCAGAAACAGGTGCATCCCTAGGGCTCTCTGTCTAAGCAGCCTAGCCTCAAAGCAGCAATTTCCAGATCCTAGTGGAAGGCTTAACAAACAAAAACAAAAACAAAACAAACAAAAAACAGTCAAGGTGTTGGGGAGTTAACATGCTGTTAATCTCAGCACTTGGGAGGCAGAGGCAGGAGGATCTCTGTAAGTTTGAGGCCAGCCTGGTCTACATAGCAATTTCTAGGCTAGCCAGGGCTACAAAGTGAGACCCTGTCTCAAAAAGAAAATACAATTAAAATGAAAATTAAAAATAAATCAAGGGCTGGACATGGTCATGCATGTCTTTAATTCCAGCACTGGAGAGCTCAAGGCCAGCCTAGTCTACATAGTGAGTTCCTGGCCAGCTGGGAATACAGGGAGACCCTGTCTCAAAAAGACAAAATAAGCAATCAAGGATGGCTCCCAAGGAACATCACCTGACACCTGAGCATGACCTCTAGCTTCCACATATACAGGCTCCCTCCTCCCACTAGAGAGAGAGAGAGAGAGAGAGACCTGAGGAATTAGTTATTGGCACAGTACAAAGTAAGGGTTCAGTAAATGTTCAGTAAAAACTGGTTCAAAATTAACTAAAATTCTTGATCAACTGAATTATCTTTTCCTTGACCAAATGAACAAAATAACAATTTACCTAATTGGACAGTCCTCAGTAATAAGGATTCTGGCTCCTTCCCTAGTTTCTGAGCTAACACTCCATTGAGCTGCTGTCTATTTCAGATTCTCACTGTACTATTTACCAGTGACATTTCTGTAAAACCCAGGCTTATTAGTCACATTTTGTAACAAATTTGGTTGCCATCTTAGTTACTTTTCCTGTTGCTGTGGTGAAAACAACTAAAGGAAGGAAGGGATTTCTTTTGGCTAGTAGTTCAAGGTACAGTCCGTCCTGGCGGGGAAGACAAGGCAACTGGTCACACTGCATCTGAGTCGGAATGGAGACAAGGTAACACTGCATCTGCAGTCAGGACCAAGACACAGACAGTAAATGTACTTGACTTACTCTTTATACACGTGCAGGATCTGAGCCCAGGGAATGGTAGCATCCATGGTGGGCAAATCTTCCAACATCAATGAACCTAATCTGGATAATACCTCACAGGTATGCCCCAGGGCTAACCTAACCTACATAATCCTTCACAGATGATTCTGGATGCTTGTCTCTTGGGTGATTCTTGATCCAATCAGTTGACAATGAACATTAATCATCAAATTTCTACAAGGCAGTGAAATTTAGGACTAAAAGCTCTTTCATTAACCCATTATTTGGAATGATTAACATATGCTAGTTGGAAGAAGATACAAATAAAAAAAGAGAATGGCTAATTATAAACAATTTGACTTCAATTTAATATTTGTGAATATTAGATTCCCTGCTTAGTAGAGATATATGCACATATGTATATTTTATGGAAACGTAGTTTTCTTTTTTTATTTTTTTTTTTATGTCTATGAATGTGTCTGCACTTAGGTCTGTGCACCCGTGTCGTGCAATGCTGTGGAGGTCAGAAGAGGGTTTCAGATTCCCCTGGAACTGGAGTTAAAGACGGTTCTCAGCTGCCATGTGGGTGCTGGGGATCGAACCGGGGTCCTCTGCAAGAGCAGTCGGTGCTCTTAACCGCTCGGCCATCTCTCCAGCCCGAAACATAGTTTTCTTTTTTTTTTTCTAATTAAATTAGTTTTTATTGATGCTTTGTGCATTTCATACATTTTTTCCAATTCAGTTCAGGCTTATTTCCCTTTCCCTCNAGGGCTAACCTAACCTACATAATCCTTCACAGATGATTCTGGATGCTTGTCTCTTGGGTGATTCTTGATCCAATCAGTTGACAATGAACATTAATCATCAAATTTCTACAAGGCAGTGAAATTTAGGACTAAAAGCTCTTTCATTAACCCATTATTTGGAATGATTAACATATGCTAGTTGGAAGAAGATACAAATAAAAAAAGAGAATGGCTAATTATAAACAATTTGACTTCAATTTAATATTTGTGAATATTAGATTCCCTGCTTAGTAGAGATATATGCACATATGTATATTTTATGGAAACGTAGTTTTCTTTTTTTATTTTTTTTTTATGTCTATGAATGTGTCTGCACTTAGGTCTGTGCACCCGTGTCGTGCAATGCTGTGGAGGTCAGAAGAGGGTTTCAGATTCCCCTGGAACTGGAGTTAAAGACGGTTCTCAGCTGCCATGTGGGTGCTGGGGATCGAACCGGGGTCCTCTGCAAGAGCAGTCGGTGCTCTTAACCGCTCGGCCATCTCTCCAGCCCGAAACATAGTTTTCTAATAGCTACAAATTACTATGGTCCGAATGTTGTCATTCCCCACTCCCCATTCATATACTGAAATCCAATCCCCAAAGAGGATTTAGCCCTTATGAAAGAAGGGATCCATTGGAACTACTTATAGATGGTTGCTGGCCGCCATGTGGGTGCTGCTAACCAAAGCAAGGTCCTCTGCAAGAGCAGCAAGGGCTCTTAACTGCTGAGCCATCTCTCCAACACCCTCTTACTCTATTTTTGAGTTTGTGAATTCTATTCTTCTATTATATCTGTTTATAATATTAAAGAATAATGGATCATCATTAGATGACAAATATTCTTTAATCTTCAAAACTACTGGAACTGGCATTATCATTATCGCATTAAACAGGAAATTGTAGCCCAAAGGCTAAGGCAGAAGTGGGATTTGAGTATCTACAAGAGAGAACAACTATTACAGATTGTTAGGAGATAGTTATAAACAAAATGTTAATAGCTTATGTGCTCTAAATAAACCTTTTTTTTCCCCTCTAGAATAGTATACTCTTTTCAGATCTTAAAGGTTGGTGGTCAGGCAGATCAAAAATAAAAAGGTTTTGGAAATGGGGATGCTTCAGTGACTAATACATTATACAAAAGTTATTCTTTTCCTAGTAAGGCTATTCTCCAATTTCATTTATTAACAGGGGCCTTTTATTTGGATTTAAACTTATTTACTATTTTCTGATTTTTGGCAAGACATTCAGTATAAATTTGAGAGCCAGTAACTTTGTAAACTAAGGAGCTGAGTTTAAAATATTACTTCCTTTAATAGTGTTATTTTCCTTTACACTCTGTAGGTAGGAGTCATTCACTGCTGCTCTTGGGGGGGGGGCTCTTATTTTTCTTGGAAAAACTGTTTTCATGGAAATAGCAGCCACCTCATCCTCACATGCTCACAGCCAGGAGAATTTAATGGCACAATCAAGATTTACGTTCTTATATGAATATAACATGAATGTAATTATCCAGTTTCAAATGAGATTGGACAAAAACAAATCAAATGGGAAGGAAAAGCTGTGCTGAGACTCAGCGACTCACCTTTAGGTGTGATGGGCTTTCTAAGAACTTCTTGGCCATAGCCAAGTTTTGGTTCAACATTTCTCAAATCTTATATTGTGAAGGGTGAAATTATATATTTTTTCTATTATCAGAGTTCATGTGCATTTAACCAGTCAACTGTTTGTGTTCTATAAGAAACAAAGCAGTAACACTTTTTGGTATGAAGTGTTTTGCAATCTTTCTTGAGTGTTCAGAGCCAGTTGTTAAGAACAAATGTAATACTCACCCTTCCTCTAGTAAAACAGTACAAATGCTTGTCTTACCACCATTAATTCTCTGATTGAATTATAGTCAATTTTCTTGTAAAGAAAAGTCAAGGGGCTGGAGAGATGGCTCAGCAGTTAAGAGCACCAACTGCAGAGGACCTGGGTTGGATTCCCAGCATCCACAAGGCAGCTAAGAACTGTCTGTAAGCCAGGCACGGTAGTGCAGGTCTTTAATCCTAGCACTCAGGAGGCAGAGGCAGGCAGACCTCTGTGAGCTCAGAAAAAGAAAAAGAAAAGTCAAGCACAAGAATTATATACACATGCCAGACATATCTCTATATATGTCTGTAGATTACATCAGCTCCCAAGAACATTTTGACTTAAAAACCTCAACATGGGGTTGGAGAGATGGCTCAGAGGTTAAGAGCACTGGCTGCTCTTGCAGACGATGGGGTTCAGTTCACAGTACCCACATGGTAGCTAACAACCACCCATAACTACAGCTCCAGGGGATCCACAGCCCTCTTCTGGTTTCTGTGGGCACTGTATAACACAGGCACACTTACATACATACAGGCAATACACCCATACACATAAAATAAAAATAAAGTTTAAAAAAATCTCAATGTGAGCCTGAGCTGATACACTTCTGTAATCCTAGCATTTGGGAGACTGATGCAAAAGGTTCTTCAGTTTGAAGCCAGCCTAGGATATGTACTGAGTGACAGGCCAGCCTAAGATACATAATGAGATTCTGTCCCCAAACAAGAACAAAAATAAAAATCTCAACAAATATACATTCCAAAAGACCAGTTGGGGTTAATTTTACTAGGAGAAAAGAGCACAGGCCTTTTCTTCAAACACTTAAAATTTCAATAATGGTTTAAAATTGATAAACCAGAGAACAAATGTTTTCTTTTCCATCTTGATGTATCATAAATAATGCAATTAAATCTAGGCCTTGCCCAGAAATTCAACAAAACTATATTTTTGTCAATTCAAAATACTGTCAGTTCAAAATGCTATATATATATATATATATATATATATATATAGAGAATATATTAGAGAGAGAGAGAGAGAGAAGAGAGAGAGAGATCAATATACTATTTTAAAAGGACTTAGGATGCATAGACATCTCAGTGGCAGAGTGTCTGTGGGCACAATCATGAAGACCTTGGTTAGGGTCCCAGAACCCCTGAAAAAGCCAGGTACCGCAGGTGAGCATGCCTGTAATCCACGGCTCTTGGTGGGGTTTCAGAGACCTGCAGATCCCCAGAGCCACTCCAGCTGAAATCGTAAGTTCTAGCTTCAGTAAGAGAGGTTGTCTCAAAAAGAGGAGAATGATCCAGGAAGACATCATCGATCACTGGTCTCCATGTACAATCACACACACACACACACACACACACACACACACACCACCACACGGTGGGGGTGGAGATCGCATTAATAGTATAATGAGAGCTTCTGGGTAAGATTAAGTAAGCAGAGGAAGTGAGGCTATGATTCCCCTAAAAAAAAGCAGAGACTATATCTTTCTATATTTGTAGATGAGCCCAATTTATGTGAAACAACTTGTTGCAGCAGCCTTGAATAAAGTCTTTCTTACCATGCTTTAACAAATTCATGTTAAATATCCTTTATTTGAAATGCTTTGGCCAGAAGTGTGTATGATTTAGTAATTTTTTTCCTCCCACTTGTGCACTGATTTTTTTTTTTACTTTTTTTTTTTTTTTTTTTTAGAGTCATGCATTCTGCCAGACATGCTTTCCATCTTTTCATTCTCAATATTTTCCATGGGGAAGTTGACTGTTTGAGGCAGAAGTTCACATGTTTCAGTCAGTTCTTGATGCAGTCTTTTCTGTTGTTGTTGTTGTTGTTGTTGTTGTTGTTTCCAAAAATGCGTATGCCCAACGCTTTTGAAAGACCTCAGGGGGCCAATACAAGAAATACTTACAATGGGTAATGGGCACTAGCATCCACAGATGAGGGATTCATATCGTCGTTTGTTTTTCTGGGACTGTGTTACTTTTCACTCAGCATGATGTCCTCTGTAGCTCCAGCCATTTTCCTGCAAACTCGTGATGTCGTCTTTCTTATTGCTGCATAGAACTCCATTGTGTAGATGTAGATTTTTTACTTTTTTTGATGAAATATCATACAATATATTTGATATTTAGATCCCCTCCCCTACTTGCACCTCCTTATATTACCACCAATTTTATAGCCAATGTCCGTGTCCCCAAATTCTCCAGTGTGGGCCATCCACTGGAGCCTGGCCAACCTACCAAGAACCTCACTTTAAGAGACTGACTCTCCCCCTCTGAGCAGCCATCGGTTGCCAACACTTCTCAGGTACTGTTGGGATTTCTTCCCCACTTCCCTCACTCTGTGCTGGGAGTTTATTTGGCTTGAATTTATGTGAGATGTGTGCATGCTATCAGCTTCCTGTAAGTTCAATGAAAACTCCAGGCATCTGAAACTCGTTTTCTTGAGTATCACATTCTTACAAATCTTTGCCCTCTTTCCAATGATCCAAGCTTAGGAGGCAGAAGTTAGACACAGGTCCTATTCAGGATAAGCAGTGTGCAGCTCCTAATTCAGGGATAAGCTAGGTGCAGCCTCCTATTCAGGGATAAGGAGTGTGCAGCCCTCCTATTACGGATAAGCATGTGCAAGCCTCCTCCTATCAGGATAACATGTGCAGCCCCCTATTCAGGGATAAGCAGGGTGAAGCTCCTAATTCAGGATAGCATGGTGCAGCCTCCTATTCAGGGTAAGCATGTGCAGCCTCCTATTCAGGGATAAGCAATGTGCATGCTCTCCTATTCAGGATAAGCAGCATGTGGGCAGGTCCCTATTCGGGTAACAGTGTGCAGCCTCCTATTCATGGAGTAAGCAGTGGTGCAGGCCTATCTATTCAGGGATAGAGCATGTGCGGCCTCTTCAGGGATAAGCAGTGTGCAGCCTCCTTTTCAGGGTTAAGCATGTGCAGCCTCCTATCAGGGATAAGCATTTCAGCCTCACTCTTTCAGGGATAAGGCAGTGTGCAGCCTCCTATTCGAGGGAAATGAGCAGTGTGCAGCCTCCTATTCAGGATAAGNTGTGGGCTAATGGTGGAAGGAATATTAAATTGTATCAGACTGAGTTTATCAATATGAGCCCACTGAGTAGAGATTTCTAGGTTTAACATGGAAGCTCGAGCAGTTAAAAAACGGTGTTAAAAGTTTATTTGAAAGGTTGGCTGACGTATTTATTAAAACATGGCCTACTAACAGCGCGTTAGAGATGCCTGATATTCCTTGTTAGTATTGATGAATGGATTGTGAGGGTTCAGGAGATGGGCATGCTCGAGTGGATTCGAAGTTGTAAAACCACATTCTCCACCCTATGAGGACCTAGAGGACATGCCACTCACTGAATTATAAGATGGAAAGTATTGAGAGAGAGACACCAGAACATTTAAAGAGCTTTGTTTTTGCTCTATTTCTTATCCCAGATCTTACAGTTAGAGAAGTTGTGGCTCGTTTGCCTAAATAAATGTACACGTAGTAGGTCTAAAAGGACCTCAGGGTAGGCGTCAGGTGCCAGCACTGAATCGCAGAAGGCCAGATGAGGCCAGATGAGCGTAGTTACGTAATTATCATAATGTGTGGCAAAGGCAAAACAATACCTGTAATGGCATGACCTGAAATGCTCTTTGGAACTGGCTAATTAATCATGGTGTTCCCAGGAACCAAATACATAAGAAGCCTACTTAGTTTTTATTTGATCTGTATAAGCAGAAACGCTCTAGAACGAATGACAGGAAGTCAAATTTGATTTTAGGAGTAGCGAATCCCGCCCAGTTGACCGGTTTCCAGACTTGAGACAGTTCACAGACCCTGAACCCCTTGAATGAAGGGTGGCCGGGTTCCAGTGCGGAAGGACCTTGTCACAATACCAAAGTGTTATGGTGTTTGCCTTCCTCCTGTCCTTCCCCAGAGGGACCTGAGGCCTTTTACTAGGGTAACTGTACACGGGGGAAAAGGAAATAATCAGAAATTTTGAGGCCTATTGGATACACTGGTTCTGAGTTGACACTGATCCTAGGAGAACCTAAAAAGCATTGTGGCCCTCCGGTTAAATTAGGGGCCTATGGAGGTCAGGTGATAAATGGAGTTTTGGCTGAAGTACGACTCACAGTAGGCCCAGTGAGTTCCAGAACTCATCCTGTGATTACTTCCCCAGTCCCAGAATGTATAATTGGATAGATATAATTAGAAATGGCAGAATCCCCACATTGGTTTCCCTGATCTGTGGCGTGAGGGCTATTATGGTTGGAAAGGCCAAATGGAACCATTGGTGTTGCCTCTACCAGCGAAAAAATAGGAAACCAAAAACAGTATCGTATCCCCTGGAGGGATGGCGGGAGATTAATGCCACTATCAAGGATTTGAAAGATGAAGGGGTGGTGCTTCCTACCACATCTCCATTTAACTCTCCAAATTTGGCCTGTGCAAAAGACAGATGGGTCAAAGAGAATGACAGTTGACTATAAAAAACTCAACCACGTAGTGACACTAATTGCAGCCATTGTACCAGTTGTGGTGTCCTTACTCGAGCCGATTAATATGTCTCCTGGTACCTGGTATGCAGCTATTTTTTTTTTTTTTTTTTTTTGATCTTGGCCAATGCTTTTTTCCTCAATACCGGTCATAGGAACCACCAGAAGCAATTTGCTTTCAGCTGGCAAGGCCAACAGTATCCCTTTACTGTCTTACCTCAAGGGATGTCACTCTCCAGAGTTGTGCCATAACTTAGTTAGGAGGGATCTTGATCGCCTGACTCATCCACAAAATATCACACTGGTCCCACTATATTGATGATGTTATGTTGATTGGACCCCGTGAACAGGAGGTAGCAGCTAGGGCTAGACTTGTTGGTCAAGCATATGCACATGAGAGGATTGGAAATAAATCCATCTAAAATTCAAGGGCCATCTCCCTCGGTGAAGTTTCTAGGCGTTCAGTGGTGTGGAGCATGCAGAGACAATCCTTCTAAGGTAAAGAATAAGTTGTTGCACCTGGCCCCTCCCTTCCACCAAGAAAGAAGCACACCGTTTAGTGGGTTCCTTTTTGGATTCTGGCGGCAGCACCATTCCTCATCTGGGTGGTTACTACGACCATATATCAGGTGACTCGTACGGCAGCAAACTTTGCGTGGGGCTTGGAACAGGAAAAAGCTCTTCAACAGTCCAGGCTGCGGTGCAGGCTGTTCTGCCCCTCGGGCCATATGATCCAGCAGAACCAATGGTGCTTGAGGTATCAGTTGCAGATAGAGATGCTGTCTGGAGTCTGTGGCAGGCTCCTATAGGGGAATCACAGCGGAGGCCCTTGGATTTTGGAGTAAGGCTCTACCTTCATCTGCAAAAAACTATTCTCCTTTGGAGAGACAGCTCTTAGACTTGCTATTGGGCCTTAGTGGAAACTGAGTGTTTGACAATGGGCCACCAGTCACCATGCGGACCTGAGCTGCCCCTCATGAGCTGGGTGTTATCTGCCCCACCAGCCCATAAAGTAGGACGTGCACAGTAACAGTCCATTATCAAATTGAAGTGGTACATACGGGACAGGGCCCTGGCAGGCCCTGAGGCCACAAGCAAGCTACATGAAGACGTTGCCCAACTGCCATGGTTCCCACTCCTGTTACATTGTCTCCTGGGCTTAAGCATTCACCTATGGCTTCATGGTGTTTGCCCTATGATCAGTTGACTGAAGAAGAGACTAGGGCCTGGTTTACTGATGGTTCTGCATGCTATGCAGGCAACCCCGAGAGGTGGACAGCTGCAGCATTACAGCAATTTCTGAAACAACCCTAAAGGACACTGGTGAAGGAAAGTCATCACAGTGGGCAGAACTTCACATGGGCAGTGCACATGGTTGTGCATTTTGCCTGCAATGAGAAATGGCCAGAGGTTCGATTAAATACTGATTCATGGGCTGTAGCCAATGGTTCGGCTGGCTGGTCAGGGACTTGGAAGGAGCATGACCGGAAAATTGGTGAGAAAGACATTTGAGAAAGACATTTGGGGAAAGAAGTATGTGGATAGAGCTCTCTGAAAGTGGTCAAAGGATGTGAAGATACCTTTGTCTCATGTAAATGCTCGTCATAAGGTGATCTCAGCAGAGGATGAGATTAATAATCAAGTAGATCGGAAGACTTGTTCTGTGGATAGTCAGCCTCTTTCTCCAGCTATCCCTGTTGTTGCTCAATGGGCCATGAACAAAGTGGTCATCATGGCAGAGACTGAGGTTATGCATGGGCTCAACAGCAGGGACTCCCACTCACTAAGTGATCTGGTTACAGCTGCTGCAGAGTGCCAGATTGCCAACAGCAGAGACCAACATTGAGCCCCCGATATGTTCTTCCCCGGGGTGACAGCAGTCAACCTGGTGGCAGGTTGAGTACATTGGACAACTTCCATCCTGGAGGGGACAGCATTTTGTAATTACAGGAATAGATATTTTCTGGTTATAGATTTGCCTTTCTTGCAAGTAATGCTTCTGCCAAAACTACCATCCCTGACTTACGGCATGCCTTATCCACCGTCATGTATTCCTCACAGCATTGCTTCTGATCACGGAACTCACTTCACAGCCAAAGAAAGGCGACTGTGGGCCCATGGTCATGGAATCCACTGGTCTTACCATGTTCCCCCACCACCCAGAAGCATCTGGCTTGATAGAACGATGGAATGGCCTCTTGAAGACACAGTTACCGCGCCAATTAGGTAGCAATACCCTGGAGGGCTAGGGCAAGGTTCTCCAGCAAGCAGTATATGCCTTGAATCAGCGTCCACTATATTGTACTGTTTCTCCTATAGCCAGAATTCATGGGTCCAGGAACCAAGGGTGGAAGTGGGAATGATTCCACTCACTATCACCCCTAGTGACCCAGTAGGAACATTTTTGCTTCCTGTACCCACGCCTTTGCGTTCTGCTGGTCTAGACGTTTTGGCCCCAATGGGGTAGTGCTTTTGCCAGGAGATACACCAAACGTTCTATTGAACTGGAAGCTAAGACTTCCCCCTGGCCACTTCGGGCTTCTACTGCCTTTAAGCCAACCGGCTAAGGAAGGAATAAACAGTAGTAGGAGGAGTGAATGATCCAGACTACCATGGGGAAATTGGACTTTTCTCCACAATGGGGGCAAAGGAAGCTTATGTCTGGAATGCAGGAGATTCTGTAGGGCGCCTTCTGGGGCTACCATGTCCTATGATTTTTTTTAATTTTTTTTTCTATTTATCTTTGTATGGTATGAATGTACTGTCTGCCATGCAGGTCTGTGCAACCGTGTCGTACAATTGCCGCGGTCATAAGAGGGTCTCGGATTCCTGGAACTGGAGTTCTCCTGGAATTGGAGTTACAGCTGTTCTTAGCCGCCATGTGGGTGCTGTGGGATCGAACCGGGTCGTCTGCAAGAGCGTCTGCTTAACCGCTAGCTTATCTCTCCAGTCCCCCATGTCCTATGATTAAGGTCAATGGGAAACCCCAACAACCCAAAACCAGACAGGACAATAAATGGCCCAGACCCTTCAGGGATGAAAGGTATGGGTCACTCCTCAGGGAAAGAGCCAATACCTGCAGAGGTGCTTGCTGATGGCGGAGGAAATACAGAATGGGTCGTAAAAGAAGGTAGTCATAAATATATCAGCTGAGGCCACGGGACCCGTTGCAGAAACGTGGATTATATAGATATTAACTTCCGTCCTATTTGGTTAAGAATGTTGCTTGTTATATATGTATGTATATGTTCTCTATACATATATATATATATAATTTGTGTATGTATGTATATTCAGTGGATACTTGTGTTCCCCTTTGAACGTGCAACTGAGATATGTGTTAAGTGTTGTCATATTAGGTTATTAGATTACTGAACGGACTAAGTTCTTCTCAAGGAAATTACCACCTACACTAAGATATAATGCTCTGCTATTGCACATAGACACTATAACATGTTAGGTGGAATTATGACCCCTGCCATCGTTTGCAATTGACATTAAGCAGACGCTATTTTTGGGTGTCAAGTTGACAAAGGGTGGAACTGTGATGGTTCCTCCTGGGTGTCCACTTGCCTGGACTAAGGAACAAGTAAGAGAAAAGTGATGTTTCGATTGGACCACCTCAACCGGATGGCCCACCCCACTGTGGGTGTTACCTTTCTGCCGGCAGGCCGTATTTAAGGCCACAGCAGCGGAGGTGGCCCCTTTTTCCTTCTTCCTGCGCTTGCCTCTCTCTCATCTGGTGAGTTTGTCTGCTGCTGTGATCAAACCTTTCGGCCTCCCAGCATGTACTGAGACTGGCTGATCTCCTGGAATCCATTCGGGCCTTCAGCACTAGCCTGGGCCTCCTGAGACATCCAGCCTTGCGGCACTGAGCAGTCCCTGGATTCCCGGCCTCTCCAGTTCGTCGCTACTGTTGAGCTCCATCAAGTGAGCAAATCAATTTAAAATTGTATTAGATTTTTTTATATATTCATCTGTTGCTTCTGTTTCTTAGCGAACCCTTGACTAATCACTCCCCAAGTTGGTGTAGGTAAGCGTGTGGGGGGGGGGGGTTTGTCACAGCAATGGAAGACAGGACTAGAACACTCTACAAATACAAAAAGATTGAACTTATTTCATGCATTCTCTCCGACCACAGTGCAATAAAGTCAACATCAACAACCAGGTTAAGCCCTCCTGCCTACAAGAACACATGGAGACTAAACAACACACTCTTGCATAATGAATGGGTCAAGGAAGAGATAAAGGAAGAAATAAAAGCATTCCTGGAACTAATGAAAACGGACAATACAAACAAAAACACAAAACTATGGGATACTTAAAATGCTTCCTGCGGGCTGGAGAGATGGCCTAGCGGTTAAGAGCCCGACTGCTCTTGCAGAGGACCGGGGTTTGATCCCAGCACCCACATGGCGGCGAGACCTCTGAACTCAATTCAGAACTCATTCCAGGGGATCTGAAACCCTCTTCTGCCCTCCACAGCATTGCACGACATGGGTGCACAGACTTACATGCAGACAGACATTCACTCACATACGCCAATAAATACAAAATAAAAAAATTGAAAATTAAAAAAAGCAGCCTAAGAGGGGAAGTTTATAGCCCTGGGTGCCTTAAAACAGAAAGAGCACAAAAAAAAAAAAAAAAAAAAAAAAGTGAATGATCTAACACTACAGCTAAAAATGCACGTTGAGAGGCAACAACAGATGAACCCTAAATGCAACAACAGGGAAGAAATGAAAATAACAAAAATCAGAGCAGAACTCAAGAAATAGAAACAAAGGAAACAATACAAAAAAAAAAAAAACTCAATGAATCCAAAAATTGGTTCTTGGAACAGAATAAATAAGATAGAGAGACCTCTAGCCCAGTTAACCAAAAGAAAGAAGGACAACTCCAAATCAATACAATCGTGATGAAAAGGGGACATATCACAACAGACAAGAAAGGAAAAGCTCCAGAAAAATCATACAGGGAAATACTTAAATAAAAAAAACATATTAAAAAAAAAAAAAAAAAAAAAAAAAAAGAAAGAAATGGATGAATATCTGAAATTCCGGGACTCACCAAAGCTAATCCGGAAGAGATCAACAGCTTAAAACAGGCCCCCATAATACTTGAAGAATTGAAGATGTAATAGAAACCTCCAACTAAAAAGCCCAGGCCCAGGACGGTTTCACGGCAGAATTTCTATAAAACATTCAAAAAAACTTACAACCCTTATTACTGATACTGTTTAAACGGGGTACAATCAGCAGAGGGAAATCTCCCCCAATTCCTTCTATGAAAGCCCGCATCACTCTATTACCAAAATCAGGCAAAGATCTAACTAAAAAGGAGAATTATACACCCATCTCCTCATGAACACAGATTCGCCAAAATTCTAAATTGGATACTGGCAAATCACATAGACTCACATATAGAAAGCTCATCCCATCTGTCCAGTTGAGATTTCATACCAGAGATGCTGGATGGTTCAAATACAACAAATCAATAAAACATCATCAAGCACATAAATGGAATCAAAGACACAATCCACACGCTATCATCTCAATTGATGCTGAAACAGCCTTTGACCACAAAATTCAGCATCCCTCATGCTTAACGTCCTAGAAGGAACTGGATTGGACGGGATCATTCTTTGTTGTAATCAAAGCCATATACCTGAAACCCACAGCCCATATCATCCTAAATGGGAAAAAAAAAAAAAAAAAAAAAAAAAAAAAAGGTAGGAACTCGGCAAGGCTGCCCCCTGTCACCACTCCTCTTCACTACAGTGCTTGAAAACACTTGCTAGAGCAACCAAGGGCAAGAAAGGAAATTAAAAGAGTACAAACTGGAAAAGAAGAAGTCAAAACTATCCCTATTGCTGCTATTATTGTTTACTTAGGGGATGCTAAAAACTCACCAGAAAACTCCTAGAAACGATTAACAGTTTCAACAAGTGTCAGTATACAAAATTAACCTAAAAAAAAAAAAAAATCAATGCCTTTCTTTACACCAAGAAACAGCAACTGGAGAAAGAATTTCAAAAGAGGCACTTCCCATTCACAATCGCCTCAAAAAACTAATAAAATACCTAGGAACAACCTAACCCCATTGACACAAAGATCTCTACAACAAAAATTTTACCCACCTGAAGAAGGAGGATGAAAAAGACACCAGAAGATAGAAAAACCTCCCATGCTCATGGATCTGGAAAATTAACATTTGTTAAAATGTCCATGCTACCCAAACTCTTGTATAGCCTTAATGTAATTCAATTCAAATTCCCCCAAGAGCTTCTTCAACAGCTTGGAAAAAAATCCTCAAATCTATTTATTATTTTTTAAAAAAAAAAACAAAAGCCCTGCCTAGCCAAAACGACCCTGAGAGGGAAAGAGCGACACAGGGGGGATCTCTATAAAAATAGCCTGGTACTGAAACAAAAACAAACATGTTGACCAATGGAACAAAGCCTGGTACTGGCACAAAAACAGACCTGTTTGACCAATGGAACAAACCTAAGATCCAAACCTGGCACATACAATTTCAGCCATATCATATTTGACAAGGGGGCCAAGAAGACACAATGGAGAAATGACAGCATTCTCTAGCAAGTGTGTTGGCAAATAAACTGGATCACCACGTAGAAGAATGAAATTAAAACCCCACCTCTCCCCCTGTACAAAAAGTTAATCCAGATGGATCAAAGACCTCAACGTGAAACCCCAAACTCTGAAGGTGATAGAAGAAAAAGTTGGCAGCCGACTACAAAACATAGGCATAAGAAAAAGACTTCCTAAATCAGACAGCAGTGCACAAGAATTAAAAAATTGAGAAATGGGACCTCATTTTAAACTCAAAAGCTTCTGTTACATCAAAAGAAACAAGAAGTGAGAGACATCCACAGAGTGGGAGGAAACCTTTCCCACAGAAACATCTGCCAAAAACATGATTTCCAGAATATATAAATACTCAAAAAAACGAAAGAAGAAACATTGATTTCCAGGATATATAAAACTACTCAAAAAACAAAGAAGAAAGGGACACAAAGACTCACTCAATAGATGGAGAAAGAGCTGAAACAGAGACTTCACAAGTGAGACTGTAGAGATCGCTTGAGCAAAGATGAAAAACACCTTAAGAGGTGTTCAAATCACTAATCATTAAGAAATGCAAATCAAACCACTTTTAAAGATTTCAACTTACTTTAAGATTTCAACTTACAATGTAAGATTGGCTATGATCAAAAAAACAAATGATACCCAGTGCTGGAGCGGTTGTGGGGAAAGGGGACACTCATCCACTTTGGTGGGATGTAAAATCTTGTGCAGCCACTATGGCAAGCAGTGTGGAAAACCCTTAAAAAAAAAAAAACCCTTGGAAGACTTGGAATGACATTGCCACCCGAACCCATACCCCTCCTGGCATGTACCCTCAGAACTCACCCCACGGCAGGAACTTGTTCTGATACATGCCGGCCATTTTTATTCCAGCTCTCTTCACAACAGCAAGGATCTGGAACCCAACCCAAATGCCCCTAACCAATGAATGGATAGAGAAAAATGTAGTACCCCCTACTACACAATTGGTTCTTAGTGCAGCAGTAAAGAAAGCGACAATCAGAGGCTTTGCAGGAAAAATGACTGGAGCTAGAGGACATCAGCTGAGTGAAGTAAACACCGTCCCAGCCGAGAAAAACAAACGACGAATGGTATCCTCATCTGTGGATGCTAGCACCAATTACCTAGATGTAGTATTTCCTGTGGCCCTGGCCCCTGCGCTTTGTCCAAAGCCGTTGGGAGTTATGCATATTGGACACAACAACAGAAAGGACTGCATCAAAGAACTGACTGAAACAGTGAACTTCTGCTCAAAACAGTCAACTTCCCCATGGAGAATATTGAGAAAGACTGAGAAAGAGATGAAAAGCATGTTTGGCAGAATGCATGAGCTCTGGTGGGGTGGGGGGATGGGGAGGACACGGGTCTAGATTTGATAAATATATATATAAATTAATTTTTAAAAAGACGGCTCTCGGCCGCCATGTGGGTGCTGGGGATCGAACCCGGGTCCTCTGTAACAGCAGTCAGCACTCTTAACCGCTAGGCTATCTCTCCAGCCCCCGTTAAGATTTTTTTTTTTTTTTGAGACAGGGTTTCCCTATTGCCCCATGTGGATCTCGCTATGTAGACCAGACTGGCCTCAATTTCATAGAAAGTGCTGGGAATAAAGGGAGTGCGCCACCACGCCTGATCAAAGTGCAAGTGATTGAAAGGTGGGAGTCTTCCTAAGTAGCCCCGGCTGGTCCTTAACTTCTGAGCTCTAAGTGATCTCCTACTGGGCGCAAGTCACCATGCCAGGTTCGCATTAACTACCTTCTGACATGAATTTCATTTATTTTCCATGCAGGTTAACCGATTTCCCCAAAGACAAGAAGGCAGAGGACAGGGACTTCATTCCAGCCCAGCACGCTCAGGCCCCGCCTCCGCCCCCGCCCACGCCATGGGACGCGGACCTCACTGGGAGCTCGCACCCCTCAAGTTCCTGGCTACGCGGCGACACTCACCATCCGGGTTCTTCTCGCGGTAGCACTGGTAGTGGCACTCCACCTCCATGTTCTCCAGGAAGGACTTCACCTGCTCCTCGTCCTGGAAATCCACCAAGCCCGCCATGGCTCCGACTCCCGCCTGCGGTCACGTGATCCGGGACGGGGGCATGGCGTGTAGCGGCGTGACGTCACGCCTCGCAGCCTGGCCGCCGCTTTGCTTCCCGGCAGCCCCCACCGCACCGTCGTCCTTTGCGGGTTTCCTTCTTCCCGACATCCTCTCGCGCCTGTACTGAAGACTGTGTCCCCCCCCAGTGACCTTCCTTCGTTGTGGAGCTGTACCTGCGTCCTTCCGCCGTTAGTTCTGCAGCACCAAGATGCTTCGCTCCGCGGCCCCGTTTGGGGCAGGGGAAACTCAGTCCCAGTACGGTACAGAATGAACGTCCAGGGGGCGGGGGCTAGGAGGCCCTCCTAGAATTACCTTCAGTGAGAATGTTTTGTTTTGTTTTTCGTTTAAACTATTTTAAATTTACTATACTTATTTTCGTGCTGAGGATCAAACCCAGGGCTGCAAGCACGACAGGAAAATGCTCTGCCTTTAAACCACAGTCCCATTATCCTTGAATGCCATGCAGCCCCAGTCCATGGTTTCCCATCACCTGTAAGCATAGCAAGACTTCATCTCAGCCTACTGTGGTGGTGCACGCCTTTAATCCCAGCTCTCGGGAGGCAGAAGCAGGTGGATCTCTGCGAGTTCAAGGCCAGCCTGGTCTACATATAGAGTTACAGGACAGTTGGGGCTACTACTCTGTCAAAAATACAAAAAATAAATAAATTTTAATTTATTTGTTTATTTAGGTGGTTTTTTTTTTCAGACAGGTTTTGTGTGTGTGTGTGTGTGTGTGTGTGTGTGTGTGTGTGTGATTTTTTTTTATTGGGGTTAATCATGGAGTTGGGAAGGTATCTGTTGTGGGCATGCCTCTCCACCCAAAAGTCCATTCTAATCTTCCTGAGGTGTTTTCTGGAACTTTCTCTCTTTCTTTGTGACACTCTTGTTGCCAGCAACAGCTTCAGGCCCGGGGCTTCAGAGCTAGCTGGCTCCTTGGAAGAAAGTTTCCTTTTTTTTTTTTTTTAAACTTCTGTGGTTTTTTTTTATTATTTTTTAATTTTTATTTATTTTTTTATTTATTTCTGTATGTGTATGAATGTACTGTCTGCATGCAAGTTTGTGTACCCGTGTCATGCAATGCCTTGGAGGTCAGAAGAGGGTGTCTGATTCCCCTGGAACTGGAGTTCTCCTGGAATTGGAGTTTCAGATGGTTCTTGGCCGCCATGTGGGTGCTGGGGATCGAACCCGGGTCCTCTGTAAGAGTGGTCGGCGCTCTTAACCGCTAGACCATCTCTCCAGCCCAATTTTTTTTTTTTTAATGCGTGTGAGTGTACTTTCTGCATGTAGGTTGGTGCACCCATGTCATGCAATGCCGCGGAGGTCAAAAGAGGGTGTTGAGGGCTGGAGAGATGGCCTAGCGGTTAAGAGTGCCGACCGCTCTTACAGACGACCCAGGTTCTGTCCCCAGCACCCACATGGCGCCGAGAGCCGTCTGAAACTCCAATTCCAGGAGAACTCCAGTTTCAGGGGAATCCGACACCCTCTTCTGACCTCCGCAGCATTGCACGACACGGGTGCACAAACTTGCATGCAGGCAGTACATTCATACACATACAGAAATAAATTTAAAAAATTAATAAAAAAAAAAGAGGGTGTTGAATTCCCCTGGAACTGGAGTTAAAGACGGTTCTTAGTCACCATGTGGGTGCCAGGAATCGAACCCAAGTCCTCTGCAAGAGCAGTTGCTGCTCAACCGTTGAGCCATCTCTCCAGCCCTCCTTTTTTCTTCTTCTTAGGGACACTCATGTTTGCAGTCTGTTCTGGTTCACTGGCCATTTCCTTCTTATGTGCAGACTTCTTCCTCTTCCGAACAGGAGGGCTTGTGCTGGTAGTAGCAGTCTGTTCAGGATCACTGACCTTGGGGAGAGCTTATCATTGGTTCATAGTAATCACTGTTCTAGAAATATTTTTTTCATACTTGGAATGGCATAAAGGTCTGTATCTCCAGCAGATTGTGATTTCTATGTCCCTTACACCCATGAGAGGGTCAAGAGTAGAGAAACAGCATGTGTGGTGGCACATGCCTGTAATTCCAGCACTTGGGAGGCAGAGCCTGTGGATCTCTGTGAGTTCAAGGCCAGCCTTGGGTACATTGTGAGTTCCAGGACAGCTGGGGCTACAGGGAGACCCTGTCTAAAAAAGACCAAAAGAGAAAAACAAAAAAAAAAAGGGAAACAGGCTATGCTCTGGCTCGGGTAGAGCATTTGTCTGACATGCGCAAGGCCTGCAGTGAATTCCCAAAACCATGGGGAAAATAAAATCAGAATAGAGCAGACTCATTGAGAATGGTGTTTTTTTCTCTTAGGATTTGTGGAGTTGAACTGCAATGAGATGAGATTAGCAGTAGAGGGCAGTAGAGGGTGATAGAAAACGTGGGAGACACTGGGACAAGGATGAAGCGCAGTCACACATCCAGGGTCTGCCTATAGCCCTAATTGGTCTGGAACTTCCTATACGGACCAGGCTGGCCTCCATCTCTGAGATCCATTAGAGTCACATGCTAGACAGTAACTGTCTCAGTTGCTTATAAATTATTCTCGTTTTTCACCTGATAATCCCTTTCTTTTTTTTTTTTTTTTTTTTTTTTTTTTTTT
>VZQC01000868.1:869880-899773 GCA_009823505.1 Rhizomys pruinosus | reverse complement strand
CTGGAGAGATGGCTCAGCGGTTAAGAGCACTGACTGCTCTTGCAGAGGACCCAGGTTCAATTCCCAGAACCCACATGGGTTCTTTTTTTTTTTTATTAAATTTTTTTGTTTTTATTAATTTTTATTTATTTTTGTATGTGTATGAATGTACTGTCTGCATGCAAGTCTGTGCACCCGTGTCGTGCAATGCCGCGGAGTTCAGAAGAGGGTCTCAGATTCCCCTGGAACTGGAGTTCTCCTGGAATTGGAGCTTCAGATGGTTCTCAGCCGCCATGTGGGTGCTGGGGATCGAACCCGGGTCCTCTGTAAGAGCGGTCAGCACTCTTAACCGCTAGGCCATCTCTCCAGCCCCCCACATGGGTTCTTAAAGTCTAGTTAAATTTAAACGAACTCAGCATACGATAGGAAAATAGATTGAATACATAGTTCCAAATCATATCAGAGGATATGATTAACTTGGTCTGAGAAAAATTATTTCCACCATCTTCCTCCTGCCTCTTCCTTCCAAATGTCCCACAACAGGTTTATACAATGCTGGGCAGCCAACCCAGGGCCTGCTGGATGCTGGACAAGTATGCTACGTTAGCTAGACACCCAGCTCTTGTTAGCTTTTTAAAAAATTCTATCTGGGGACTGGAGAGATGGCCTAGCAGTTAAGAGCACCGACTGCTCTTGCAGAGGACCCGGGTTCGATCCCCAGCACCCACATGGTGGCTGAGAACCATCTTTGACTCCAGCTCCAGGGGAAGCCGACGCTCACTTCTGACCTCCGCTGCATTGCACGACACGGGTGCGCAGACCTACATGCAGACAGTACATTCATACACATAATTAAAAAAAAATTCTATCTGGCTGGCTACAGTGTGTTGGGGGTGCATATGTGGGTGGAGGCCAGAGAACTTTGGGTGGTGTTCTCAGGTGTCTCTGCTGTGTGGTTTTGGTTTTGTTGTTTGCTATTGCTGTTGTTTTTGATTTGGGGAGATAGAATCTCACACTGTAGCCTAGGGGTTCTGGAACTCGCTGTGTTGCGTTCAACCATCTGGTTGAACTCAAACTAACAAAGATCTGCCTCTGCCTCCCAAGTGCTAGGATTAAAGGCGTGCGCCACCACGCCCGGCCGATAATCCCTTTCTATAAGCATAATACAGCTGGCAGAGACTCTCCCAATTGTTGCAGAGAAACTGAGGTCAGAGAATTTAAGTGATTATCCTAAAACAGTGTGAAAGAGCAGGGAGAAGCTGTGCCTTTCTCATCCTAGAACTCACAGCTGCCATCCCGGATTCTGGAGGGAAGAACTCAAGAGCTTGCTTTCTATCTCCAAGCTCAGACGCAGCAACCCATGGGTCGTTAACCACTGGGTTATGGCTTTACTTACACAGTTTCATTTAGTCTTCACAGCATTGCTCTTTGTTCAACAAACATTCCTTTGTGCTAATAACGACTGGGGCTTAAAGGATGCAATACTGAAAAACAAAAGGCTGCAACTAGTGTGCCAACCTCAGAAGAGGATAAGGTAAGAAACTCTTAACACCTAAAGAAAAAACAGTTAAGGGGCTGGAGAGATGGCTCAGCGGTTAAGAGCACTGACTGCTCTTGCAGAGGACCCAGGTTCAATTCCCAGAACCCACATGGGTTCTTTTTTTTTTTTATTAAATTTTTTTGTTTTTATTAATTTTTATTTATTTTTGTATGTGTATGAATGTACTGTCTGCATGCAAGTCTGTGCACCCGTGTCGTGCAATGCCGCGGAGTTCAGAAGAGGGTCTCAGATTCCCCTGGAACTGGAGTTCTCCTGGAATTGGAGCTTCAGATGGTTCTCAGCCGCCATGTGGGTGCTGGGGATCGAACCCGGGTCCTCTGTAAGAGCGGTCNTGTGGGCTAATGGTGGAAGGAATATTAAATTGTATCAGACTGAGTTTATCAATATGAGCCCACTGAGTAGAGATTTCTAGGTTTAACATGGAAGCTCGAGCAGTTAAAAAACGGTGTTAAAAGTTTATTTGAAAGGTTGGCTGACGTATTTATTAAAACATGGCCTACTAACAGCGCGTTAGAGATGCCTGATATTCCTTGTTAGTATTGATGAATGGATTGTGAGGGTTCAGGAGATGGGCATGCTCGAGTGGATTCGAAGTTGTAAAACCACATTCTCCACCCTATGAGGACCTAGAGGACATGCCACTCACTGAATTATAAGATGGAAAGTATTGAGAGAGAGACACCAGAACATTTAAAGAGCTTTGTTTTTGCTCTATTTCTTATCCCAGATCTTACAGTTAGAGAAGTTGTGGCTCGTTTGCCTAAATAAATGTACACGTAGTAGGTCTAAAAGGACCTCAGGGTAGGCGTCAGGTGCCAGCACTGAATCGCAGAAGGCCAGATGAGGCCAGATGAGCGTAGTTACGTAATTATCATAATGTGTGGCAAAGGCAAAACAATACCTGTAATGGCATGACCTGAAATGCTCTTTGGAACTGGCTAATTAATCATGGTGTTCCCAGGAACCAAATACATAAGAAGCCTACTTAGTTTTTATTTGATCTGTATAAGCAGAAACGCTCTAGAACGAATGACAGGAAGTCAAATTTGATTTTAGGAGTAGCGAATCCCGCCCAGTTGACCGGTTTCCAGACTTGAGACAGTTCACAGACCCTGAACCCCTTGAATGAAGGGTGGCCGGGTTCCAGTGCGGAAGGACCTTGTCACAATACCAAAGTGTTATGGTGTTTGCCTTCCTCCTGTCCTTCCCCAGAGGGACCTGAGGCCTTTTACTAGGGTAACTGTACACGGGGGAAAAGGAAATAATCAGAAATTTTGAGGCCTATTGGATACACTGGTTCTGAGTTGACACTGATCCTAGGAGAACCTAAAAAGCATTGTGGCCCTCCGGTTAAATTAGGGGCCTATGGAGGTCAGGTGATAAATGGAGTTTTGGCTGAAGTACGACTCACAGTAGGCCCAGTGAGTTCCAGAACTCATCCTGTGATTACTTCCCCAGTCCCAGAATGTATAATTGGATAGATATAATTAGAAATGGCAGAATCCCCACATTGGTTTCCCTGATCTGTGGCGTGAGGGCTATTATGGTTGGAAAGGCCAAATGGAACCATTGGTGTTGCCTCTACCAGCGAAAAAATAGGAAACCAAAAACAGTATCGTATCCCCTGGAGGGATGGCGGGAGATTAATGCCACTATCAAGGATTTGAAAGATGAAGGGGTGGTGCTTCCTACCACATCTCCATTTAACTCTCCAAATTTGGCCTGTGCAAAAGACAGATGGGTCAAAGAGAATGACAGTTGACTATAAAAAACTCAACCACGTAGTGACACTAATTGCAGCCATTGTACCAGTTGTGGTGTCCTTACTCGAGCCGATTAATATGTCTCCTGGTACCTGGTATGCAGCTATTTTTTTTTTTTTTTTTTTTTGATCTTGGCCAATGCTTTTTTCCTCAATACCGGTCATAGGAACCACCAGAAGCAATTTGCTTTCAGCTGGCAAGGCCAACAGTATCCCTTTACTGTCTTACCTCAAGGGATGTCACTCTCCAGAGTTGTGCCATAACTTAGTTAGGAGGGATCTTGATCGCCTGACTCATCCACAAAATATCACACTGGTCCCACTATATTGATGATGTTATGTTGATTGGACCCCGTGAACAGGAGGTAGCAGCTAGGGCTAGACTTGTTGGTCAAGCATATGCACATGAGAGGATTGGAAATAAATCCATCTAAAATTCAAGGGCCATCTCCCTCGGTGAAGTTTCTAGGCGTTCAGTGGTGTGGAGCATGCAGAGACAATCCTTCTAAGGTAAAGAATAAGTTGTTGCACCTGGCCCCTCCCTTCCACCAAGAAAGAAGCACACCGTTTAGTGGGTTCCTTTTTGGATTCTGGCGGCAGCACCATTCCTCATCTGGGTGGTTACTACGACCATATATCAGGTGACTCGTACGGCAGCAAACTTTGCGTGGGGCTTGGAACAGGAAAAAGCTCTTCAACAGTCCAGGCTGCGGTGCAGGCTGTTCTGCCCCTCGGGCCATATGATCCAGCAGAACCAATGGTGCTTGAGGTATCAGTTGCAGATAGAGATGCTGTCTGGAGTCTGTGGCAGGCTCCTATAGGGGAATCACAGCGGAGGCCCTTGGATTTTGGAGTAAGGCTCTACCTTCATCTGCAAAAAACTATTCTCCTTTGGAGAGACAGCTCTTAGACTTGCTATTGGGCCTTAGTGGAAACTGAGTGTTTGACAATGGGCCACCAGTCACCATGCGGACCTGAGCTGCCCCTCATGAGCTGGGTGTTATCTGCCCCACCAGCCCATAAAGTAGGACGTGCACAGTAACAGTCCATTATCAAATTGAAGTGGTACATACGGGACAGGGCCCTGGCAGGCCCTGAGGCCACAAGCAAGCTACATGAAGACGTTGCCCAACTGCCATGGTTCCCACTCCTGTTACATTGTCTCCTGGGCTTAAGCATTCACCTATGGCTTCATGGTGTTTGCCCTATGATCAGTTGACTGAAGAAGAGACTAGGGCCTGGTTTACTGATGGTTCTGCATGCTATGCAGGCAACCCCGAGAGGTGGACAGCTGCAGCATTACAGCAATTTCTGAAACAACCCTAAAGGACACTGGTGAAGGAAAGTCATCACAGTGGGCAGAACTTCACATGGGCAGTGCACATGGTTGTGCATTTTGCCTGCAATGAGAAATGGCCAGAGGTTCGATTAAATACTGATTCATGGGCTGTAGCCAATGGTTCGGCTGGCTGGTCAGGGACTTGGAAGGAGCATGACCGGAAAATTGGTGAGAAAGACATTTGAGAAAGACATTTGGGGAAAGAAGTATGTGGATAGAGCTCTCTGAAAGTGGTCAAAGGATGTGAAGATACCTTTGTCTCATGTAAATGCTCGTCATAAGGTGATCTCAGCAGAGGATGAGATTAATAATCAAGTAGATCGGAAGACTTGTTCTGTGGATAGTCAGCCTCTTTCTCCAGCTATCCCTGTTGTTGCTCAATGGGCCATGAACAAAGTGGTCATCATGGCAGAGACTGAGGTTATGCATGGGCTCAACAGCAGGGACTCCCACTCACTAAGTGATCTGGTTACAGCTGCTGCAGAGTGCCAGATTGCCAACAGCAGAGACCAACATTGAGCCCCCGATATGTTCTTCCCCGGGGTGACAGCAGTCAACCTGGTGGCAGGTTGAGTACATTGGACAACTTCCATCCTGGAGGGGACAGCATTTTGTAATTACAGGAATAGATATTTTCTGGTTATAGATTTGCCTTTCTTGCAAGTAATGCTTCTGCCAAAACTACCATCCCTGACTTACGGCATGCCTTATCCACCGTCATGTATTCCTCACAGCATTGCTTCTGATCACGGAACTCACTTCACAGCCAAAGAAAGGCGACTGTGGGCCCATGGTCATGGAATCCACTGGTCTTACCATGTTCCCCCACCACCCAGAAGCATCTGGCTTGATAGAACGATGGAATGGCCTCTTGAAGACACAGTTACCGCGCCAATTAGGTAGCAATACCCTGGAGGGCTAGGGCAAGGTTCTCCAGCAAGCAGTATATGCCTTGAATCAGCGTCCACTATATTGTACTGTTTCTCCTATAGCCAGAATTCATGGGTCCAGGAACCAAGGGTGGAAGTGGGAATGATTCCACTCACTATCACCCCTAGTGACCCAGTAGGAACATTTTTGCTTCCTGTACCCACGCCTTTGCGTTCTGCTGGTCTAGACGTTTTGGCCCCAATGGGGTAGTGCTTTTGCCAGGAGATACACCAAACGTTCTATTGAACTGGAAGCTAAGACTTCCCCCTGGCCACTTCGGGCTTCTACTGCCTTTAAGCCAACCGGCTAAGGAAGGAATAAACAGTAGTAGGAGGAGTGAATGATCCAGACTACCATGGGGAAATTGGACTTTTCTCCACAATGGGGGCAAAGGAAGCTTATGTCTGGAATGCAGGAGATTCTGTAGGGCGCCTTCTGGGGCTACCATGTCCTATGATTTTTTTTAATTTTTTTTTCTATTTATCTTTGTATGGTATGAATGTACTGTCTGCCATGCAGGTCTGTGCAACCGTGTCGTACAATTGCCGCGGTCATAAGAGGGTCTCGGATTCCTGGAACTGGAGTTCTCCTGGAATTGGAGTTACAGCTGTTCTTAGCCGCCATGTGGGTGCTGTGGGATCGAACCGGGTCGTCTGCAAGAGCGTCTGCTTAACCGCTAGCTTATCTCTCCAGTCCCCCATGTCCTATGATTAAGGTCAATGGGAAACCCCAACAACCCAAAACCAGACAGGACAATAAATGGCCCAGACCCTTCAGGGATGAAAGGTATGGGTCACTCCTCAGGGAAAGAGCCAATACCTGCAGAGGTGCTTGCTGATGGCGGAGGAAATACAGAATGGGTCGTAAAAGAAGGTAGTCATAAATATATCAGCTGAGGCCACGGGACCCGTTGCAGAAACGTGGATTATATAGATATTAACTTCCGTCCTATTTGGTTAAGAATGTTGCTTGTTATATATGTATGTATATGTTCTCTATACATATATATATATATAATTTGTGTATGTATGTATATTCAGTGGATACTTGTGTTCCCCTTTGAACGTGCAACTGAGATATGTGTTAAGTGTTGTCATATTAGGTTATTAGATTACTGAACGGACTAAGTTCTTCTCAAGGAAATTACCACCTACACTAAGATATAATGCTCTGCTATTGCACATAGACACTATAACATGTTAGGTGGAATTATGACCCCTGCCATCGTTTGCAATTGACATTAAGCAGACGCTATTTTTGGGTGTCAAGTTGACAAAGGGTGGAACTGTGATGGTTCCTCCTGGGTGTCCACTTGCCTGGACTAAGGAACAAGTAAGAGAAAAGTGATGTTTCGATTGGACCACCTCAACCGGATGGCCCACCCCACTGTGGGTGTTACCTTTCTGCCGGCAGGCCGTATTTAAGGCCACAGCAGCGGAGGTGGCCCCTTTTTCCTTCTTCCTGCGCTTGCCTCTCTCTCATCTGGTGAGTTTGTCTGCTGCTGTGATCAAACCTTTCGGCCTCCCAGCATGTACTGAGACTGGCTGATCTCCTGGAATCCATTCGGGCCTTCAGCACTAGCCTGGGCCTCCTGAGACATCCAGCCTTGCGGCACTGAGCAGTCCCTGGATTCCCGGCCTCTCCAGTTCGTCGCTACTGTTGAGCTCCATCAAGTGAGCAAATCAATTTAAAATTGTATTAGATTTTTTTATATATTCATCTGTTGCTTCTGTTTCTTAGCGAACCCTTGACTAATCACTCCCCAAGTTGGTGTAGGTAAGCGTGTGGGGGGGGGGGGTTTGTCACAGCAATGGAAGACAGGACTAGAACACTCTACAAATACAAAAAGATTGAACTTATTTCATGCATTCTCTCCGACCACAGTGCAATAAAGTCAACATCAACAACCAGGTTAAGCCCTCCTGCCTACAAGAACACATGGAGACTAAACAACACACTCTTGCATAATGAATGGGTCAAGGAAGAGATAAAGGAAGAAATAAAAGCATTCCTGGAACTAATGAAAACGGACAATACAAACAAAAACACAAAACTATGGGATACTTAAAATGCTTCCTGCGGGCTGGAGAGATGGGGCCTAGCGGTTAAGGAGCGCCGACTGCTCTTCTTACAGAGGACCGGGGTTTGATTCCCAGCACCCACATGGCGGTCGAGAACCCTCTGAAACTCCAATTCAGGAAAACTCTCCATTTCCTAGTTGGTGACTCCGATACCCTCTTCTGGCCCTACCGTGGCATTGCACGACATGGGTGCACAAACTTGCATGCAGACAGACATTCATACACATACGCCAATAAATACAATATTAATAAAAAAATTGAAAATTAAAAAAAGCAGCCTAAGAGGGGAAGTTTATAGCCCTGGGTGCCTTAAAACAGAAAGAGCACAAAAAAAAAAAAAAAAAAAAAAAAGTGAATGATCTAACACTACAGCTAAAAATGCACGTTGAGAGGCAACAACAGATGAACCCTAAATGCAACAACAGGGAAGAAATGAAAATAACAAAAATCAGAGCAGAACTCAAGAAATAGAAACAAAGGAAACAATACAAAAAAAAAAAAAACTCAATGAATCCAAAAATTGGTTCTTGGAACAGAATAAATAAGATAGAGAGACCTCTAGCCCAGTTAACCAAAAGAAAGAAGGACAACTCCAAATCAATACAATCGTGATGAAAAGGGGACATATCACAACAGACAAGAAAGGAAAAGCTCCAGAAAAATCATACAGGGAAATACTTAAATAAAAAAAACATATTAAAAAAAAAAAAAAAAAAAAAAAAAAAGAAAGAAATGGATGAATATCTGAAATTCCGGGACTCACCAAAGCTAATCCGGAAGAGATCAACAGCTTAAAACAGGCCCCCATAATACTTGAAGAATTGAAGATGTAATAGAAACCTCCAACTAAAAAGCCCAGGCCCAGGACGGTTTCACGGCAGAATTTCTATAAAACATTCAAAAAAACTTACAACCCTTATTACTGATACTGTTTAAACGGGGTACAATCAGCAGAGGGAAATCTCCCCCAATTCCTTCTATGAAAGCCCGCATCACTCTATTACCAAAATCAGGCAAAGATCTAACTAAAAAGGAGAATTATACACCCATCTCCTCATGAACACAGATTCGCCAAAATTCTAAATTGGATACTGGCAAATCACATAGACTCACATATAGAAAGCTCATCCCATCTGTCCAGTTGAGATTTCATACCAGAGATGCTGGATGGTTCAAATACAACAAATCAATAAAACATCATCAAGCACATAAATGGAATCAAAGACACAATCCACACGCTATCATCTCAATTGATGCTGAAACAGCCTTTGACCACAAAATTCAGCATCCCTCATGCTTAACGTCCTAGAAGGAACTGGATTGGACGGGATCATTCTTTGTTGTAATCAAAGCCATATACCTGAAACCCACAGCCCATATCATCCTAAATGGGAAAAAAAAAAAAAAAAAAAAAAAAAAAAAAGGTAGGAACTCGGCAAGGCTGCCCCCTGTCACCACTCCTCTTCACTACAGTGCTTGAAAACACTTGCTAGAGCAACCAAGGGCAAGAAAGGAAATTAAAAGAGTACAAACTGGAAAAGAAGAAGTCAAAACTATCCCTATTGCTGCTATTATTGTTTACTTAGGGGATGCTAAAAACTCACCAGAAAACTCCTAGAAACGATTAACAGTTTCAACAAGTGTCAGTATACAAAATTAACCTAAAAAAAAAAAAAAATCAATGCCTTTCTTTACACCAAGAAACAGCAACTGGAGAAAGAATTTCAAAAGAGGCACTTCCCATTCACAATCGCCTCAAAAAACTAATAAAATACCTAGGAACAACCTAACCCCATTGACACAAAGATCTCTACAACAAAAATTTTACCCACCTGAAGAAGGAGGATGAAAAAGACACCAGAAGATAGAAAAACCTCCCATGCTCATGGATCTGGAAAATTAACATTTGTTAAAATGTCCATGCTACCCAAACTCTTGTATAGCCTTAATGTAATTCAATTCAAATTCCCCCAAGAGCTTCTTCAACAGCTTGGAAAAAAATCCTCAAATCTATTTATTATTTTTTAAAAAAAAAAACAAAAGCCCTGCCTAGCCAAAACGACCCTGAGAGGGAAAGAGCGACACAGGGGGGATCTCTATAAAAATAGCCTGGTACTGAAACAAAAACAAACATGTTGACCAATGGAACAAAGCCTGGTACTGGCACAAAAACAGACCTGTTTGACCAATGGAACAAACCTAAGATCCAAACCTGGCACATACAATTTCAGCCATATCATATTTGACAAGGGGGCCAAGAAGACACAATGGAGAAATGACAGCATTCTCTAGCAAGTGTGTTGGCAAATAAACTGGATCACCACGTAGAAGAATGAAATTAAAACCCCACCTCTCCCCCTGTACAAAAAGTTAATCCAGATGGATCAAAGACCTCAACGTGAAACCCCAAACTCTGAAGGTGATAGAAGAAAAAGTTGGCAGCCGACTACAAAACATAGGCATAAGAAAAAGACTTCCTAAATCAGACAGCAGTGCACAAGAATTAAAAAATTGAGAAATGGGACCTCATTTTAAACTCAAAAGCTTCTGTTACATCAAAAGAAACAAGAAGTGAGAGACATCCACAGAGTGGGAGGAAACCTTTCCCACAGAAACATCTGCCAAAAACATGATTTCCAGAATATATAAATACTCAAAAAAACGAAAGAAGAAACATTGATTTCCAGGATATATAAAACTACTCAAAAAACAAAGAAGAAAGGGACACAAAGACTCACTCAATAGATGGAGAAAGAGCTGAAACAGAGACTTCACAAGTGAGACTGTAGAGATCGCTTGAGCAAAGATGAAAAACACCTTAAGAGGTGTTCAAATCACTAATCATTAAGAAATGCAAATCAAACCACTTTTAAAGATTTCAACTTACTTTAAGATTTCAACTTACAATGTAAGATTGGCTATGATCAAAAAAACAAATGATACCCAGTGCTGGAGCGGTTGTGGGGAAAGGGGACACTCATCCACTTTGGTGGGATGTAAAATCTTGTGCAGCCACTATGGCAAGCAGTGTGGAAAACCCTTAAAAAAAAAAAAACCCTTGGAAGACTTGGAATGACATTGCCACCCGAACCCATACCCCTCCTGGCATGTACCCTCAGAACTCACCCCACGGCAGGAACTTGTTCTGATACATGCCGGCCATTTTTATTCCAGCTCTCTTCACAACAGCAAGGATCTGGAACCCAACCCAAATGCCCCTAACCAATGAATGGATAGAGAAAAATGTAGTACCCCCTACTACACAATTGCGTTCTGTGCAGCAGTAAAGAAGGACTACATCATGAGCTTTGCAGGGAAAAATGACTGGAGCTAGAGGACATCAGCTGAGTGAAGTAAACACCGTCCCAGCCGAGAAAAACAAACGACGAATGGTATCCTCATCTGTGGATGCTAGCACCAATTACCTAGATGTAGTATTTCCTGTGGCCCTGGCCCCTGCGCTTTGTCCAAAGCCGTTGGGAGTTATGCATATTGGACACAACAACAGAAAGGACTGCATCAAAGAACTACTGAAACAGTAAACTTCTGCTCACAAACAGTCAACTTCCCCATGAGAATATTGAGAAAGACTGGAAAAGAGATGAAAAGCATGTTGGCAATTGCATGCCTTTCTGGTGGGGTGGTGGGGATGGGGAGGACACGGGGTCTAGATTGATAAATATATATATAAATAATTTTTTAAAAGACGGCTCTCGGCCCGCCATGTGGGTGCTGGGGATCGGAACCCGGGTCCTCTGTAACAGCAGTAGTCAGCACTCTTAACCCGCTCGGGCTATCTCTCCAGCCCCCGTTAAGATTTTTTTTTTTTTTTTAGACAGGGGTTTCCCATTGCCCCATGTGGATCTCGCTATGTAGACCAGGACTGGGCCCTCCAATTTCATAGAAAGTGCTGGGAATAAAGGGAGTGCGCCACCACGCCTGATCAAAGTGCAAGTGATTGAAAGGTGGGAGTCTTCCTAAGTAGCCCCGGCTGGTCCTTAACTTCTGAGCTCTAAGTGATCTCCTACTGGGCGCAAGTCACCATGCCAGGTTCGCATTAACTACCTTCTGACATGAATTTCATTTATTTTCCATGCAGGTTAACCGATTTCCCCAAAGACAAGAAGGCAGAGGACAGGGACTTCATTCCAGCCCAGCACGCTCAGGCCCCGCTCGCCCCCCCCACGGGGGGCCCCCCCCCCCCAATTTTTTTTGGGACGCGGGCCCTCACTGGGAGCTCGCACCCCTCAAGTTCCTGGCTACGCGGCGACACTCACCATCCGGGTTCTTCTCGCGGTAGCACTGGTAGTGGCACTCCACCTCCATGTTCTCCAGGAAGGACTTCACCTGCTCCTCGTCCTGGAAATCCACCAAGCCCGCCATGGCTCCGACTCCCGCCTGCGGTCACGTGATCCGGGACGGGGGCATGGCGTGTAGCGGCGTGACGTCACGCCTCGCAGCCTGGCCGCCGCTTTGCTTCCCGGCAGCCCCCACCGCACCGTCGTCCTTTGCGGGTTTCCTTCTTCCCGACATCCTCTCGCGCCTGTACTGAAGACTGTGTCCCCCCCCAGTGACCTTCCTTCGTTGTGGAGCTGTACCTGCGTCCTTCCGCCGTTAGTTCTGCAGCACCAAGATGCTTCGCTCCGCGGCCCCGTTTGGGGCAGGGGAAACTCAGTCCCAGTACGGTACAGAATGAACGTCCAGGGGGCGGGGGCTAGGAGGCCCTCCTAGAATTACCTTCAGTGCGAATGTTTTGTTTGTTTTTCGTTTAAACTATTTTAAATTTACTATACTTATTTTGCGCTGAGGATCAAACCCCAGTCTCAAGCACGACAGGAAAATGCTCTGCCTTTAAACCACAGTCCCATTATCCTTGAATGCCATGCAGCCCCAGTCCATGGTTTCCCATCACCTGTAAGCATAGCAAGACTTCATCTCAGCCTACTGTGGTGGTGCCACGCCTTTAATCCCATCTCTCGGGAGGCAGACGCAGGTGGATCTCTGCGAGTTTCAAGGCCCGCCTGGTCTACATATAGAGTTACCGAGACAGTTGGGGCTACTACTCTGTCAAAAATACAAAAAAAAATAAAATTCTAATTATTTGTTTATTTAGGTGGTTTTTTTTCAGAAAGGTTTTGTGTGTGTGTGTTGTGTGTGTGTGTGTGTGTGTGTGTTGTTGATTTTTTTTATTGGGGTTAATAATGGAGTTGGGAAGGTATCTGTTGTGGGCTTGCCTCTCCACCCAAAAGTCCATTCTAATCTTCCTGAGGTGTTTTCTGGAAATTTCTCTTTTTCTTTGTGACACTCTTGTTGCCAGCAACAGCTTCAGGCCCGGGGCTTCAGAGCTAGCTGGCTCCTTGGAAGAAGAAAAGAAAGAAGTTTCCTTTTTTTTTTTTTTTTTTTACCACTTCTGTGGTTTTTTTTTTATTATTTTTTAATTTTTATTTATTTTTTTTATTTATTTCTGTATGTGTATGAATGTACTGTCTGCATCAAGTTTGTGTACCCGTTGCATTGCAGTGCCTTGGCGGTCAGAAGAGTGTGTCTGCTTCCCCTGGAACTGGAGTTCTCCTGGAATTTGGGAGTTTCAGATGGTCTTGGCCGCCATGGAGGGCTGTGGGGATCTGAACCGGTCCTCTGTAAAGTGGTCGGCGCTCTTAACCGCTTAGACCATCTCTCCAGCCCAATTTTTTTTTTTTTTTTTTTTTTATGCGTGTGAGTGTACTTTCTGCATGTAGGTTGGTGACCCATGTCATGCAATTGCCGCGAGGTCAAAAGAGGGTGTTGAGGGCTGGAGAGATGGCCTAGCGGTTAAGAGTGCCGTGACCGCTCTTACAGACGACCCAGGTTCTGTCCCCAGCACCCACATGGCGCCGAGAGCCGTCTGAAACTCCAATTCCAGGAGAACACTCCAGTTTCAGGGGAAATCCGACACCCTCCTCTGACCTCCGCCAGTAGCAGTGCACGCACGGGTGCACAAACTTGCATGCAGGCGGTACATTCCTACACCTCAGAAATAAATTTAACAAAATTTAATAAAAAAAAAAGCGTTTGTTGAATTCCCCTGGACCTGAGTTCAAGACGGTTCTTCGTCACCATGTGGGTGCCAGGCATAGAAACCCACTTCCTCTGCAAGAGCAGTTTCTGCTCCAACCGGTGAGCCATCTCTCCAGCCCTCCTTTTTTCTTTCTTCTTAGGGGTGACACTTCATGTTTGCAGTCTGTTCTGGTTCACTGGCCGTTTCCTTCTTGGGTGCAGACTTCTTCCTCTTCCGAACAGGAGGGCTTGTGCTAGTAATAGCTGTCTCTTCAGGATCACTAACCTTGGGAGGAGCTTATCATTGGTTCATAGTAATCACTGTTCTAGAAATATTTTTTTCATACTTGGAATGGCATAAAGGTCTGTATCTCCAGCAGATTGTGATTTCTATGTCCCTTACACCCATGAGAGGGTCAAGAGTAGAGAAACAGCATGTGTGGTGGCCCACGCCTGTAATTCCAAGCACTTGGGAGGCAGAGCCTGTGGATCTCTGGAGTTCACGGCCAGCTTGGGTTCCATTGTGAGTTCCAGGACAGCTGGGGGCTACAGGGGACCTGTCTAAAAAAGACCAAAGAGAAAAACAAAAAAAACGGGAAACAGGCTATGCTTGGCTCGGGTAGAGCATTTGTCTGACATGCGCAAGGCCTGCAGTGAATTCCCAAAACCATGGGGAAAATAAAATCAGAATAGAGCAGACTCATTGAGAATGGTGTTTTTTTCTCTTAGGATTTGTGGAGTTGAACTGCAATGAGATGAGATTAGCAGTAGAGGGCAGTAGAGGGTGATAGAAAACGTGGGAGACACTGGGACAAGGATGAAGCGCAGTCACACATCCAGGGTCTGCCTATAGCCCTAATTGGTCTGGAACTTCCTATACGGGACCAGGCTGGCCCCATCTCTGAGATCCATTATAAGAGTCAGCATGCTAGACAGTAACTGTCTCAGTTGCTTATAAAGTTATTCTCGTTTTTCACACCTGAATAAGTCCTTTCTTTTTTTTTTTTTTTTTTTTTGGTCTTTCGCCGACAGGGGTCCCCTGTAGCCCCAGCCTGTCCTGGAATTTCTCTGTGCCAGGCTGGCCTGTTGAAACTCACCAAAAGATCCGCCTGCTCTGCCCTCCAAAGTAGCTGGGATCTAAAGCGTGCGCACCCTCGACGCCCGGCCGATAATCCCTTTCTATAAGCATAATACAGCTGGCAGAGACTCTCCCAATTGTTGCAGAGAAACTGAGGTCAGAGAATTTAAGTGATTATCCTAAAACAGTGTGAAAGAGCAGGGAGAAGCTGTGCCTTTCTCATCCTAGAACTCACAGCTGCCATCCCGGATTCTGGAGGGAAGAACTCAAGAGCTTGCTTTCTATCTCCAAGCTCAGACGCAGCAACCCATGGGTCGTTAACCACTGGGTTATGGCTTTACTTACACAGTTTCATTTAGTCTTCACAGCATTGCTCTTTGTTCAACAAACATTCCTTTGTGCTAATAACGACTGGGGCTTAAAGGATGCAATACTGAAAAACAAAAGGCTGCAACTAGTGTGCCAACCTCAGAAGAGGATAAGGTAAGAAACTCTTAACACCTAAAGAAAAACAGTTAAGGGGGCTGGGGAGATGGCTGCAGCGGTTAAGAGCATGACTGCTCTTGCAGCAGGACCCAGGTTAACATTCCCAGAAACTCACAAGGTTCTTTTTTTTTTTTATTAAAAAAAATTTTTTTGTTTTTATTATTTTTATTTCTTTTTTGTATGTGTAATGAATGTACTTTAACGTCTGCATGCACAAGTCTGTCACCGTGTCGTGCAATGCCGCGGAGTTTCGAAAGAGGGTCTCAGATTCTCCCTGAATGGAGTTCTCCTGGAATTGGAGCTTCAGCTGGTTTCTCATGCCGCCATGTGGGTGGCTGGGGATCGAACCCGGGTCCTCTGTACAGAGCGGTAGCACTCTTAACCGCTAGGCCCTCTCTCCAGCCCCCACGATGGGTTTCTTAAAGTCTAGTTAAATTTAAACGAACTCAGCATACGATAGGAAAATAGATTGAATACATAGTTCCAAATCATATCAGAGGATATGATTAACTTGGTCCTGAGGAAAATTATTTCCACATTCTTCCTCCATGCCTCTTACCTTCCCAAATGTCCCAAACAGGTTTTTACAATGCGGCAGAGCCAACCCAGGGCCTGCTTGGATGCTGGACAAGTTAGTGCTACGTTAGCTAGAGCACCCAGCTCTTGTTAGCTTTTTTAAAAAAATCTAAAAAATCTGGGGATGGAGAGAGCTGGCTCCTAGCAGTTAAGAGCACCGACTGCTCTTGCAGAGGACCCGGTTCGATCCCCAGCACCCCATGGTGGGCTGGAACCATCTTTTGACTCCAGCTCCAGGGAAAGCGACGCTCACTTCTGACTCCGCTGCATTGCACGACACGGGTGCGCAGAAACTACCCTGCAGGACAGTACATTCATACACATAATTAAAAAAAATTCTATCTGGTTGGCTACATGGTTTTGGGGGTGCATTAGTGGGTGGAGGCCAGAGAACTTTGGGTGGTGTTCTAGGTGTCTTCTGCTGTTGGTGTTTGGTTTTTGTTGTTTGCTTGTTGTTTTTGTATTTGGGGAGATAGAATCTCACACTGTGCCTAGGGGTTCTGGAACTCGCTGTGTTGCGTTCAACCATCTGGTTGAACTCAAAACTAACAAAGATCTGCCTCTGCTCCCGAGTGCTGGGATTAAAGGATGCACCGCGGCGGTGGTGGTGCACGCCTTTATACTAGCACTTGGGGGCAGAGGCAGGCGGATCTTTGGAGTTCGAGGCCTGCCTTGTCTACAGAGTGAGTTCAGGACAGCTGGGGCTACAGAAGACCCTGTCTCGAAAAAGACAAAAAAAAAAAAAAAAAAAAAAAAAATGGCATGCAACACCACACCTGGCTTGGTTAAAATATTTTAATTTTTTTTTATTTTATTATTTTATGTGTATGAGTGTACTTATTGTCTGCATGTCAGTTGGTGCACCCGTGTCGTGCAATGCCTCGGAGGTCAGAAGAGGGTGTCGGATTCCCCTGGAGCTGGAGTTACAGACGGTTTTTAGCTGCCATGTTGGTGCTGGGAATCGAACCTGGGTCCTCTACAAGAGCAACTGATGCTCTTAATCGCTGCGCCATATCTCCAGTCCTGGTTAAAATTTTTTTAAAGTTATTTTTGTATTTTTTTTTTATGTATATGAGTGTATTGTCTGCATGTATGACAGTGCACCCATGTGATGCAATGCCCAAGGAGGTCAAAAGAGGTTGTCAGATCCCCTGGAACTGGAGTTACAGATAGTTGTTAGCCACCACGTGGCTGTTGAGAACTGAACCCAGATTCTCTGCAAGAGCAACCAAACTGCTGAGCCATCTCTCTAGCACTCTCAGCTAATTTTTTGAAGTTGTTGGGTTTTTTTTTAATTTCAAGGCAAGATAGCTCTGGCTGGCCTCATTTGTTATGTAGCTGAGGATGTCCTTGAACTCCTGATCTTCCTACTTCCATGTCCTGAGTGTTTAGATTATAGGCATACACTTTCTACACCAGGTTCTATGGTGTTAGGGATGCAGCTTTGTGCTAAGTGGGTAAGTACTCTACCAGTTATAACTGAGCTACACCCCTCCCCACCCAGTTATATCATTTAATCTTTAGACAGGATCTCACTGGGTTTCCCGGCTGCCCTTGAACTGTCATCTAGACAGGCCTTGCACTTTGTACTTTTGATCCTCCTGCTTTAGCCTCCCCAGATGGGATTATAGCTCTGAACCACCAGGTCTGGCTTTTTGTTGTTGCGACAAGGTCTCAGTATATAGCCCTGGCTGACCTGGAACTAGACATGTAGACCAGGCTGGCCTCAAACTCAGAGATCTGCCTTTGCCTCCTGAGAGCAGGGATTAAGCCAAAGCCATCACAACCGGTACCAACAGGCCTGGCTTGAACCTCTTTTTAAAATTTATTTAGGGGCTGGAGAGATGGCCTAGCGGTTAAGAGCACCGACCGCTCTTACAGAGGACCCGGGTTCGATCCCCAGCACCCACATGGCGGCCGAGAACCGTCTGAAACTCCAATTCCAGGAGAACTCCAGTTCCAGGGGAATCCGAGACCCTCTTCTGACCTCCGCGGCATTGCACAACACGGGTGCACAAACCTGCATGCAGACAGTACATTCATACACATACAAAATAAATAAATAAATAAAATTAAAAAAAAAAAAAATAAAATAAAATTTATTTATTATTTTTTTTGTGTATGAGTGTACTGTCTACATGTAGGTTGGTGCACCTGTATCATGCAATGCCGTGGAGGTCAGAAGAGGGCGTCAGATTCCCCTGGAACCAGAGTTAAAGACGGTTCTTAGCTGCCATGTGGGTGTTGGGAATTGAACCCGGGTCCTGTGCAAGAGCAGTCAGTGCTCTTAACCACTGAGCCATCTCTCCAGGGATGTTCACTGGGGTTGCACAATGTGGAGGCCCCCGTGGTGTGAAGGCTTCCATGGTGCAGAGTGTACATGGGTGGTCAGAACCGACACTGTAGTGAAGTCCCTCAGGGCAACCCAGGCATGCGCTGCCCCCAACGCCTCAGATTCATTATGTATTTGGTTTTGAATTAATTTTTGACCTTTGCAGATTCAAGTACCTTTTACTATGGCCAACTGTTTCCCGACCCTCGCCTTCAGTTACTCAGCCCATGCGAGCTCATGAGCCACAGTTTAGAAACTGTGCTCTCAGCAAATACCCTCCTCCTCGGCTCAGTTTGGTCTTTATCAAAGGCAGCAAGATTTACCAAAGGTGGTAAGGACTTCAGTAGCTAATGTGGGATCCTGGAATGTGCTACTTTGGGGGCCACATTTTCATCTGATATGGAATCGTAATTTGCACTGCAGTGGGTGTGATAGCTCATACCCATAATCCCAGTCCTTGGCAAGCTGAGGCAGAAAGAATTGGGAATTTGAAGCTGCCTGTACTACAAGAAAACACGTCTCAAAACAATGATAAAATCTCTCTCTTCAGCTTATCAGAATAAATACGAAATTGAGAGGCAGGTTGGGATAAAGTGATTTTTCGGTGTATGGAGCAGAATCATCTGGAAATTCATTAGGAAATTAATATTTCCCAGCCCACCCCAGACCGACAGAACTTGAAAGCCTAGGTGGATGTGTTTTAACATGCTCTCCGGGTAATTCTGGTACTCGCTAAAGTTTGAGAAGCACTGGTATTCAAAGTGTATGACCATTGGGGTTAGGGTCAGACAGTTCTGGATTCCCAAAGTATTTCGTTCTGCCTTTTCCTGTTATGGAATCTGGCAGCTCCTGTGGTTCCGGCTCCCAGAGATCCAATGCCCTCTTGTGGCCTCTTCATGCATGTACACAAACGCCTACTCAGATACGCATGTATTTAATTTTAATTAAAGTTATGTGTATATGTGTGTCCATGTGATGTATACGTCTGTGCATGGGTGTGTTCAGCTGTTTGTGCTCATGTGGAAGTTAGAGGCCAACTTCAAGTGTCTTCCTCTATTGCCTTATTTATTTATTTATTTATTTATTTATTTATTTATTTATTTTATGTCTTTCTGAGACAGTGTCTCCCTGTAGCTCCAACTGTCCTGGAACTCTCTATGTAGACCAGCCACTTTATTATTTTTTTAACTTTATTATTTTTATTTTTTGTGTATGAGTGTATTGCCTGCATGTAGGTAAGTGCACCCCTGTCCTGCAATGGCCAAGGAGGTCAGAAGAGGGTGGCACAAGCCCTGGAACTGGAGTTACTAATGGTTGTTAGCTACCATGTGGGTGCTGGGAACCAAACCCAGGTCCTTTGCAGGAGCAGCCAGGCTCTTAACTGCTGAGCCATTTCTCCAGCCCCCATGGCCAGCTTTCATATGGGTGCTAGGAATCCCAACTCAGGTCTTCATGCTTGCAGACTAAGAACTTTATCCACTGAGCCACCTCTCTAGCCCATTGACAAAATAACGTTTAAATCCTACCATGTGGTGAGGATCTTCCCAGGTTTTAGGGGTACATCCGTGAGCAAAGCAGATAACACTAGCTTTCATTGTACAGTGTGGACCCTAAAGAGACTTTTGACAATTATTTAAGATAGTTAATGAAAACTATCTGCAAAGCTTAGGACGGTAGTGGCACATATTATGCTTTTTTATTTATTTATTTATTTATTTTTGTCTCTTTTGAGACAGGGTCTCCCTGTAGCCCCAGCTGTCCTGAAACTTGCTCTGTAGACCAGGCTGGCCTTGAACTCACAAAGATCCACTTGCCTCTGCCTCCTGAGTGCTAGGATTAAAGGCATGCACCAACATGCCTGGCTGATATTACGCTTTCAACAAATGACAATTGTTATTAATGGAGAAAGAGCCTGTGAACAGAAAAATCCTGTATTATGCCAAGCTCTGAGTTCATCAGCCTCTGACTCGTACCTGTGTCATCAGGGGCTGGTGCAGAGTAGGGCTGAGCAAATATTTCTTCGATGTGTGTTCAAAAGTCAAAGATTAATACTGGTGTTTCTCTGCTTTCGCTGTACTGTTTTTAGAGCCATCAGCTCATCAAAAACCTGCACGCTGCAAATGAGCTTTCTGGCCTTCATTTGCATATTATATATCACCAGTGTTGAAAGGTAACTTTCTCAACACATCACATGTTGTGACAGGTCTGAAATGTGGTTGGTGTGAGGTAAATCTGTGCTGAATTGATGAACAAATGCCTAAAATATACAGAATAGAAAGATGCAGGAAAGCCAGGCATTATAGTACACATCTGTAGTCCCAGCACTAAGGAGGTTGACACAGGAGGATTGTGAATTCCAGGCCAGCAGTGGCTACATAGACAGTAAGATCCTGGGGCTGGAGAGATGGTTCAGCAGTTAAGAGTGCCGACTGCTCTTGCAGAGGACCCAGGTTCGATCTCCCACCCACATAGCTAAGAACTGTCTTTAACTCCAGTTCCAGGGGAATCCGACACCCTCTTCTGACCTCCTTGGCATTGCATGATAAGGGTACACAGACCTACATGCAGACAGTACATTCATACACATACAAAATAAATAAATAAAATTAAAAAAAAAGAGAATAAGACCTTATCAGAGACACAGAGACAGAGACAGAGAGAGAGACAGACAGAGGGCGACACAGGGAGAGAAAGACAGAGAGAGAGACAGGAGGGGGCACAGTGCAGGAAATTGCACTGGGATGTGATCAAGTCTAACTTCTGCCAATTTCATATAAAGTTTGACTTTGGGTTTTCAGATTCTCTTCATTCTTCATCTGTAAATTGGGACCCTTACCCCCTTCCCTGTCCCAAGATTGGGAAAAGACAGATGAACATTAATACCTAAATTTTCTTGTTTTCGTTTTTGAGACAAGGTCTCAAATTTTCCATGTAATGGAGGATGACCTTGAGTTCCTGATTCTTTTTTTTTTTTTTTTTTTTTTGGTCATTTTGAAACAGGGTCTCCCTGTAGCCCCACCTGGCCTAGAACTCACTCTGTATACCCCGCTGGCCTTGAACTCACAGAGATCCGCCTGCCTCTGCCTTTCGAGTTCCTTAGTCTTTTCCCTCCCAAGTATGTCCCCAGAAGCTGAGATTGCACACATGTACCCGTACTCCTGGCTCAAGAATACACTTTTGTTCATGTAATTTATAGAAAGTATACACTTATAGCCAGGTGTAGTGAGGCTTGCCTTTAATCTCAGCACTCAGGAGGCAGAGGCAAGCCAATCTCTGTGAGTTTGAGGCCAACCTGGTACATATAGTAAGTTCTAAACTAGCTGGGGGTGCATAGTGACCTTGACTCTAAACAATGCTCTAAATCCTTGCTCCAAACTCTTCTGTGAGGATCACAGCATCAATATTTGAGATTTTGGCAGAAACAGATCCATGCCACCAGCCAGGCTTATACCAGAATCTGCATTAACAAGATCCTCGGGTGACCACACACACACACACACACACACACACACACACACAGTTTGAAAAGCACTGCTCTATGACAGACTTGTACACATGCACTGAAAGAGTCACCTTCAGCTTCTTCACTTACGTGCAGCAGAACCAGCAAATGGAGCAGACGTGTCTTTCTAAATGACCAAGCAAAAGCCCTCCTGTGGGACCTCTGGGGACCACACCCCTAGACACTTCCCTATCTGCGTGACATGAACCAGTCTTCAATCCTCTTCTCCAAACTCAGGCAGCCTTTCTTGACAGCCCTTCCTAAATCCCTCCCTCCAGCCTTCACTGGGGCTGGGACACCTTTGACCTCACTCCTTGTCTAGATCTTCCTAATATCAACTGGGTGACCCTTGGGCTAGATAGCTGAACTCTCCTGCTCTTAGAGGACTGTGTTTCATTAAAGTACCCATTTTACCAGACTATGAACACCTTAGGATAGAAATCAGACCTGATTTACTTATTTGACCACTAGGTCCCAACATTTGTTAAGTGTTCAATACATTTCTTGTGGCCAGTGATTTCCAAAACGTCTTCCAGGTATAATGTATAACTGCATTTCTAGACTGGAAATCCCCAAGAATCACGATCTGATATTCTCTTCCTTTACTCATGACATTTCATGTACCTGAGGAAACAGACATCACCATCCATGAAGACAGGTTCAACTGATAGTTGTACACATGCCCACAGTGTGTGTGTGTGTGCGTGTGTGTGTGTGTGTGTGTATCCCTGGTAGCATGCTCAGGGAAAGTCAAATGACCCCTAGCTAGATTGCAAATTAAAGGGCAGGGAAAGAATCAGGTTTCATGATAAATTATCTCAATCTAGGCCGAGATTTAGCGCCTTCTATAAAAGCTCACAAGGTGCTCGCTTCGGCAGCACATGTTCTAAAGTTGGAGTGGCCCAGAGNTTTTTTTTGGTCTTTTTGTGACAGGGTCTCCCTGTAGCCCCGGCTGTCCTGGAATTCGCTCTGTAGACCAAGCTGGCCTTGGACTCACAGAGATCCGCCTGCCTCTGCCTCCCAAGTGCTAGGACTAAAGGCGTGCACCACCACACCCGGCTCATTCTGTATTTTTAACCAGATCTGGGCCGGGTGTGGTGGCGCACGCCTTTAGTCCTAGCACTTGGGAGGCAGAGGCAGGCGGATCTCTGTGAGTTTAAGGCCATCCTGGTCTACAGAGCGAGTTCCAGGACAGCCAGAGCTACAGGGAGACCCTGTCTCAAAAACACCAAAAAAATAAAAAAAAACAGACATGGTAGCTCATTCCAACACAAGAAACTGAGGTAGGAAGATTGTCATGAATTTCAGACCAGCCTGAGCTACATAGTGAGATCAGGTCTGAAAGAAACAAACACAGGGGCTGGAAAGATTGGAAAGATGTCTCAGTGGTTAAGAGGATATTGCTCTTAAGCCATGGTCACACATATCTTTAATCTCAGTACTCAAGAGGGAGAGGCAGGGGGATATCTGAGTTCAAGGCCATCCTGATCTACATAGTGAGTTCCAGGCCAGCTGGGGCTGCAAAGAGGCCCTGTCTTTAAAAAAAAAAAAAAAAAAGAGTCTACTGCTCTTGAAGAGAGCCTGAGTTGAGTTCCTAGCACCCATGTTGGACAGGTCATAACCACCAGTAACTCTAGCTTCATGGGCTCTAGTGCCCTCTTCTGGACTCCTTGGGCATCTACATCCACATGTACACAAACCCTTCTACCTATGCACATAATTAAAAATAAATCTAAAAAAAAACACCAAACACAAACAAGCCAATAACTAACTAAGCTCACAAGGTTGTTGTGGCCCGCAAAATCTATTTCTGAATCCTCCTATCTGTATGTAAGAACCATACAGGATGAGCGGGCAAGCACGTGTGCATGAAGGAACCAAACAGGTTGAGTGGGCAAGCACATGTGCATGAAGGAATAAATTAATGTGGACTTTTATTTTTTGTTTTTATTTATTTTTTTGGTGTTTTTGAGACAGGGTCTCCCTATAGCCCCAGCTGTCCTGGAACTCATTCTGTAGACCAGGCTGGCCTTGAACTCACAAAGATCCACCTGCCTCTGCCTCCCGAGTGCTAGAATTAAAGGCGTGCACCACCACACCCGGCTTAATGTGGACTTTTAAAAATTTTTTTAATTTATTTTTGTATGTGTATGAATGCACTGTCTGCGTCTGCCGATGTAGGTTTGTGCACCCATTTTGTGCAGTGCCTATGGGGGTCAGAAAGGGCATCATATTCCCCTTTAACTGGAGTTCTGGAATTGGTGTTACAGATTGTTCTCAGCCGCCATNGGAAGATGCTATCTAGCAGCAGGAAAGCTCATGAAATCTCGGCAATATGGTTTCCTAAACAAGACTTATATAAGGACAACACCAGCTCGCATGACAACATGGATGGGGGAAATATCATGCATGAAGAGTGACAGCAATTAATGAATGGCCGCTGAGATCAGAAGAATCAGGAATTCTTTTCTCCATTTCCCACCACTGGAATATCCCTGCCTGGAGAGAGAAATCAAATGACATGCCTCCTGCCCTCAAGTTGCCTGTAGCCTACCAGAGAAGAACAACAGACTGAGGTGTTGTAGGCCTGTGTTGGGTGCAGGGAGAGGGTCAAATCAACCAAAGTTGAAGGAAGGCTTTCCTGAGGAGATGCTAGTGGAACTTAATTTTGTGAGACCAGAAATGGGGTTCTGCCAGAAGAAGGAAGGGCAGAACTCACTTCCGGAGAAATCTTTATCCTGGTGCTAATGAAGAAGCAACAAAGCATTCTTTTTTCTTCACAGCCTGACTGGGACTGGGTTATAACTAAAATTCTGAATTTTTTTTTAATTTTTTTCATTAATTTTATTTATTTCCGTATGTGTATGAATGTACTGTCTGCATGCAAGTTTGTGCACCCGTGTCGTGCAATGCCGCGGAGGTCAGAAGAGGGTGTCGGATTCCCCTGGAACTGGAGTTCTCCTGGAATTGGAGTTTCAGACGGTTCTCAGCCGCCATGTGGGTGCTGGGGATCGAACCCGGGTCCTCTGCAAGAGTGGTCGGTGCTCTTAACCGCTAGGCCATCTCTCCAGCCCCCTGGTTTATTCTTTTGTTTTGTTTTGTTTTGTTTTGTTTTGTTTTTCTTTTACAAGTTGGGCATAAACTCTTCCACTGATCTACATCCCAAATCCCAACCAGGCTGTCTGTTTTGTTTTGTTTTGTTTTGTTTTTGAGACAATTTTACCACATTCCTGAGCTTTGTCTCTGACTTTGGGGCCCAGAGATCTTCCTGCTTCAGCTTCACAAGTAGCTGCACTGGCCCACCTGTGTCGATCACATTCCTTTTCTGTTTTCTGTCTTTTCCTCCCATTAGACTGGAGGGTAAGGACTAGATCTTATTAACTTCTATGTCCTCAGTGTTTAAATATGAAATATGACACAGAGGAAAAGTATTGACCGGGCAGGTGACTCAGAAGAAAGAATGGTAGCATGAAAGAATTATTAGTGCTTGCTGCGCGTGGTTGTGCATGCCTTTAATCCTAGCACTTGGGAGGCAGAGACAGGCGGATCTTTGTGAGTTCAAGGCCAGCCTGGTCTATAGAGTGAGTTCCAGGACAGCTGGGGCTACAGGGAGACCCTGTCTCAAAAAGACCCAAGAGAAAAAAGAGTTATTATTAGTTAGGGAATTGTCAGAATAGAATTTCTACCTTAAGAAAGGCTTTGCAAAGCTTCAATAATGTGCAATTATTCATTGATGGTGCTGTTTGCAGAAGGTTGTAGAACCTTTAAGAGATGTGCCCTTAGCTGGGCGTGGTGACCCATGTTTTTAATCCCACTGGTTCAGGAGGCAGAGGCAGGAGCATCTCTGTGAGGTCAAGGCCAGCTTGGTCTACATAGTGAATTCCAGGCCTGCTGGGGCTAGAGGGAGACCCTGTCTTAAAAAAAAAAAAAAAAAAAAAAGGAATGGTTTCTGTCCATGCAGGGAGTTTTCTGGTGCTGAAGGCACAGGTTAAGCAAAATCCCATCTGCACTCTCATGTTGCTCACAGCCTAGACAGGCAAACAAACAACAGGGACAGCATCAGCAGGACAGAGCCTGTGGAGGAATACTCATAAAGGATGACTGACTTCATTATGGAAGGCCGATCAGGAAAAGCCTTCCAGAGGTGGAGATACATACATCTAGCATTAAAAGGTAGCAGGAGCCAGGCATGGTGGTACACATCTGTAATCCCAGCACTTGGGAAGGAGAAGCAGAGGATCAGATGTTTAAGGCCTGCCTTGGATACATACCAATTTTGAAGCCAGCCTGGGCTACATGAGACTATGTCTTTTTTTTTTTTATTTATTTATTATGTGTATGAATGTACTGTCTGCATGTAGGTTTGTGCACCTGTGTTGTGCAATGCCTCGGAGGTCAGAAGAGGGTGTCGGATTCCCCTGGCACTGGAATTAAAGACGGTTCTCAGCCGCCATTTGGGTGCTGGGGATCAAACCCGGGTCCTCTGCAAGAGCAGTTGGCACTCTTAACCACTAGGCCATCTCTCCAGCCCCAAGACTATGTCTTTAAAAAGAAAAAATATATATCCATATAGGGCTGGGAGTATGGTTTAGTTGTTAAAGTCCTTGCTGTGTAAGTGCAAGGATCTGAGTTGTATCCCCAGAACCCATATGCAAGCAGGCATGGATGTATTTGCCTATAACCTCAACACTGGGGAGACAGAACATTCTGGATCTCACTGGTCGGCCAGCCGAGTGGAACCCATGAGCTCCAGATTTGGTGACCAATCCTATTTCTCTCAAATAATGGTAATAGTAATAGTAATAATAATAATAAACAGTAAGGTAGACAGCACTAGAGGAAGATAAGTGATGTCTGACATCAACCTCTGGTGTATATGTTCTTGTATACATGTACACATGTAAACAACAAACATAAATATGACAAAGTAAAATAATAATCAAGGAGGGGGTAGAGCTAGAGAGATGGCTCGTGCTTAAGAGCACTTGGTGCTATCGCAGAGGACCCTGGTTCTGTTCTTAGTATCCACATGGCAGCTTCGACAGTCTGTAATTCCACATTCAGGGGATCCAATGCCCTCTCTGGCCTCCAAGGGCATGATGTAAATATGGTGCATGTACATACATGTAGGCAAAACACACATCAAATAAAAATAAATAAATATTTATTTTTATTTATTTATTTATTTATTTATTTATTTATTTATTTATTGAGACAGGGTCTCCCTGTAGCCCTAGCTGACCTGGAACTCACTCTGTAGACCAGGCTGGCCTTGAACTCACAAAGATCCACCTGCTTCTGTCTCCTGAGTGCTAGGATTAAAGGTGTGCGCCACCACGCCAGGCAATAAATACTTTTTTAAAGCAAAGGAGGAGATTCTGAGGCCTCCTCGTGCCCCGTTGAGGAGCTATGGGCAATTAATGGCTGTTGGGGAGAGTTATTTTTTTCAGAGATACAACCACTGGTAAGTCGCAGTAAGTATTCCCACAGCCATCCTCATGCGAGCAACCCTAATTAAACTCAGCAAGTTATAGAAAAGGAGGGGGAGGATTTATTGGGAAGAAAGGGGCTCGGAGGGAACAGAAGGGGGAGAGGGGACTGCAGTGCTCTACATAGTGGGACTTGGTTTCAAAAACAAAATAAGCTGGGTGTGGTGGTGCACCCCTTTAATCCTAGCACTTGGGAGGCAGAGGCAGGCAGATCTCTGTGAGTTCAAGGCCAGTCTGGTCTACATAGTGAGTTCTAGGACAGGTAGGGCTACAAATAGACCCTTGCCTGAAAAAGACCAAAAAAAAAAAAAAAAAAGCCTTCCCCCCCAAAACAGCTAAAAATATGAAATTGTTAAAGAATATTTTTTTTTGAGACAGGGTCTCCCTGTAGCCCTAAGAAACTCTCCAAGAAGACCAGGCTGGTCTCGATCTCATAGATTTCCACCTGCCTCTGCCTCTGCCTCCTGATTGCTGGGATTAAAGGTGTGTACCACCATGTCTGCCTTTTGTTTCAATTACATACATGTAAAATTATATATGTACAGATGGCATGAAAGGAGAAATGAAACTGGGATCAAAGGAGATAATGTGGTGGGGGGTGAGAAGGGGAAGATGGTGGGGTATGGAGGGGATGCTCAAAGGACATTACATACTTGCATGGAAATTATCTCATGTGACCCTGTATAATAAACAGGTAAATAAATAAAGTCCAGATACCACTTGCAAAAGTAATTTGACATTGTTAGTAATTGGGGACTTGGAAATTAACGACATAATGAATGGGGGCTGGGGAGGTTAAGAGCACTTGTGTGTGAAAGCAAGGACTGAAGTTTGGATACCAGCACTGATGGAACCAGCTGGAATCTGGTGAGTGCATCGAACCCCCGACTATGAGTGGGGCAGAGACAAGAGAATCACTACTGTGGCTCACTAGCTTCCAGCCAAGCCAAGAAAACAGAGCCTCATAGAGAGACTCTGCCTCAAAGGGATAGGTGGAGAGTGAGAGACACAACCCTTCTCTACCGTCCATGTGTGTGCGCATGCATGTGTACCTGCATGCCTGTGCATATAAATTCACATTAAACAAATATTTTAAAGTAATAGTAAATAAATATATAATGAGGGGTGGTGTGAGATGCATACCTGTATTCCCACCATTTAAGAAGCTGACACAGAAGAATTGTCTGAGCTAGTATAAGATAGTGTGCTTGGACTACACCTCTCTTCTAACAACATTCTTTTTTTTTTTCCATCTACAAATAATTTTAAATTTTTTATATTTTATTCATTTTTTCTTTTTTAATTTTTAATTTTTTATTGTTTTATGTATTTTTTGTACAAGATTATGTTAAAAATAAAATTTAGACCCATGTCCCCCTCCCTACCCTCCACTCCACCAGAGCTCATGCATTCTGCCAAACAAGTTTTTCATGTTTTTCTCAGTCTTTCTCAAAATTCTCAATGTAGAAGTTGACTGTTTCGAGCAGAAGTTCACTGTTTCAGTCAGTTCTTTGATGCAGTCTTTTCCATTGTTGTTGTTGTTGTTGTTGTTCTTTCCAATATGCATCACTCCCAACTACTTGGACAAAAGCTCAAGGAGCCCTGCACAAGAATTACTTACAACTAGGTAATTGGTGCTAGCATCCACAGATGAGGGATACCATTCGTTGTTTTTCTGGGACTGTGTTACATCACTTAACATAATATCTTCTAGTTCCATCCATTTACCTGCAAAGTTCATGATGTCATCTTTCTTTACTGCTGCATAGAACTCCATTGTGTAGATGTACCACATTTTCTCTATCTACTCATCAGTTGAGGGGCACTTGGGTTGGTTCCAGCTTTTTGCTGTTGTGAAGAGAGCTGCAATAAACATGGCTGTGCATGTATCTCTGCAGTAAGATGAGTCTTGTGGGTATACCCAGGAGTCATATGACTGGATCAGGTGGTAAGCTCATTTTGAGTCTTCCAAGTGTTCTCCACAATGCTTTCCATAGTGGCTGTACAAGTTTACATTACCACTAGCAGTGGATGAGTGTTCCCCTTTCCCCACACCCTCTCCAGTACTCAGTATCATTTGTTTTCTTGATCCTAGCCAGTCTTATTGGAGTGAGACGGTATCTTAAGGTGGTTTTAATTTGCATTTCCCTAATTATTAGTGACATTGAACATTTTAAAAGATGTTTCTCAGCCATCTCGAATTCCTCACTTGTGAAATCTCTGTTCAGCTCTTTGCTCCATCTTTTGAGTGATTCATTTGCTTTCTTTCTTCTTTGTGTTTTGAGTAGTTTATATACTCTGGAAATCAATACTTTGTCAGATGTATCTGTGGTGAAGGTTTCCTCCCACTCTGTGGGTTTTCTCTTCACTTCCTTGATTTTTTCTTTTGATATACAGAAGCATTTGAGTTTAATGAGGTCCCATTTGTCAATTGTCAATCTTATTTCTTGCACAGCTGCTGTCTGATTTAGGAAGTCTTTCCTATGCCTATGACCTGTAGGCTGCTGCCAACTTTTTCTTCTATCACCTTCAGAGTTTGGGGCTTCACGTTGAGGTCTTTGATCCTTCTAGAGTTGACTTTTGTGCAGAGCAAGAGATAGGGGTTTAACTTCATTCTTCTACAAGTGGTGATCCAGTTTTGCCAACACCACCTGCTGAAGATGCTGTCTTCCCTCCATTGTGTCTTCTTGGCCCCCTTGTCAAATATGAGGTGGGTGAAATTGTATGTGCTCAAGTTTGGAT
>VZQC01000868.1:854880-864880 GCA_009823505.1 Rhizomys pruinosus | reverse complement strand
GCTGGGTCAAACCCGTCCTCTGCAAGAGCAGTTGGTGCTCTTAACCACTAGGCCCCATCTCTCCAGCCCAGAGTTATGTTTTTTTTTTTTTGTTTTTTTTTTTTTTTTTTGGTCTTTTTGAGACAGGGTCTCCCTGTAGCCCCAGCTGGCCTGGAAATCTCTCTGTAGACCAGGCTGGCCTTGAACTCACAAAGATCCACCTGCCTCTGCCTCCCAAGTGCTAGGATTAAAGGTGTGCACCACCATGCCGGGTGGCATCTATAGTCCTTTAACACTGGGAATGCTTTGCTCCACATTCTTCTTGCTTTCATAGTTTGCACCGAGAAGTCAGTTGTAATTCTGATGGGTTTCCCCTTATATGTGACTTATTTTTTCTCTTGTGGCTTTCAGAATTTTGTCTTTGTTTTGGGCATCTAGCGTTTTAACTATGATATGGCGTGGGGAGTTTCTTTTCTGATCTTGTCTGTTTGGAGTTCTATGTGCTTCTTGTAGTTGTATGGGTTTGACTTTTTTTTTAGTTTGGAGAAATTTTCATCTAATATTCTGTTGAAGATCTGATCAATACCATTCTCTTGGGATTCTTCTCCTTCCTTTATTCCTATGATGTGGAGGTTTGATCTTTTCATAGTGTCCCATATTTCCTGGTTGTTCCATTTAAAATTTTTCATAATCTTTACTTGAGCTTTTTAGTTGTTCTGTGTTATCTTCCAGGTCTGATATTCTTTGTTCTGCTTCCTCCATTCTACTTCTGAGGCTTTTTCCATTCCTTCCCTCTTGATTGGATGACTGTTCTATTTCCTTTTTCATTTCATCCTGTGATTTCTTTAGTATTTCCACTTCCTTTTGGAGCTTCTCAATCTCTTCCTGTAGCTCCTTGCTTTGCTGGTTGGTTTCCTTTTTCAGTGTTTCTACTTCCTCTAGGTCTTTCTTGAGTTTTTTTATTCTCTCTCCTTAGTTCTCTGACTTGTTATTTATATTCTTTTCTTTGAATATGTCTGCAATTGTTCCTCTAAGATCGGTGTCCTGGGCCACCTCCAGGGGGATTCCACTGTAGGAATCTCCCACAGGGCTGAGCTTGGTGTGGAATTATCCTGCACCTTTCCCTTCGTCGTGTTCCTGGCATGTGGGTTTCCCTTTTTGCCTGTGCTTCAGGTGGTCCTGGGAGGTCCTTGATCTCCCTAACAACATTCTAACAACACACTTGGCAACCTGGCACCATTACCTGCACATAGTATGCACACCCCCTCTTCTAACTATGCACCAAGCAGTAAACCAGGACACCACCTGTAATGAGCTGCATGTACACTCCACTCTCAACGGCAGAATATGCTTTTCTTCCATGACAATCATCAAATGTAGAAAGTTTCTATTTGATCATACTCTAGTTATATCTGGACATGGAAGTGGAGAGAGAAAGGAGAAAGAGAGAGAGAGAGAGAGAGAGAGAGAGAGAGAGAGAGAGAGAGAAATCCATACTGAATAATTTGGGCGTATGCTCAGTAAGGCCACGTGGGTGCTAGGAACTGAACTCTGGACCTCAGCAAGAGTTGAAAGTGCTGCTAACCGGGGCTGGAGAGATAGCCTAGCGGTTAAGAGCACCGACGCTCTTGCAGAGGACCTGGGTTCGATCCCCAGCACCCACATGGCGGCTAAGAACCGTCTGTAACTCCAATTCCAGGAGAACTCCAGTTCCAGGGGAATCTGAGACCCTCTTCTGACCTCCGCGGCATTGCACGACACGGGTGCACAGACCTGCATGCAAACAATACATTCATACACATACAAAAAAAAATAAATAATAAAAAAAAAAATTTAAAAAAAAGAAAGTGCTGTTAACCATCTAGCTATCTCTCTAGCCCCAAATTATGTGACTTTTACTTAGTTCTTTGAAGAATTGATTTTAGTATTTTAAAAATTTTGTTAGCTTTTTTGTTAATACCACATTGTTTGCTTCTTTTTTGTTTGTGTTTGTTTGTTTTTGAGACAGCGTCTCCCCGTAGCTCCTGCCGGCCTGAAACTTGCTATGTAGACCAGACTGGCCTCTCACAAAGTTCTGCCTGCCTCTGCCTCCTGAGTGCTGGGATTAGAGGAGTGTGTCATTATACCTGGTTGATTACTTATAATATTTATTTTAACATTTATTATTTAAAATGTTTTATGGGGCTGGAGAGATGGCCTAGCGGTTAAGAGCACCGACTGCTCTTGCAGAGGACCCAGTTTGATCCCCAGCACCCACATGGCGGCAGAGAACCGTCCTTAACTCCAGTTCCAGGGGAATCTGACACCCTCTTCTGACCTCCGCAGCATTGCAGGACACGGGTGCACAAACCTACATGCAGACAGTACATTCATACACATAAAAAATCAAATATATAAAATGTTTTATGTGTATGAATACACTGCCTGCGTGTGTGTATAATAAAATAAAAAATAAAATAAAACCCCGTCACTGACATAATAGCGGGACAGCGTGGTGCATACCTAATAAGCCCAGTGCTGGTGTAGGGATGGGGCGAGACGGACAGAGTTCCAAAGCCAGCCAGTGTAGCCAAGCTCCAGCTTCAGTGAGAGACCCTGTCTCTGTGTCTTTGCCCCCCCATCTCTCTCTCACACACACTCAGACACTCACACACACAAAGATGGAAAGGGTCGGTGAGATGGCTCAGCATGTAGGGCAGTTTCCTCTGAGCCTGTCACCTGGAGTTTGATCTCTGGGCCCAGTATGGTGGAGAGAGAAAGTCGACTCCTGAAGGTCGTCTGCTCTGACTTCCCTCCTCTCTCCATGGCACATGTACACACAGATATGCACACAAGATGGATACTAATGTAGATAATAGTAAATGTAGGGCTGGAGAGATGGCTCATCAGTTAAGAGCATTGGCTGCCCTTGCAGAGGATCAAGGGTTAAGTTCCCAGTACCCACATGGCAGCTCGCCACCATCCATGACTCCAGTTCCCCTCTTCTGGCCTCTGCAGGCACCAGGTATGCATGTGGTACACTTACATGCATGGGTGCAAAGCACATACATAAAATAAAAATAAAATCTTTTCAAAAAAGTAGAAAAGTCTGGAGCTGCACATATGGCTCACGATAGAACACTTGCCTCACATGTCTGGCCTGCCTGAGGTCCCAGGTTCAATCCCTGGCAACATACACAGACATACCCCTTACTTACAGTAGTCAAATTCACAGATATAGAAAAATAGCACAGGGGCTGGAGAGATGGCCTAGTGGTTAAGAGTGCCAACTGCTCTTGCAGAGGACCTGGGTTCTATCCCCAGCACCCACATGGTGGCTGAGAACTGTCTTTGACTCCAGTTCCAGGGAAATCCGACGCCCTCTTCTGACCTCTGTGGCATTGCACGAAACGGGTTCACAAACCTACATGCAGACAGTACATTCATACACATACAAGAACAAATTAAAAAAAAAGTTTAAAAAAAAAAAAGAAAAGAAAAATAGCACAGAGCTGGGTTTAGGGTGTGGTCCAGTGATAGAGAGCTTGCACAGCATATATGAGGCCCTCGGCTTAACCCCTATCACTGTAACAACCACAATAAAAAGGTAGAACAGTGCTTGTCAGGGATGGCTGAGAAGAGAGAATGGTGAATTGCTGTTTAATAAGCACAGAGTTTCAGTTTTGCAAGATGAGCTCTGAGCAGTGAGGATGTTGCCAAGCTAGACGAGCACTTGCAAAGCACATGCAAAGCTCTGGGTTTAATTTCCAGCACCACAAAAAAAGCAAAGGCAAAGGAGCAAGCAAGAGGAAGAGTTCTGGTGCAACATGATATGGTGGTGGTAGGATTCCATGCCACTGAACTGCACACTTAAAAATGTTTACCGTGGAGGGCAGGCCAGTAGCAGAACAGACATTCTGCAAATAGGCTTGTGTTCCAGACCAGCCATAGTGAGGTCCTGTGTCAAGATAAATTTTTTTTATCTTTCTTTTTTTTTTTTTGAGACAGGGTCTCCCTGTAGCCCCAGCTGTCCTGGAACTCACTCTGTGGCCCAGGTGGGCCTTGAACTCACAAAGATCCACCTACATCTGCCTCCCGAGTGCTAGGATTAAAGGTATGTGCCACCATGCCCAACTGACAAATTTTTTTTTTTTTAAAGAATGGTTCATGATGGGCGTGGTGGCACACGCCTTTAATCCCAGCACTCAGGAGGCAAAGGCAGGTGGATCTCTGTGAGTTCAAAGCCAGCCTGGTTTACATAGCAAGCTCCAGGCCAGCTGGGACTATAGCTAGACCCCGTCTCAAAAAAAAAAAAAAAAAAGGTTCATGTAAGAGAATGCTGAAATGCAAGCAAAACGAAAGGGAGAGGAAAGAACGGGAACACTACAGCAGGAGGAAAGGGTGAAAATTAAACCAGATATAGGATAGAGCACGCTCTTATTCGCGCATGATATACAACAGAGCTTAGTCTGGTTCACGAGCAGGGGCTACTGGTTTTGAAATTATTTTTACTTTTCTTCTCTTTCGTTTTCTTTCTATATTGGATAAGTCCGTTCGCGTAGTTATTCTTTCACTAGAAATGTACGATACCTGTCATGTACTTGTCTATAGCTAAAGCATCGTTGTTTCGTGCACCCCTGTTTGCAATGCACACGGACGGAGGTCAGAAGAGGGCGTCAGATTCCCGCACTGAGTTCTTGAAGTTGGAGTTATAGACGGTTCTCAGCCACCATTTTGTGTGCTGGGGATCGAACCCGGGTCCTCTGCAAGACACAGCTGGTGGGGCATTGGCGAGATGCCTGACGGCGCTAAGAGCACGAGACTGCCTTGCAGAGGACCCAGGTTCATCCCAGCAACCAACATGGCGGCTAAGAAACGTCTGTACTCCAATTCCAGAAGAACTCCAGTTCCAGGGGAATCCGAGACCCTCTTCTGACCTCCGCGGCGTTGCACGACACGGGTGCACAGACCTACATCAGAAGAAGTACTTCATACATAACAAAATAAATAAAATTTAAAAAAAAATTAAAAAAAAAAAGAGCAGCGGCGCTCTTATCCGCTAGGCCATCTCGCCAGCCCCCTGAAATTTTACTTTTCTAGTAATTCTTTAAATTGTATTTTATAAAAATATAGGGCCATCACTGAAGCAAAACCTGGGTCTTTTTAGCACAGATAGTTTGACTACGTGTGTGTGTGCGTGTGTGTGTGTGTGTGTGTGTGTGTGTGTGTGTGTGCTGGAGATTGAGCTCAGGGCCCTGCACAGATTATACAGTTGCTCTACCACTGAAGGGCTCTCTCATTCTAACTTTTTTATTTTTTTTGGTTTTTTCGAGACAGGGTCTCCCTGTAGCCCCAGCTGTCCTGGAACCCACTCTGTAGACCAGGCTGGCCTTGAACTCACAGAGATCCGCCTGCCTCTGCCTCCCAAGTGCTAGAATTAAAGGCGTGCGACACCATGCCCGGCTTCATTCTAACTTTTTCATTTGAATGTAGGATCTTAATAAGTTGCTCAGAAAGACCGTGAGCTCGCAGTCTTTCTGCCTCAGCCCTCAGAGTAGTTGGACCACAGGCTTGGTCCACACTGGCCTGGCTGGGAAGAGAAGATAGTCTATGAAGAAATGAGACAGGTTTGATGTTAGCTCAAAGGCAAACACAGGGATACAAGGTTGGATATCCAGTTCAGCGCAGAGCACTTACCTACAATGTTTGAGGTTTGACTCCAATAGACGCGCGCGCGCACACACACACACACACACACTAAGTGGACGTAGCTTTTTTTTTTTAAAAAAAGATTTTTTTAGCAGGCGTGGTGGTGCATGCCTTTAATTTCAACACTTGGGGGACAGAGGCAGGAGGATCTCTGTGAGTTCAAGGCCAGCTTGGTCTATATAGTTAGTTCCAGACCAGCCATAGTGAGATCCTGTCTTAAGAAAACAAAAAAATTTTTTTTAAAGAATGGTTCATGTTAGAGAATGCTGAAATCACTAAGAAAGAAGATAATAGTAATGAACGAAGGGGACTATAAGCTAAAATTCAAAAAGAAGAATGCGTGAACACGGGTCTATAGGACAGAGGCCAGAGCTCTAGGGTCCTGAGGTTTAAAGCTCTGGTCTACAGAGTGAGTTCCAGGACAGCTGGGGCTACAGGGAGACCCTGTCTCAAAAACACCAAAAAAAAAAAAAAAGGTGGCTGGCCGGCGCGAGAAGGGGGTGCGCCTTTAAGTAGAGGTATGGAGGGGCCGGGGCCTTTAGGGGCGGAGCCTCTCGGGTGCGGAGTCTGCGGGCACTGCGCGAGGGGCGGGCGCGGGGAGGGGGCGGGCCCTCGCGGGGCGGAGTCTGCGCTCCGCTCGGGCTGCGGCTGCGGCTGCCCTGCGGTGCTGCACTTGGGCTTCTGAAAGGACAAGGCCGAGGCCTGGGCCCAGCCCGGAGCCGCTGCCGAGGAAGCCCCCTGGAGCCCCCGTGCCGGCTGAGCCTGGGGGCGGGCTCGGGCCCGGCCCGCCGCCGCGCGCAGGACCGAGGTTGCATGCGTGAGGACCAGGCCGGCGGAGCCATGGTGAGCCTGCGCGGCCTGCTGGAGCCGAGGCCGCCGCCTGCCCCCTCCGCCGGGTTCCCCGGTCCCCTCCTCCCGCGCGCCCGGAGCTCCCATCCCCCCATGGGGCGGGCCCTTCCAGGGGCGTCCCCTCCCCCAGGTCACCGGTACCCGCGCCCCCGACCCTTCCTTCTCCTCTGCCATCTTGCCTTTGCTCCTGGATCGCGGCCCCTGCCAGTCATGACCCCACACTTTGCTTTGCGGTCCTCGCTTCCTTCTCCTTTATTCCCGCCGCCCCTTCGCCCCTCCTCCCAGTCCTCGGCTGTCCTCCTCCTCCTCCACGGTCCACAGTGCCTCCTCCCCGTTGTCCTCGGCCGTCCACACTGCCTCCTCCCCGTCCTTCTCCTTGGCGGTCCACACTCCCTCCTCCCAGTTGTCAAGACCGTCCGCACTCTGCACTTCCCTCTGCAGCCTGAGGGCTAAGCAGGAGCCCTTGCAAGGGTTGCTCCCTGGGGCTGCCGGGCGATTCCTTGGCTTTCTTTCCTGTCTCTGCTTTGGGGGACGGAAGGGGAGATTGGAGGAGTCTGGAAGCCTTAACTATGATCAGTGAGTGTCATTGCACAACCGGAGTGGTGGGCTAGCATGCATATCGTGACCTGATGAGATCATCCAGCCTTTGGACAGAAATAGCTAAAAATGTGACATTCTTATTTTCAGTGGGTCTTTCATGGGGGCTTAAGTTTGGGAAATTAAAATTTTTAAATTTACAGGCTTGACTGTTATTACTCAGAACAAATGGCCTGTTTTTGTTGGGAGGCAAGAGATCAAGGGCATTTGAGGCCTGAAAATCAGCCTGGCATCCAGACTGTGACATTCTTCTAAATACCTTCCTTCCAAAGGGTTTGCCCTCTCTTGGAGGAACCTTTTATTTGTGAATTTTCTTCCTGCTTCAAAATAGGCTGTGATCACAGCCCCTTTTTCCCTTTCAATGAGTTATCTGCATTTTGCAGTACATTTATACAAAAAGTCTAGTGGGAGCTTTTGCCTGGCTTATAGATGGCACATGTCCTGGTCTTTTCACATGGTGGAGGGGCAAGGCAGGTCCCTGCTAATTCTTTTATATAAAGGAGCGAGTCTCATTCAGAGGGCAGTGCATAGGTGATTAGTCACTTTTTCAAAGGCTCTATCTCCTAATGCCATTTTGTGAGTCAGTCAGGATAGGAGGGTTTTTATTATTTTTTTAAAAATTTTATTTATTATTTTATGTGTATGAGTGTACTATCTGCATGTAGGTAGGTGCACCCATGTCGTGCAGTGCTGCAGAGGTCAGAAGAGGGTGTCAGATTTCCCTGGAACTGGAGTTAAAGACGGTTCTTAGCCGCCATGTGGGTGCTGGGAATTGAACCTGGGTCCTCTGCAAGAGCAGTCGGTGCTCTTAATCGCCGAGCCATCTCTCCAGCCCCCTGTTTATTATTTTTTGTGTGTATGAATGTACTGTCTGCATGTAGGTTGGTGCACCTGTGTCATGCAATGCTGCGGAGGTCAGAAGAGGGTGTTGGATTCCCCTGGACCTGGAGTCAAAGACGACTCTTAGCTGTCTTGTGGGTGCCGGGAATCGAACCTGGGTCCTCTGCAAGAGCAGTCGGTGCTCTTAACCACTGAGCCATCTCTCCAGCTCCAAGGATAGGAGTTTAACATGAATTTGGAGTAAACACATTCAAATCACAACAGATGTATTAGCCATTATTTTGGGGGGATCTTTTTTTTTTTTTTTGAGACAGGGTCTTAGTATATAGCTCTTGCTAGCCTAGAACTTACTAATGTAGACCAGGCTGGCCTTGAACTTTCAGGAAAGATTTACCTGTCTCTACCTCCCAAGTGCTCTGATTAAAGGTATGGACCACCACACTCAGTGCATTTTTTTTTTTTTTACAATTATAAACATGATCAAGCCAGTGCATTTTTCTAGACTTTACAAAAATGCTTGTTACATTTTCCTTGCTTGTTACAATATGCCCACACAGGCAGCATGGTGGTGCATACTTTATTCCCAGCACAGGCAGAGGCAGGTGGGCTCTCTGAGCTTGAGGCCAGATTGGTCTACATAGCCTGTTCTGAACCAGCCAGGACAACACAGCAAGACCCTGTCTCAAAAACCAAAAAAATCCCCATAAGAAAACAAGCAAAACCCAAAACAAATTCCAACCCCATCACCAGCAGCAACCAGACACATGTACACACAGTAAGAGTGTATGGGGGCTGGAGGGATGGCCTAGCGGTTAAGAGTGCCGACCGCTCTTGCAGAGGACCCGGGTTCAGTCCCCAGCACCCACATGGCGGCTAAGAACCGTCTGTAACTCCAATTCCAGGAGAACTCCAGTTCCAGGGGAATCTGACACCCTCTTCTGACCTCCGCAGCATTGCATGACACGGGTGCACAGACCTACATGCAGACAATACATTCATACACATAAAAAATAAATAAATTAATTAATTAAAAAAAAGAGTGTATGGACAGGGAAAGAAAGAGAAAAATACTATCTCTTTTTTTTTTATTATTATTCTGTGCATTCATGTTGTGCAATGCCCCCAGATGTCAGAAGAGGGCACCAGATCCTTTGGAACTTTAGTTATGGATGGTTGTTAGCCACCAAGTGGGTGCTGGGACCTGAACTAAAAATACTAGCTTAGCGGTTAAGAGCACCGACTGCTCTTGCAGAGGACCCGGGTTTGATCCCCAGCACCCACATGGTGGCTAAGAACCGTCTGTAACTCCAATTCCAAGAGAACTCCAGTTCCAGGGGAATCCGAGACCCTCCTCTGACCTCTGCAGCATTGCACGACACGGGTGCACAAACCTACATGCAGACAGTACACTCATACACATACAAAAAAAAAAAAATTTTTTTTTAAAAAAGAATGCAAAGTTACACATCTCTTTATCTGCATGCAACTTTACTGTTAAAATGTGAATCTCTAAATGTGTTTAGGAATTAACCTATAGTTTATTTTCAGAATTTGTCATTTTGATTAATGTGTGAAGTGTATGTATGCATATTTTGGAATAATATAAAATTAAAAGGCACCAAAAAAGAGAGAGAAAAACCTATTCAAAGAACTGAGGAAAACAGTAAACTTGTGCATAGAAAAGGTTATAAAAGACTGAGAAAAAGATGCAAGACAGGACTTAACATGTATGACAAAATCCATGAGTTCTTCCAGGGTCGGGGGGCCATAAGGGGTGGGCATAGATGGGGGATTGAATCTAAATTTGATTAAGAAATGTTGTATGAAATGCACTCAATAAAAATTAACTTAAAAAATAAATAAAATCCTATACCCCATAAATATAACAAAGAAAAAATAAAGAATATTTTTATGAATTACACATCTTAAATTCTATTTATTATTTTTTTTATTTCATGTGTATTAATATACTGGCTCCATGTAGGTAGGTTCACCTAATCATGCAATGACCATGATGGACAGAAGGCATCTGATCCCCTGAAAGTGG
>VZQC01000868.1:833573-852688 GCA_009823505.1 Rhizomys pruinosus | reverse complement strand
TTGAAGTCATCTACTACTAGTGTGTTATAATAGTGGGGCGTGGTGGCGCATGCCTTTAATTCCAGCACTTGGGAGTCAGAACCAGGCAGATTTCTGTGAGTTCAAGGCTGGCCTGGTTTACATAGTGAGTTCCAGGCTAGCTGGGGCTGCAGGGAGACCCTGTCTCAAAAAGACAAAAAAAAAAAAAAAGTCCCCCATGGTGGAAAACCTAAAAGAAATGGATGAATATCTGAAATCATGGGACTCACCAAAGCTTAACCAAGAAGAGATCAACAGCTTAAACAGATCCATAACATATGAGGAAATTGAAACAGTAATACGAAACCTCCCAACTAAAAATACCCAGGCCAGATGGATTTCTGGCAGAATCCTATCAGATATTTAAAGAGGGCCTACAACTAATATTATTTAAGTATTCTAAAGGATAGAAACAGAGGGAAATCTCCAAATTCCTTCTATGAAGCCAAGCATCACTCCAATACCAAAACCAGGCAAAGATACAACCAAAAAGATAATCATAAACCCATATCCTCAATGAACATAGTTGCAAAAGTTCTCAATATAATTCTTGTAAACCACATACAGGCACACATCAAAAAGGCCATCCACGATGATCAAGTCGGATTTATTCCAGAGATACAGGGATGGTTCAACATATGTAACTCAATAAATGTCATAAATCATATAAGTGGACTCAAACACAAAAACCATATGGTCATCTCAATTGATGCAGAAAGACCTTTGATAAAATTCAACATGCCTTTATGTTTAAAGTCCTAGAGAGAATTGGACTGGAGGGAACATTCCTCAACATAATTAAAGCTATAAAAAATAAATCCACAGCTAACATCATTTAAAAATTTTTTTTAATTAATTTTATTTATTTCTGTATATGTATGAATGTACTGTCTGCATGCAAGTTTGTGCACCCATGTCATGCAATGCCGCGGAGGTCAGAAAAGGGTGTCGGATTCCCCTGGAACTGGAGTTCTCCTGGAATTGGAGTTTCAGACGGTTCTCGGCCGCCATGTGGGTGCTGGGGACTGAACCCGGGTCCTCTGTAAGAGCGGTTGGCGCTCTTAACCGCTAGGCCATCTCTCCAGCCCCTAACATCATTTTAAGTGGAGAAAAATTAGAAGCATTCCCCTTAAAGACAGGAACCCGGCAAGGCTGCCCACTATCTACACTCCTTTTCAATATAGTGCTTGAAACTCTTGCTAGAGCAATAAGACAAAAGAAGGAAATTAAAAGAGTACTAATTGGAAAAGAGGTCAAACTATCCCTATTTGCAGATGACATATTATACCTAAGGGATGCCAAAAATTCCACCAGAAAATTCCTAGAAATGATTAACAGCTTCAGTGAAGTGGGAGATTACAAAATTAATCTACGAAAATCAGTAGCCTTTCTGTATCCCATAATAAGCAATTGGAGAAAGTACATGGAAACCCTCCTGTTCTAGTTTGTGTTCCATTGCTGTGACAAAACTCGCTGACCAATACAACTTGGGAAGGAAAGGGTTTATTCATCTTACATCCCCTGGGTCACAGTTCATCATTTAGGGAATCTAAGATAGGAACTCAGGGCAGGAACCTGGAGGCAGGAGCTAAAGCACAGGCCATGGAGAAACACTTCTTAATGGGTTGCTCCCCTGGCCTATGCCTAGCCTGCTTTCTTATACAATACAGGACCACCTGCCCAGGAGTGGTCCACAATGGGCTGGGCCCTCTTGCATTGCTCAACAATCAAGACAATAAATACTCCACAGAAGGGGCCACAAGGTAGTCCAATGAAGACAGTTTCCCACTTGAGGCTCCTTCAACCCAGGTGTGTCAAGTTGACACCAAAGCTATCCAGCACACCTCCCATTCACAATAGGTTAAAAAAAAAAAAATCTTGGAACAAACCTGACCAAAAACATTAAAGATCTCTACAATGAAAATTTGAAATCTTTGAAGAAGGAGGTTGAAGTAGACATCAGAAGATGGAATGACCTCCCATGCTTATGGATTGGAAGAATTAATATAGTAAAAATGATCACCCTACTGAAAGTAATATATAGATTCAGTGCAATCCCAATCAAAATCCTCATGACTTTCTTCACAGAATTAGAAGAAAAAAAAAAAAATCCCAAAATTCATATGGAAAAACAAAAGACCCTGGATAGCCAAAGCAACCCTGAGCAAAAATAGTAAAGTGGGGCTGGAGAGATGGCCTAGCGGTTAAGAGCACCGACCGCTCTTGCAGAGGACCCAGGTTCAATCCCCAGCACCCACATGGCAGCCGAGAACCGTCTGAAACTCCAATTCCAGGAGAACTCCAGTTCCAGGGGAATCCGACCGCAGCATTGCACGACACGGGTGCACAAACTTGCATGCAGACAGTACATTCATACATATACAGAAATAAATTTTAAAAATTAAAAAAAAATAGTAATGCAGGGGGGATTATTGTACCAGATTTCAAACTATTACAGAGCTATAGTCATAAAAACAGCACGGTACTGGCACAAAAATAGTAGATCTTGGGCCAGGCGTGGTGGCGCACTCCTTTAATCCCAGCACTCATGGAGGCTGGAGAGATGGAGCACCTGGGTTTGATCCCCACCACCCACATGGCTGCTGAGAACCTTCTTTAACTCCAGTTCCATGGGAATCCGATGCCCTCTTCTGACCTCCACGGCATTGCACGACACGGGTGTACAAACCTACATGCAGACAGTACATTCATACACATATAGGAATAAATAAAAAATTAAAAAAAAATCCCAGCACTCAGGAGGCAGAGGCAGGCAGATCTCTGTGAGTTCAAGGCCAGCCTGGTCTACAGAGTGAGCTCCAGGCCAGCTGGGACTAAAAGGGAGACCCTGTGTTAAAAATACCCTCCCCCCAGCCGGACGTGGTGGCGCACGCCTTTAGTCCTAGCACATGGGAGGCAGAGGCAGGCGGATCTTTGTAAGTTCAAGGCCAGCCTGGTCTACAGAGTGAGTTCCAGGACAGCTTGGGGCTACAGGGAGACCCTGTCTCGAAAAAGACAAAAAAAAAAAAAAAANTTTGCTAGTAAAGTTGTAAAGTCTTTTTTGTTTTCTTTTGTTTTTTTTTTTTTTAATTGTCATTTGTTTTTTTGCTGTGCTTAGGGTCAAGCCTAGGGCCTGTGAGTACTAGGAAGTGCTTCACCACTTCACCAGCTTCAGTATTGTAGTATTTTTATTTTTGCTGTGCTAGGAACCAAATCCAGGGCCTTTTGTAGGCTGGGAATGTGCTCTACCGTAGTGCTGCATCTCCAGTTTTCTGTTTTATTTAAATCAGGATCTCACTATGTGGCTTCAACGGGCCTTGAACCCGCTATGTTGCCAGGGCTGGCCTTGAACTTAAAATCTCCTGCCGCTGCCTCCTTGGTGTCGAGACCATAAGTGTGTGTCATCATGCCTAGTTCACTTTAGTGCTGTTTACTTTTATTTTATCTTTTATTTATTTATTTATTTTTGTCTTTTCGAGACAGGGTCTCCCTGTAGCCCCAGCTGTCCTGGAACTCACTCTGTAGACCAGACTGGCCTTGAACTCACAAAGATCCGCCTGCCTCTGCCTCCCAAGTGCTAGGATTAAAGGTGTGCACCACCACACCTGGCTCTTATTTATCTTTTTTATGTGTATGAGTGTGTTGCCTGTATATGTGTGAGCGTACCTGTGTTGTACAGTGCCCACGGAGTCAGAGGAATGCATAGATTCCCATGGAACTGGAGTTACAAACAGTTGTTAGCCATCATATGGGTGCTGGGAATTGAACCAGGTTCTCTACAAGAGCAGCCAGTGTTGAGCCATCTCTCTAGCACCTATTTTTTTTCTTTAGTATTTTATAGGTGGTGTTCATAAACATCTCGTCTATTCCTTACTGCTGTCTCGTGAGACAGTCAAGATAGAGGTTTAGCTTCAACTTTTCTGATGAGACTGAAATGTTAATTGATTTTCCTTTGGCACAGCTAATAGGTAACAAAGCCGGGATGACTATGAGCCCAGCACTATTTACATTTTTTTTTTCTATTGTTTTTTTGGTCTTTTCGAGACAGGGTCTCCCTGTAGTCCCAGCTGTCCTGGAACTCACTCTGTAGACCAGGCTGGCCTTGAACTCACAAAGATCCGCCTGCCTCTGCCTCCTGAGTGCTAGGATTAAAGGCGTGTGCCACCATGCCCGGCTGACTATTTACATTTTTAAACCCTTGTCTCTGTTTTAGATTTTAAAACTTGGGCTTATAACTAAGAGAGAAATAATGCTGAAGTATCCTTTCCGTCATCAAATTGTATGGTCTACACAGATGCTCACCAATGACTGACCTAAATTTGTGTTTCTTACAATAGCTTTTTTTTATTGCGTGACCTAAGAAGGACTTGGGGAGGGGTTTATCTCCCATCTGGCACTCTGGTCTTTTAGATAGAACTCTGCCTCCTGGCCCTTTAGTACACAGCTGATTGCCCAGTTGGCTGGATTTTGAAGTGTGGCCTGCAGAAAACTTGCTTTACCTGGTTTTTAATTGGGCATCTAGCAGTTTCTGGAGAGTTCTTTTCTTCCAAGAAAAGTAGCTGAGGGTGTAGCTAGGTGACAGAGCAGGGGAAGCCTGTTGCCAAGACCTGAGTATGAGCCCCAGCTGTCCCTGACACTAGTTTACTGACCGCCCTCATTTGTAAAATCATTGCTATCAAGGGACATAGTAGAAGGATTTGATAATAACTAGAGCAGATGTGGATGACATGATGAGCTGTTTTAAGTACCTTCTACCTGACTTCCCTGCTGTGATGGTCTGTGGCCTGGAACTGTGAGCTAAAATAAACCCTTTCTCACCCAAGTTGCATTTTATCAGGGTATTTTATCACAGCAACAGAAATGAAACTATAACAGGAGACAAAAAAGGTTTTGGTCATATTAACATAGATTCTGGATGGGGAAAGTCTTCCTTGAGAAGCTACAAAGCCTGCTGTCTCATGTGTCAGATTCGAATTGCAAGAAGATGGCTACCAAATGAGAAAGTTACTACCAACTGCTGTGTCAGGCATGGCACCTGAGAATTCAGTGCAGCTCACTGCCTCTGACTACAGCATCATAGGTAATAATGTTATCCCCATTCTACAAATGATATAAAGTCAGAAAAACTAGGTAATTTGTCTAGTATGGTGTCAGTACAATTCAAGTTGAGTTCTAGTACTCTTGTTGCTAACCAACCCTATACCTCTAGGGAAGTCACTTTGCTTTTGAGCTATAGCTTTATTATCTGTAAGAAGAAATTTTTTTTGTGTGTGTGTGTTTTTGAGACAGGGTCTCTCTGTATCCCTAGCTGTCCTGGAACTCATTATGTAGACCCAGGCTGGCATTGAACTCACAGAGATCTGATCGCCTCTGCATCCTGAGTGCTGGGATTACAGGCGTGTGTGACCACGCCCAGCTAAGACTTTTTTTTTAGTAATTTCTGTCCTAGTTTGTGTCTCTGTTGCTGAGATAAAACATTGACCAAAAGCAGCTTGGGGAGGAAAGGGTTTATTGTACTTTACTGTAGTCCACCATCGAGAGAAGCCGAGGCAGGAGCTTGAGGCAGGAAATGAGCAGAGACATGGAGGAACCGTGCTCACTGGCTGGCTTCCCTAGCTGGCTGAGTTAGCTTTCTTATGATGCCAAGGCCCATGTGTCCAGAGATGCTACTGCCCACAGTGGGCTGGGCCCTCCTATATTAGTCATCAAAACAGAAAATGCCCCCACTGACATGCTGGCAGGCCAGTCAGATGAGGAAGTTCCTCAAGTGAGGTTTCCTCTTCTTAGGTGTGTCAAGTTGACAGCTAAAGGCCACCATGACACTTTCCCTTTTACTTCTTAGGGTTCTTGTTACAAGAAACCTAAAGGAGCTGAATTCTCCTTATTATTGTAAGTCATGTTACCAAGTCATTTCTAAAGGGCATTTTTCTTGCACCTAACAAAAGCATGGACCTTATTACTCACAGATTCTGAAGTTCACAGGTCTGCCATTGAGGAATTAGGAAATTTTATTCCTTTTTGTGAGATGGTTCCTGGAAGCTGTCCTTTGACCTCTAGTCATATGCTGTGGCTTGTGTGCATTGCATTCACACACACAGACGGACACAAAATAAGTAAATATTGAAAGCTTTTTAAGTGAGCGAGGAATAACAAAATGATGGTTATTCCTTAGAAATAAAGTTTATTCAGTTTACATAATACAGTTAAATAGAAAGTACATAATAGATGGCTCACTATGGTTATATTTTAATATTGTCATTGGGCACATTTAGAGTGTTTATTTTTGTAATTAAAACCCTTATGCTGCCGGGCGTGGTGGCACACGCTTTTAATCCTAGCACTTGGGAGGCAGAGGCAGGTGGATCTTTGTGAGTTCAAGGCCAGCCTGGTCTACAGAGCGAGTTCCAGGACAGCTGGAGCTGCAGGGAGACCCTGTCTCAAAAAGACAAAAGACAAAAACAAACAAAAACAAATAAAAAAACCCCTTATGCTTTAGTCTGAAATTTTCCTTTCTCAGACTAGACTAGTAGATTAAACTTATTTTTCTTAACCCAGAAGGTAATTCTAGGAGTTGGGAGATAGGAGTTTAAGGTTAGCCATGACTCTGTAAGTTTGAGGCCAGTGTAAGAGATATGAAACTCTGTCTTAAAACAAAACAAAACAAAACAAAAAAAACCCCAAAACCCCCACATTGATCTTCAATTCTTTATTTTGGTTTTTGGACCAGGCTCACTACAGAGTCCAGGCTGGCCTTGTGGGCATTCTCCTTATGTTAGCTTCCCAAGTGCTGTGTTTACAGGAATGAGCTACCACACTTGTCTCAAATTATTTTATATAGATAATCATATCAAGTTTGAGTGGGAATTTTGTGGGAGTTTAAATTATTAAATTGAAAAGTAAATTAGGAGCCTGGAGAGATGGCTCAGTGGTTAAGAGGACTGCTGCTCTTACAGAGGACCAAGGTTCAATTCCCAGAAACCACATGGTGGCTAACAACTGTCATAACAGTAGCGGGATCCAACATCCTCTTCTGACCTCTGTAGGCACTGTACAACACAGGTGTACGTACATACAAGAACACAATACACTCAAACTCATAAAATGAAAATAATAAAATTTGGGGACTGGAGAGATGGCTCAGCAGTAATTGTTGCTCTGGCAGAAGATCCCGGTTTGAATCCCAGCACCCACATAGTGGATAACAGTTTGAGAGGATCTGATGCCTTCTTCTGGTTTCCACAGGCATTCGCATGACATGGATACACTTACACACTTGTAGGCAGTATGCTCATACACATAAAATAAGAAATGGCTGGGCGTGCCTTTAATCACAGCACTTGGGAGGCAGAGGCAGGCGGATCTCTGTGAGTTCAAGGCCAGCCTGGTCTACAGAGTGAGCTCCAGGCCAGCTGGGACTAAAAGGGAGACCCTTTTAGTCTCAAAAATACAAAAAAAAAAAAAAATAATAATTAAAAATTTTCAGGACAGTGGGAACCCATAAAGATTGCAGTAGAGATATCACAGCAGTGGCTCAGGAAGATGAATCTTGCTATTCCCCCCCCCCCCCCCCCCCCCCGGGGCCTTCCCTGACCATTCTGTCTTGTTAGGGCCCCTATGCCCTCTGTTACAGTGCTTAAGACTAGAGATGATGTTTCAGCGGTTGTGTTCTCTTACATCTGAGATACAGGTTACACAGTATATATTCCCAGGGTCTAACATGACTTCTATTACTGTCGCAGTGTTCATTGTCTCTCACAGGCAGTAAATATTTAACAAGTGAGTAAATTAATGTTTTGTTTTGTTTTCTGAGAACTTAATTGTTCCCTTTTGTGTGTTCTCTCTATGTTCCTTCCTGGTCTGCAAGGAGGAGGCATCTCCCTATTCCTTACTTGACATCTGCTTGAGTTTCCTGACCACGAACCTTGAGAAGTTCTGCTCAGCAAGACAAGATGGAACACTGTGTCTGCAGGAACCTGGGGTATTTCCACAGGAGGTGGCTGATCGGCTGCTTCAGACTATGGCATTTCATGGTAAATAACAGAAGATGGAAGAAACAAATTATGTTAATTGGCATTGGGGTTTGTGGTGTTTGTTTGTTTTGTTTTATTCTGTTTGGTGCATGCTTTTAATCCTAGCAACCTGGTCTATCTACAGAGTGAGCTCCAGGCCAGCTGGACTAAAGGGAGACCCTGTCTCAAAAAGACCAAAAAAAAAAAAAAAAAAAAAAAAAAAAAAAAAAAAAGAATTATAATTGTTACCATTTGTTGATTACTTGTTATCTGCCAGGCACTTTACATATATTCCATAAGGTAGCTGTTATTATCCCCATTAATACATTGTCCTAATTTACATATACATATGGAAACTGAGTTGTAGAGAGGTAACTTGCTGAAGGTCACAGTGCTGGTGATGGTGGAGTTCACCTGTGTGTCTGTCTCCACAAGTGGTCCCACTGGGCCATTCAGTCTTCCTCCATCTTCATTTGGGATGACTAAATAATGGCTTAAAGTTTTGTTGTAACTTTGTCTGTCTGGCCGGGGGCAGGGGCGGGGGAGATGGAGGGTGGCAGGATAGGGCAGTGGGTAGAGCACTTGTTACACGGAGGTGGGGATAGGAGAGAGCCTGGGGCTCATTGCCAGTAGCATGGCCGAAAAATCCACAAGCTCCAGGTTTACTGAGAGACCCTGCCTCAAGTGAAGAAGATAAAGAACAATAGAAGAGGACATGTAATAACTGTCTCTGGCCTCTGTATGTGTGTGCACCCGCACACACCCACACACCCACGAATAAAATGTGGAAAAAAAAAAGAGCGAATGGCAAATATTGTTAGGTATGAATGCAAACAATGCATTCCAAAGAAGAGTTGGAAAAACTATGGATATAATTGAGTCATTTTGGTATAATCTAAGGAAGACCTCTATACTCCTTAGTTTTCACTGAATTGCTCAAGTTCAATTCTGCCATAAGAACTAGAGTAAATATCATAAGTAGTAAGTAATGTTAAAGTTAGCTAGAGTATAAAGCTACATAACAAGTTAAAGAGATTCTGCTAATACCAACATTTCTTTTGTTTTTTTTTTTGGTCTTTTCGAGACAGGGTTTCCCTGTAGCCCCAGCTGTCCTGGAACATCTGTAGACCAGGCTGGCCTTGAACTCACAAAGATCCGCCTGCCTCTGCCTCCCGAGTGCTAGGATTAAAGGCGTGCACCACCACGCCAGGCTATTTTGGGGGGGGGGTCATTTCTTTCTAATAGCAATTACGCTCAGCATATTCAATTGAAAAATTAATTTAAAAAAGCTAGGTATGTTGAGCGAGTGAGATACCTTGGTGGTTAAAGGTACTTGCTGCCAAATCGACAACCTTAGTTCAGTCCTGGAGCCCCACATGGAGGAGGGAGAAAACTGACTCCCGAAAGTTGTCCTCTGATCTCTATGTTGCATGTGGCATGCACACAGGCCCCAGATGAATGCATTTTAAAATAAAAGCCACTTGTAGTCACACATGTGACACCAGCACTCAGGGCCAAAGCAAGAGGAGCGGGAGTTGAAGGTCCTCTCAGCTGCATGGTGAGTTTGAGTCTAGCCTGGGCTACACGAGACCCAGTCTCAAAACAAAACAAAATCAGTGTTAGTTAGGCATATTTGTACATACCTGTGATCCCAGCATTGGGGAGTAGAGGCATGAGGATCACGAATTCAAGATTATCTTTGGCTGCTTAGTGAGTTCTAAGTCAACCTATGCTCTATAAGACTTTGTCTCAAAAAACACAACAGGGGCCGGGCCTGGTGGCACACGCCTTTAGTCCCAGCATTTGGGAGGCAGAGGCAGGTGGGTCTCTGTGAGTTCAAGGCCAGCCTGGTCTATGCAGCAAGTTCTAGGCCAGCTGGGGCTACAGGGAGACCTTGTCTCAAAAACACCAAACCAAACCAAACAAAACAAAAAACACAACACGGCCAGTGAGATTGCTCAGCAGATAAACCTGCCTGATAATGTGTTTGATTCCAGGACATACGTGGCAAAAGGAAAGACCTGATTCTGGCAAATTGTCCTCTGGTTCCCACATAGTTGTTCTCTGACCTCCACATACATGCTGTGGCGTGAACACACACAAACAAATAAATAATATATTTTTTGGTCTTTTTTGAGACAGGGTCTCCCTATAGCCCCAGCTGTCCTGGAACTCACTCTGGATGGAAATCACCAGGATGGCCTTGAACTCACAGAGATTCACCTGCCTCTGCCTGTGCCTCTGCCTCCCGAGTGCTAGGATTAAAGCATGCGCCACATGCCATGCTTAAAGATGGTTCTTAGCTGCCATGTGGGTGCTGGGAATCGAACCCGGGTCCTCTGCAAGAGCAGTCAGTGCTCTTAACCACTGAGCCATGTCCCCAGCCCCAATAAATCAATTTTTTTTTTTTTTGTCTTTTTGAGACAGGGTCTCCCTGTAGTCCCAGCTGACCTGGAACTCACTCTGTAGACCAGGCTGGCCTTGAACTCACAAAGATCCGCCTGCCTCTGCCTCCCAAGTACTAGGATGAAAGGCGTGCACCACCACGCCCACTCTTTTTTGTCTTTTTGAGACAGGGTCTCCCTGTAGTCCCAGCTGACCTGGAACTCACTCTGTAGACCAGGCTGGCCTTGAACTCACAAAGATCCGCCTGCCTCTGCCTCCCAAGTGCTAGGATTAAAGGCATGCACCACCATGCCCAGCCATTTTCTTATTTGTAATAGACATCACTGTAGACTTCTTGTGAAGCTTAATAACTGTAAATTTAAAGTACAAGTCCAATGGTTAGCTGGTCTTGGATAAACTGTGTTATTGTGATAATGTTTAAATATTTTGAACAATTTAAATTTAAACATCATGTCCCCAGTGGATTATTTCAGCAAAACTAGGGCTAACCTTTTGAATTGAATACTTGATGCAAGCTAAAATTCTCTGACATCTATTTACAAAGTTTTATTTATATATCTGTGTACATGACTGTGTATATATGCCATGTGTGGGCAGGTGCTTGCAGTGGCCAGAGAGAGTACAGATCCCCTGGAGCTGAAGTTACCAAAGTGTTTGTGAGTGGGTGCTGAGACTTGAATCTGATCCTCTGCCAGAATAGCAAGTGCTCTTAACCCCTTAGCCCTCTCTCCAGCCCTGCCTGAGAGCTTTACAATGGACACTAAACCTTTTCAACCAGGTATGTTGGTTCAACCTTTAATCCCAGCACGTGGGAGGCAGAAGCAGGTGAGGCCAGCTTAGTCTGTATAATGAGTTCTGACTACATATAGTGAGACCCTGTGTCAAAAAAACAAAAACAAAAAGTTTTTCTTTTTCTTAAGGGTTCTCATAACTCATGGTTAAAATTTCGTTTAGCGGGGCTTAGAGACATGGCTCAGTGATTAAGAACACTGGCTGCTCTTGCAAAGGACCCCAGGGTTTAGCTCCCAGCACTCACATGGTAACTAATAACTCTCCATAACTACAGTTCCGGGGCTGGAGAGATAGCCTAGCGGTTAAGAGCACCAACTGCTCTTGCAGAGGACCCGGGTTCGATCCCCAGCACCCACATGGTGGCTGAAAACTGTCTTTAACTCCAGTTCCAGGGGAATCCGACACCCTCTTCTGACCTCCGCGGCATTGCACGACACAGGTGCACCAACCTACATGCAGACAGTACATTCATACACATATGAAAATAAATAAATTAAACAAAACAAAACACTGACCACTCTTGCAGAGGACCCGGGTTCGATCCCCAGCACCCACATGGCAGCTAAGAACCATCTGTAACTCCAACACCCTCTTCTGACCTCCGCGGCATTGCACGACACAGGTGCACCAACCTACATGCAGACAGTACATTCATACACATACAAAAATAAATAAAATAAAAAAAAAAAGAATGTGTTATGAATTTAAAGGATATTCTAGAAATCTGTTGGTAACAAGGTAAATGCCTTAATGTAGTTTAAATCTCGGTCATACTTAAATTTTGCAGATCTATCGGAGATTGTCTTCCTTGATTACTTTAGTACCTAGACTGACAGAGGCTCTAGAGCTTGGAGCCCTCTCCTTTGTCATGGAAGAAGTTAATGTGGAGAATTATGCATTGGCTGTCAGGTAGTCCAGCCTGCAGCCATTGGCTGTAACTGGCATCTGGCCCTGTCTGGCTGTAAGGGAGTGCTAGGAAGCAGAGCTATCTGGTAAGGTGAGGAGAACCAAGTGTTAGTGAAGATTGGTAGTGTCTATTACAGTCTTGACTCTGCTGTTGTCAGCTCCATAATATTGCAAAACCCCCTTTTGAGTCTCAGTTTACACATTTAAAAATTAAAAGTACTGGGGCTGGAGAGATAGCCTAGCGGTTAAGAGCACCAACTGCTCTTGCAGAGGACCCGGGGGTTCGATCCCCAGCACCCACATGGCGGCTAAGAACCATCTCTAACTCCAATTCCAGGAGAACTTCAGTTCCAGGGGAATCCGAGACCCTCTTTTGACCTCCGCGGCACTGCACAAAATGGGTGCACAAACGTACATGCAGACAGTACATTCATACACATACAAAAATAAATAAAGTTAAAAAAAATTAAAAGGGTGTGGTAGTGCACGCCTTTAATCCCAGCACTTGGGAGGCAGAGGCAGGAAAATCTCTGTGAGTTCAAGGCCAGCCTGGTGTACATAGCAAGCTCCAGGCCAGCTGGGACTAAAGGAAGACCCTGTCTCAAAAAGACCAAAAATAATGCCTGGCTTGGTGGCACACGCCTTTAATCCTAGTACTTGGAAGGCAGAGGCAGGCGGATCTTTGTGAGTTCAAGGCCATCCTGGTCTACAGAGTGAGTTCCAGTTCAGCTGGGGAGCTACAGGGAGACCCTGTCTCGAAAAGACAAAAAAAAAACAAAACAAAACCCCAAAATAAATAAACACATAAATAAAAATAAATTAAAGAACTAATATCCTTACTGAATTAAGTCAAGTGAAATGCTGTTGCATGGAATACTTTAGAAATGTTAAGACATGGGGCTGGAGAGATGGCCTAGCAGTTAAGAGCGCTGACCGCTCTTACAGAGGACCCGGGTTCGATCCCCAGCACCCACATGGCGGCCGAGAACCGTCTGAAACTCCAGTTCCAGGGGAATCCAACACCCTCTTCTGACCTCCGCGACATTGCAGGACACGGGTACACAAACTTGCATGCAGACAGTGCATTCATACACATACAGAAATAAATAAAATTAATTTTAAAAAAATTTTAAAAAAAGACCAAAAAAGAAAAAGAAAAAGAAATGTTAAGACATGATAGAAAACTTTGCTATTCTTTAGCTGGTTTTCGAAGTTAAAATGCTGCTTATTTTTCCCCAGGTCTCTTGAATGATGCAACTGTGGGGATTTTCAGAGGCAATCAGATGCGCTTAAAGCGAGCTTGCATACGTAAAGCAAAGATATCTGCTGTTGCATTCCGGAAAGCTTTCTGCCACCACAAGTTAGTAGAACTGGATGCCACAGGTGTGAATGCTGACATCACCATCACAGACATCATTAGTGGTCTTGGCAGTAACAAGTGGATCCAGCAAAACCTCCAGTGCTTAGTGCTGAACTCCTTAACTCTCTCCCTTGAGGACCCTTACGAGAGGTGCTTCAGCCGGCTTTCTGGTCTTCGAGCTCTAAGCATCACCAATGTGCTCTTTTACAATGAAGATCTGGCTGAAGTTGCTTCATTGCCTAGACTAGAGAGCCTGGACATCTCCAACACTTCAATCACAGACATTACTGCCTTGCTGGCCTGCAAAGACCGACTCAAGTCTCTGACCATGCACCATCTGAAGTGCTTAAAAATGACCACTACGCAGATACTGGATGTTGTTCGGGAACTAAGACACCTGAATCATCTTGACATCTCAGATGATAAGCAGTTTACATCAGACATAGCCCTCCGACTATTAGAACAAAAGGACATCTTACCCAACCTTGTCTCCCTGGATGTTTCAGGGAGAAAGCACGTGACAGATAAAGCTGTGGAAGCCTTTATACAGCAGCGGCCTAGCATGCAATTTGTGGGGTTGCTGGCCACAGATGCTGGTTACTCTGAATTCCTTACAGGCGAAGGACACTTGAAGGTTAGACCTTAAAATATATTTTCTCTGGCTGCTCAATTCCTTAGTTACATAAGACTTCATTGAGATGAGTGTCTAATATATGAAACTTGATCATGAAACAGGCATGGAAAATCATGGTGTAGTGGGAAGGCTTACATTAGGGTTGAGTTCCAATTAGAAGTCCCTGAGAATGAGCCGGGCGCCATGGCACATGCCTTTAATCCCAGCACTTGGGAGGCAGAGGCAGGCGGATCTTTGTGAGTTCAAGGCCAGCCTGGTCTACAGAGTGAGTTCCAGGACAGCTGGGACTACAGGGAGACCCTGTCTCGAAAAGACCAAAAAAAAATAAAAAAGTCCCTGAGAATGGAGCTCATTTGGTAGATTATGTTCCCTGGGTTGGGGAGTTAGCTCAGTTGGTAGAGTTCTTGCTTGGTGTATGGGAAGGGGTTCAGTTCCAGCACTGTATATTCTTTTTTTTTTTTTTGGTCTTTTCGAGACAGGGTCTCCCTGTAGCCTCAGCTGTCCTGGAACTCCCTCTGTAGACAAGGCTGGCCTTGAACCCACAAAGGTCCTCCTGCCTCTGCCTCCCAAGTGCTAGGATTAAAGGTGTGCACCACCACACCTGGCTCCCAGCACTCTATAAACCAGGTGTGGTAATGTGCATCTGTACTGGGAATTAGTGGTAGGAAGATCAGGAGTTCAAGGTCATCCTCCACTATGGCCTCAAAGACAGTTTGGGCTACCTCTTCTGGTCTTCATGGGCATCTCATGACACAGGTGTGCTTGTATACGGGCAGCAGAAACACTCATACACAGAAAAATAAAAAGATTTAAAGCTCAGCTCAGCCTTTTTGCTTGGTGACCAGAGCCAACTGTGACATAACTTTTTTGAGTTTCCATTTTCTTATTTATTTTTGGGGGGGGGTGGTATTTTTGAGACAGGGTCTCCTTTTAGTCCCAGCTGGCCTGGAGTTTGCTTTATAGACCAGGCTGGCCTTGAACTCACAGAGATCCGTCTGCCTCTGCCTCTGCCTCTTGAGTGCTGGGATTAAAAATGTGTGCCACCACGCCTGGCTTCCATTTTCTTTTTTTTTTTTTTGGTCTTTTTGAGACGGTCTCCCTGTAGCCCCAGCCATCCTGGAACTAGCTCTGTAGACGGGGCTGGGCTTGAACTCACAAAGATCCGCCTGCCTCTGCCTCCCAAGTGCTAGGATTAAAGGCGTGCACCACCATGCCCAGCCATTTTCTTATTTGTAATAGACATCACTGTAGACTTCTTGTGAAGCTTAATAACTGTAAATTTAAAGTACAAGTCCAATGGTTAGCTGGTCTTGGATAAACTGTGTTATTGTGATAATGTTTAAATATTTTGAACAATTTAAATTTAAACATCATGTCCCCAGTGGATTATTTCAGCAAAACTAGGGCTAACCTTTTGAATTGAATACTTGATGCAAGCTAAAATTCTCTGACATCTATTTACAAAGTTTTATTTATATATCTGTGTACATGACTGTGTATATATGCCATGTGTGGGCAGGTGCTTGCAGTGGCCAGAGAGAGTACAGATCCCCTGGAGCTGAAGTTACCAAAGTGTTTGTGAGTGGGTGCTGAGACTTGAATCTGATCCTCTGCCAGAATAGCAAGTGCTCTTAACCCCTTAGCCCTCTCTCCAGCCCTGCCTGAGAGCTTTACAATGGACACTAAACCTTTTCAACCAGGTATGTTGGTTCAACCTTTAATCCCAGCACGTGGGAGGCAGAAGCAGGTGAGGCCAGCTTAGTCTGTATAATGAGTTCTGACTACATATAGTGAGACCCTGTGTCAAAAAAACAAAAACAAAAAGTTTTTCTTTTTCTTAAGGGTTCTCATAACTCATGGTTAAAATTTCGTTTAGCGGGGCTTAGAGACATGGCTCAGTGATTAAGAACACTGGCTGCTCTTGCAAAGGACCCCAGGGTTTAGCTCCCAGCACTCACATGGTAACTAATAACTCTCCATAACTACAGTTTCGGGGCTGGAGAGATGGCCTAGCGGTTAAGAGCGCCGACCGCTCTTGCAGAGGACCCGGGTTCGATCCCCAGCACCAACATGGCGGCTGAGAACCGTCTGAAACTCCAACTCCAGGAGAACTCCAGCTCCAGGGGAATCCGAAGCCCACTTCTGACCTCCGCGGCATTGCACGACACGGGTGCACAGACTTGCATGCAGACAATACATTCGTACACATACAGAAATAAATAAAATTAATAAAAAAAAAAAATTAAAAAAAAATACAGTTTCAAGGGATCTGACATCCTCCTCTGGCTTCCATGTGCATTATATGCACACGATGCCCTAACACACATGCAGGCAAATCATTCATACACATAAACTAATAAGAGAGATACAGACAGACAGACACACCTAGGGCTGGAGAAATGGCTTGTGTTTAAGAGCATCAGTTTCCATTCCCAGCACCCACATAATGACTAACAGTGGTCTGGAACTGCCTCTTTGGCCTCTGAAGGCACTGCACATATGTGGTGCACTTACATGCATGCAGGCAAAATACTCATGCACATAAATAAAAATAAATAGAATTAAAAAATACTTAGTTTAACAGATATCATCTGAAATTTGTACGGTTTGGATAACTAGAATTTGTAGTTTGGGATTTAAAAATGAAACAGAACTGAGCGTGATTGTGCACGCCTCTAATCCCAGGACTCAGGAGGCAGAGGCAGGTGGATCTCTGTGAGTTCAAGGCCAGCCTGATTACAAAGTGAGTTCAGGACAGCTGGGGCTACAGGGAGACTGTCTCAAAAAGACAAGAACCAACCAAACAAAAAAACCCAAAGATGAAACAGATAAAAGTTCTGCCTGTGAGGAACTTAGTCTGATAGGCATAGTGGGGGTATGATCATAAATATCTTTATAGATCTATATTTATTTAAATGTTTTTATTTTTGTGTTTGTTTTTGAGACAGGGTCTCCCTGTAGCCCCAGCTGGCCTGAACTCACTTTGTAGACCAGGCTGGCCTTGAACTCACAGAGATCCACCTGCCTCTGCCTCTTGAGTGCTAGGATTAAAGGCGTGTGCCACCACGCCCGGCTCAGAAATAAATATTTAAAAAAAATATTTCCTATAGGCTTATGCTAGATTCTTAGTCTAGTAGGCATCTCTTAAGGATGATGGCTGTGGGTGTGTTTGAAAGTAATCATTCCCGTTTCTTTCAAGCTCTACTAGACTGTGCTAAATACCATCTTTAAAGACTAATGTTAAGGTAGAGGATGGAAAGAATTCTAACTGCTAAGCTTTTGGCTCTGTTCAAAGGTGTCTGGAGAAGCTAATGAAACGCAACTTGCAGAGGCATTGAAGCGGTACAGTGAGCGGGCATTTTTTGTCCGAGAAGCTTTGTTTCATCTTTTTAGCTTGACTCATGTGATGGAAAAAACCAAGCCAGAAATTTTAAAGGTGAGAACCAGAAACTGGTGATGAAAGTTTTGAAATTATTCTCTTGTAGATTTTGTGTATTTAACCTTTGACTTTTATTGTTTGTTTTTATGTTTAATGGGAATGATGATCATCGGTTCTAGTTAGTTATAAATGAGAAGTTTGGAGACTAAGAGAGATGGCTCAGCAGTTAAGGGCACTGGCTGCCCTTGCAGAGGACCTCGGTTCAGGTCCCAGCAACCCACATTGCAGCTAACCCATTCTTTGTTTGTTTGTTTGTTTGTGTATGAATGTACTGTCTGCATGTAGGTTTGTGCACCCGTGTCGTGCAATGCCGCGGAGGTCAGAAGAGGGCGTCAGATTCCCCCGGAACTGGAGCTAAAGACAGTTCTCAGCCGCCATGTGGGTGTTGGGGATCGAACCCAGGTCCTCTGCAAGAGCAGTCAGCGCTCTTAACCACTAGGCCATCTCTCAGTTCCAGAAGATCCAATACACTCTTCTAGTCTCTGCAGGCTTCTATACATGGGTGCACTTACATACATGTGTGCAAAACACTTCTAAGATAAAAATAAATGAATCCTCAAAAAAGAGATGCACAGTAGCATACCATTATTTAAAGAAAAATGAGGGCCTGGGAGATGGCTCAGTGGTCAAGAGCATTGGCTGCTCTTGTAGAGGACCCGGGTTAAGTTCCTAGCACCCACATACTGGCTTAACAACTGTCCTTAACTCCAGTTCTAGGAGATCTGATGCCCTTTTCTGGCCTCCAAGGCCATTTCATGGAGGTGGTTTACTTTTTTTGGGGTTGGGGGGGACGGTCTTCCCATAGCTCCAGCTGGCCTGAAACTTGCTATATAGTCTAGGCTTACCTTGAAGTCACAGAGATTCACCTGCCTCTACCTCCTGAGTATTGAGATTGGGTGCCACACTTAGCTAGTGGTGCTTGTTTTTTTTTTTTGTTCGTTTTTTGTTTTTGGTCTTTTCGAGACGGGGTCTCCCTGTAGCCCCAGCTGTCCTGGAACTCACTCTATAGACCAGGCTGGCCTTGAACTCACAAAGATTCGCCTGCCTCTGCCTCCTGAGTGCTAGGATTAAAGGTGTGTGCCACCATGCCTAGATACTTGTGGTGCTTTTTTTTGCGGGGGGGTCTTCAGCTGGCCTGGAACTCACTGTGTAGACCAGGCTGGCCTTGAACTCACAAAGATCTGCCTGCCTCTGCCTTCCGAGTGCTAGGATTAAAGGCATGCACCACCATGCCTGCCTGTGGTGCATTTTTTTTAAATTTTATTTATTTTTGTATGTGTATGAATGTACTGTCTGCATGTAGGTTTGTGCATCCGTGTCGTGCAATGCCGCGGAGGTCAGAAGAGGGTGTCGGATTCCCCTGGAACTGGAGTTCTCCTGGAATTGGAGTTTCAGATGGTTCTCAGCCGCCATGTGGGTGCTGGGGATCGAACCCGGGTCCTCTGTAAGAGCGGTCGGCGCTCTTAACTGCTAGGTCATCTCTCCAGCCCCCTGTGGTGCATTTTTATACATGCAGGCAAAACACTCATACACGTAAAATAAGATGAAAAA
>VZQC01000868.1:805427-821987 GCA_009823505.1 Rhizomys pruinosus | reverse complement strand
ACACTGGAAAGGCCGAGAGAATCCAGGGAACTGCTCAGTCCGCAAGGCTGGACGTCTCAGTAGTCCCAATCTAGTGCTGAAGGCCCGAATGGATTCCAGGAGATCTGCCGGTCTCAGTACACGCTGGGATCCGAAAGGTTGATCACAGCAGCAAGACAAACTCACCAGATGAGAGAGGCAAGCCACAGGAGAAAAGGGACCAGCTCCTTCTGCCGTGGCCTTTTATACTGCCTGCCGGCAGAAGGTAACGCCCACATTTGGGGTGGGCCATCCGGGTTGAGGTGGTCCAATACAAACATCCCTTTTCTCTTATTTGTTCCTTAGTCCAGTCAAGTTGACACACAGGATTAACCATCACAGCTGCCATGTACTGGGAATCAAACCCAGTCCTCTGCAACAGCAGCCAGTGCTCTTAACTGCTAAACCATCTCTCCAGCCCTTGACCTTGAATATCTGATCTTCCTTGTCTCTACTTTCTGAGTGGTAGATTATAGGCTGTACCAACACACCCTGTTTTAACCAGTGTTATTTAAAGTTTAATAAAAGTTTTTGGGCAGGATAACTAAGTGGGTAGAGGTGCTGCACTTAGACCTGATGATCTGAGTTTGATCCCCAAATCAATCTCTCTCTCTCTCTCTCTCTCTCACACACACACACACATACACACACACACACACACACACACACACACACACGCACATATACAAAATTTTTGGTCTTTTTGAGACAGGGTCTCCCTGTAACTCCATCTGGCCTGGAACCCATAATGTAGACCAGGCTGGCCTTGAACTCACAGAGATCCCCCTGCCTCTTCCTCTTGAGTGATGGGATTAAAGGTGTGTGCCATCATACCCAGCAGAAAGCTAAATAAGTTTTAAATACAAAATGAGGCCCAGGTGTGGTGGTGAGTGGCCTGTATGCCAGTGGAGAAGGTAAAGCTAGAGAACCAGGGGTCCAGACTCATCTTTGGCTGCATAGTGAGTTCAGAGCCAATCTGGGGGTGCTGGAGAGATGGCTCAGCAGGTCAGAGTATTTGCTTCTCTTCCAGGGGATCCAGGTTTGGTTCCCAGCACCCACATGGCTGCTCAAATTCATCATAACTTTATTAAGTATAAAAAAAGGCACAAAACCCCAATAAAAGACACATGAGGCTTAGGTCACTCTAGGAACATGCTTTACTTCCATGTGGGACTGCCAGTGTGAGCAGCCTGCAGACACGTGGTGGGACCAGACAGCATGGCAGGGGGCAGGGAGAGGGGGGGAAGACAGAGATAGAGCTATGGCGGCTGGCGTACACCCTTTATACCCATGGGGCGGGGCCTCAGGTAAGTAGGAAGGGGTCAGAGGATTGGCAGCTTCTGGAGGAAGTGGGCACCTGTGTGCCCCTTAGGATTCTGGGAAGCCTGCACTTAACAAACTCCAGTTCATAGGTCAGACACCCTCTTCTGACCTCCACAGGCAGCAACCATGCATGTAGTACATTTATATACATGCAGGCAAAATAAACATGTAAAATAAAAATAAGACCCATTAAAAAAAAAAAAGCCAATGTAGGATACATGAGACTGTTTCAAATTACTTTTCCCCCAAAAAAACTAATTCCTTGGGAATTGATAAAAATTTGAGAAGTACTGCTTTACACCTACATACATTTTGTAAACATTTTTCTGTATTTTTTTGGGGGGGGTCTCTTTGAGACAGGGTCTCCTTGTAGCCCTAGCTGCCCTGGAACTCACTATGTAGACCAGGCTGGCTTTAAACTCACAGAGATCTGTTTGCCTCATGGGCTTAAAGATGTATACCACCATGCTTGGCCTTTTTCTGTATTTTTTTTTTTAAATGAGAATGCTTAGGATGCTGGAGAAATGGCTCAGCAGTTAAGAGCAAGGACTCTTCTTGTAGAGGACCCAGGTTTAGTTCCCACCACCCATATTGTGGCTTACAACTGCTTGTAACTCCAGTTCCAGGGCTGTGACTCCTTCTGGCCTCCACAGGCAGGCAGAACACTTACACAGATACATTTTCTCTAAAAGAGAAGAGTAGCTGGGCATGGTGGCGCACGTCTTTAATCCCAGCACTTGGGAGGTAGAGTTAGGTGGATCTCTGTGAGTTCAAGGCCAGCCTGGTTTACATAACGAGTTCTAGGACAGCTGGGGCTACAGGGGGACCCTGCCTCAAAAAGAAAAGGGAAGAACATTTAGGAGTCTGGGGAGATGATTCATTGAGTGGTGTTTATAGTGCAATCTTGAGGACCCGAGTTCGGTTTTCCAGCACCCATGTAAAAGCTGGGCATGCAGCCTGTCTGTAATCCCAACACTGTGGAAAAGCTAGGTGGATCCTGGGGCCTCATTGGCCAGCTATCCAGCAGAAACTTGAGCTGTAGGTCCAGTGAGATGTTAGCTACTGCTGCAGTTGCTGTGGTAAAGCAGTCTGTCAGAAGAACTGAAGGAAGGAGGTTTATTTTGGCTCACGGTTGGAACTGAGAGCGCTGGAGCAGGAGGCCGCAGTGATAAGAGTAGTGTTCAGCTCACTTTCTCCTTTCATACAGTCCAGGAACCTGACCTAGGGGATGGTGCCACCCACAATGGGCAGGTCTTCTTACTTCAGCTCACCTAATCAAGTTCCAGAGGCCCATCTCCAGGTGATCTGAGATTTCATCAAGTTGACAATTGAAATTAATCATTACAGTGAGAAACTGTCTCAAAAATAAGGTGGAATGCCAAGCATGGTGGTACATGGATGGTGCACACCTTTAATCCCAACACGGGGGAGGCAGACGCAGGAAAATCTCTGAAATTGAGGGCAACCTGGGGCTACAGGAAGATCCTGTCTCAAGGAAAAAGAAAAAGGTGGGGAGAAAATAGAGGAAGACTCCGAATCTAGGCTTCCCTGTACACACACATGTACAACGCCCTAACCACCTTCCCTGTACACACACATGTACAACGCCCTAACCCCCTTCCCTGTGCATACACATGTACAACGCCCTGGCCCCCTTCACTGTGCACACACATGTACAACGCCCTAACCCCCTTCCCTGTGCACACACATGTACAACGCCCTAACCCCCTTCCCTGTGCACACACATGTACAACGCCCTAACCCCCTTCCCTGTGCACACACATGTACAACGCCCTAACCCCCTTCCCTGTGCACACACATGTACAATGCCCTAACCCCCTTCCCTGTGCACACACATGTACAACACCCTAACCCCCTTCCCTGTGCACATGCATGTACAACGCCCTAACCCCCTTCCCTGTGCACACGCATGTACAACGCCCACACATGTACACCCCCACTACACAAGCATACACCCAAAATAATTATTTTTGTGCTTTTAGATTCAGATATTTCAGAGACTGAGGCAGGAAGGTCTCCTGAGCCCAGGAGTTAAAGGCCAGACTACTCAACTTAGAAAGGGTCTTGTCTTTCAAAGAAAAGAAAAGAGAAGGAAAGAAAAGAAAAAAAGAGAAGAGAAGAGAGAAAAGAGAGGGAAAGGAAGGGAAAGGAAGGGAAAAAGGGGAAAGGAAAAAAGGGGAAAAAAAAGAAAAATAGAAAATTTGGGGTGTGTGGTAGAGCACTTATCTAGCATGAGTGAAGGCCTAGATTCAGTTCCCAGTACCAAAGACCATAAAGGGAACAAAAGACTCAGGGCTGGGAATATAGCGCAACAGGAGACCAAAAAAGCCTGGTGTGATAGCAGACTCCTGTAATCTCAGCACTGGGAAGGCTGAGGCAGGAAAACTATGCAGCTTCTAGGCTAGCCTGGACTATATACATAGTACCAGGGCTATGTAGCAAGATCCTGACCTAAAAAGACAACAGAAATGCTGGCTGTCCTGCTATGTGTGTATCCCACCCAGCACTTGAGGGTGAGGCAGGAAGAGCAGGAGTTCTGACCCAGCCTTACCTACACGAGACTGTCTCAAAACAACAACGAGGACTTATATTTTCACTTGTTTACTTTTATTTAAAGACACAGTCTCACTGTGTAGCCATGGCTCACCTGGAACTCACTATGTAGACCCAGCTGCCCTACAACTTCCAGAGCTCCACCTGTTGAGATTACGTGCAGGAGCTGCTGTGCCTGGCCCAGACTTACTCTGGTAAAAATCACCAGAAATGATTCAGTCAGAAAGATGTAACTACTGAGAAATTTGTCTTCAGCTGTTTGAACTGACTGCCACAGAAAATTTCGAGAAGTGAATAGTTCTGCCAGCTAGATCAGCAGATGGACAAGCAAGGCAAAACTTTGAAGAGTACACACCTTGAAAATGGCTAAGAAAAACAGTGGAATGTGCAGATGGTTCTAGGAAGGGCAAGTTACTTGTGATCAGAGTGTAGGGTGAGGCCCGTGAAGACCAAAGTGAGCGAGTGCCATGGCCTTGGTCACAGAAGTCAGAAGTCTGTCTGGCCAGAACCTGAACACTGCAGCAAATGTCTTTTCTCTATTTGCTTGTGGTGGTTGGCAGAGGGATCCAGTGTTACCAGTTTGTAACTTAGTTCATCAGTCTTCGTCCTTTTCAAATTTTGTTTTCTTCTTCTTTTTATTCTTTAGTTACAGAAGAATTGCCTACTCTCACTCTGCAGTGACCGGATCCTTCAAGATGTTCCTTTTAACAGGCAAGTGATAGGTTGACACTGTGTTCAGTCCCCTGGACCCACATTTTGGAAGGAGAGAACTGACTCTGCCAGTTGTCCTCTAATCTGTGTGCATGCCACTCAAGTACACACACACACACACACACACACACACACATATACACACAAATTAATTCCAAAAATAAAAAAGAATATGCTTAAAGTATGATATAGAAATACTAAAATATTACAATGTTAGAAAATAAATGCCAGTTTTGACTATATTTTCTAAATTATTGGGGGCATGTGTGCGGGTGCGTGTGTGCGCACGGGAGTGCACGTGTATGAGTATGAAATCCGGAGGTTGACATGGGATGTCTTCCTCATTTGCTCTGCACCTTATTTTTTTTGAGACAGGGTCTCTCACTGAACCTGGAGCTCACCGATTGGCTAGACTGGCTGGCCATCACGTCCCAGAGATCCTCCTGTCTCCGCCTCCCCAGCTTTAGGATCACAGGTACGCGCTGCCATGCTGGGCTTTTTTATGTGGGTGAAGGCAAGGAAGATCAGGAGTTCAAGTTTATCCTTGGCCACATAGAGAGTTTGAGGCCAGCCTGGGCTACATGAGACCCTGTCTCAAAAAACAAAAAATAAACATAAATAAGGCCAACAGAATGGCTCAGCAGAGAGGACTTGCCATGCAAGCCTGGCCACCTGCGTTTAATCTCCAGAACTCAAGCTGGAAGGAGAGAACTGACTCCAAAAGTTGTCTTCCAACCTCTTCACAGACGCCATACCATCCCCACACCCATACTCACATATATCACATGCACATGTGCACACACACATATAATAAATAAAATTAATCAGTAAAAATAACCAAAATAAGATAAAGGGCAAAGGATATAGCTCTGTGGGCCCTGGGTCCAATCCCCAGTGTAGGGAAAAACCCCACAAAGACATCATCTCCAGAACACCGTGGGTAATTATTGCATCTGTTCAGGGGATCTTCCCTTTCCTTGCTATGGACATAAATTTCAGCATGGACTGTCACCTGGATTCTGAGCTTGTGCCGGGACCTCTAGGATCCACTAAGGAACCCTCTGTGTTTGCAGGTTTGAAGCAGCCAAGCTCGTCATGCAGTGGCTCTGCAACCATGAAGACCAGAACATGCAGAGGATGGCAGTTGCCATAATTTCCATCCTGGCAGCCAAGGTACTGAACCTCGCTGGTGTTTTCTACAGGCGGTTGTTTCTCATTGCAGGTACTGCTTTCCCCGCCCCCAGGATGTGTGCCTCGAAGATTAGCAGCCTCTTTGCCAGCTTGCTTACTTAAAATGCATTAGATACTGCAGAATTCAAGGTTGATCAGATAATCTGGCCTGGGAGGCTGTTAGAGTGGATCGTGGTAAACCTACACTGGTTAATTCTTGAACATTTACTTTATTTTATATCTGCTTCCAGCTTTCTACAGAACAAACGGCACAGCTTGGTGCTGAGCTCTTCATTGTCAGGGTGAGTTCTTTATTCCTCTGTCCAGGCCATTGGATAGTACTCTTATTTTTATTGCTGTCAAGCAGTGCTGTATATCTTTTGTGATCTCGTGTGTGTGTGTGTGTGTGTGTGTGTGTGTGTGTGTGTGCATGTGCGCACCCGCGTGGCATGGGCGTGGGCATGGGAGTGGGCTTGGGGTCTTGGGGATCTAACCTGGGCCTTCACACATGCTGCATCAGGTTTCTGCTATGGAACTATACTACCAGTACCACCTCTTGCTCCCTGTATTTTTTTTTTTTAATGATTTCATGCCAAGCATGGGTGCTACATGCCTTTAATCCCAGTACTTGGGAGACTGAGACAGGTGGATATGTGAGTTCAAGACCAGCCTCATGTACATAGTGAGACCATGCTCAAAAAAGTATTTTTAAATTTTTTCTAAATTAATGTATTCATGTTTGTTGTTATTGGCAGAGCTGGGGATTGAACGTAGGACCTTATACATACCACCAACCTATATCTTCAGCCTAAATTCTTTTCATAAAAGCAGCTTTATTCCTCGACAGATGCAAACATCTGTGAACTAAGTCAGTCCTGGCTAGATTGATGGCAAATGATTAAGAAATTTACTGTTCTAGCAGAAGACCCAGCATCCCCATGAGGTGGCCTACTGCTAGCTACTGCAACTCCAGTTCCTGGGGATCCACTAACCATTCCACGGCACACGTAGGAGCCAATAGGCACCTGCACGTACATGGTTCTCATAGATATACTCAGTCATACACACATATACATAAAATAAAATCTTTTAAATTACCTTTTTTATTTTTTTATGTTTATGAGTGTCATACCTGCACGTATGTAAGCGAACCCGTCAGAGTGTCATACCTGCACGTATATAAGTGAGCCCATGTCATGCAGTGTCATACCTGTACCCATGTCATACCTGCATCCATATAAGTGCACCCATATCATGCAGTGTCATACCTGCACGTATGTAAGCACACCCATGTCATGCAGTGTCATACCTGCATGTATGTAAGTGCACCCATGTCATGCAGTATCATACCTCCATGTATGTAAGTACACCCATGTCATGCAGTGCCTGCGGAGGCCAGAATAGGGATTCGGATCCCCTGGAACTAGAGTTACACAGATGGTTGTTAGCTAACACATAGTTGCTGAGATTTGATTTTATGTGTATGAGTGTTATGCTAGTGTGTGTTAGTGCACCCATGTTGTTCAGGCATGCAAAAGCCAAAAGAGGGCACTGGATTCCCCTGACACTGGAGTTAAGGAACAGTTGTTAGTCAACACGTTGGTGCTGGGAACTAAGCTGGGTCCTCTGGAAGAGCAGCCAGTGATCTTATACCCTCAGCCATCTCTCCAGCCCACCATAGAAAATTAAAAAAAAAAAGGGGGCTGGAGAGATGGCCTAGCGGTTAAGAGCGCCAACCGCTCTTGCAGAGGACCCGGGTTCGATCCCCAGCACCCATATGGCGGCTGAGAACCGTCTGTGACTCCAATTCCAGGAGAACTCCAGTTCCAGGGGACTCCAAGACCCTCTTCTGACCTCCGCGGCATTGCACGACACGGGTGCACAGACCTACACGCAAAACAGTACATTCATACACATAAATAAATAAAACAAAAATTAAAAAAAAATTAAAAAAAAAAAAAAGAGACCATGTCTTGAAGACCCTGCCTCAAATAAAGTGCCTTTTGCTAACTATTAATAAAATTCTCATTAGGAATTAGAGCTGGGAATCTTGGTCTGGCTTGGGTGGAGGTCTTTGGATATGGGGGAATTTCCAAGCTCCTGGCAGTGCCCACACAGTGGCTGTGCTTCCATTTNCACACACATGTACAACGCCCTAACCCCCTTCCCTGTGCATACACATGTACAACGCCCTGGCCCCTTCACTGTGGCACACACATGTACAACGCCCTAACCCCCTTCCCTGTGCACACACATGTAACACGCCCTACACCCCTTCCCGGTGCACACACATGTACAATGCCCTAACCCCCTTCCCTGTGCACACACATGTACAACACCCTAACCCCCTTCCCTGTGCACATGCATGTACAACGCCCTAACCCCCTTCCCTGTGCACACGCATGTACAACGCCCACACATGTACACCCCCACTACACAAGCATACACCCAAAATAATTATTTTTGTGCTTTTAGATTCAGATATTTCAGAGACTGAGGCAGGAAGGTCTCCTGAGCCCAGGAGTTAAAGGCCAGACTACTCAACTTAGAAAGGGTCTTGTCTTTCAAAGAAAAGAAAAGAGAAGGAAAGAAAAAAGAAAAAAGAGAAGAGAAGAGAGAAAAGAGAGGAAGAAGGGAAAGGAGAGGGAAAAAGGGGAAAGGAAAAAAGGGGAAAAAAAAGAAAAATAGAAAATTTGGGGTGTGTGGTAGAGCACTTATCTAGAATGAGTGAAGGCCTAGATTCAGTTCCCAGTACCAAAGACCATAAAGGGAACAAAAGACTCAGGGCTGGGAATATAGCGCAACAGGAGACCAAAAAAGCCTGGTGTGATAGCAGACTCCTGTAATCTCAGCACTGGGAAGGCTGAGGCAGAAAACTAGGCAGCTTCTAGCTAGCCTGGACTATATACATAGTACAGGGCTATGTAGCAAGATCCTGACCTAAAAAGACAACAGAAATGCTGGCTGTCCTGCTATGTGTGTATCCCACCCAGCACTTGAGGGTGAGGCAGGAAGAGCAGGAGTTTCTGACCCAGCCTTACCTACACGAGACTGTCTCAAACAACAACGAGACTTTATATTTTCACTTGTTACTTTTTATTTAAAGACACAGTCTAACTGTGTAGCCATGGCTCACCTGGAACCACTATGTTGAACCAGCGCCCTACAACTTCCAGAGCTCCACCTGTTGAGATTACGTGCAGGAGCTGCTGTGCCTGGCCCAACTTACTCTGGTAAAAATCACCAGAAATGATTCAGTCAGAAAGATGTAACTACTGAGAAATTTGTCTTCAGCTGTTTGAACTGACGCCACAGAAAATTTCGAGAAGTGAATAGTCCTGCCAGCTAGATCAGCAGATGGAACAAGCCAAGGCAAAACTTTGAAGAGTAAACACCTTGAAAAATGGCTAAGAAAAAAACAGTGGAATGTGCAGATGGTTCTAGGAAGGGCAAGTTACTTGTGATCAGAGTGTAGGGTGAGGCCCGTGAAGACCAAAGTGAGCGAGTGCCATGGCCTTGGTCACAGAAGTCAGAAGTCTGTCTGGCCAGAACCTGAACACTGCAGCAAATGTCTTTTCTCTATTTGCTTGTGGTGGTTGGCAGAGGGATCCAGTGTTACCAGTTTGTAACTTAGTTCATCAGTCTTCGTCCTTTTCAAATTTTTGTTTTCTTCCTTCTTTTATTCTTTAGTTTACAGAAGAATTGCCTACTCTCACTCTGCAGTGACCGGATCCTTCAAGATGTTCCTTTTAACAGGCAAGTGATAGGTTGACACTGTGTTCAGTCCCCTGGACCCACATTTTGGAAGGAGAGAACTGACTCTCTGCCAGTTGTCCTCTAATCTGTGTGCATGCCACTCAAGTACACACACACACACACCACACACACACAACATAACACACAAATTAATTCCAAAAATAAAAAAGAATGGCTTAAATATGAATAGAAATACTAAAATATTACAATGTTAGAAAATAAATGCCAGTTTTGACTATATTTCTAAATTATTGGGGGCATGTGTGCGGGTGCGTGTGTGCGCACGGGAGTGCACGTGTATGAGTATGAAATCCGGAGGTTGACATGGGATGTTTCCTCTTGGCTCTGCACCTTATTTTTTTTGAGACAGGGTCTCACTGCTGAACCTGGAGCTCACCGATTGGCTAGACTGGCTGGCCATCAACCTCAGGGATCCTCCTGTCTCGCCCCCCAGCTTTAGGATCACAGGTACGCGCTGCCATGCTGGGCTTTTTTTATGTGGGTGAGGCAAGGAAGATCAAGTTTCAAGTTTATCCTTGGCCACAATAGAGAGTGTTGAGGCCAACCCTGGGCTACAGGAGACCCTGCCAAAAAACAAAAAATAAACATAAAATAAGGCCAACAGAATGGCTCAGCAGAGAGGACTTGCCATGCAAGCCTGGCCACCTGCGTTTAATCTCCAGAACTCTAAGCTGGAAGGAGAGAACTGACTCCAAAAGTTGTCTTCCAACCTCTTCACAGACGCCATACCATCCCCACACCCATACTCACATATATCACATGCACATGTGCACACACACATTAAATAATAAAATTAATCAGTAAAAATAACCAAAATAAGATAAAGGGCAAAGGATATAGCGCTGTGGGCCCTGGGTCCAATCCCCAGTGTAGGGAAAAACCCCACAAAGACATCATCTCCAGAACACCGTGGGTAATTATTGCATCTGTTCAGGGGATCTTCCCTTTCCTTGCTATGGACATAAATTTCAGCATGGACTGTCACCTGGATTCTGAGCTTGTGCCGGGACCTCTAGGATCCACTAAGGAACCCTCTGTGTTTGCAGGTTTGAAGCAGCCAAGCTCGTCATGCAGTGGCTCTGCAACCATGAAGACCAGAACATGCAGAGGATGGCAGTTGCCATAATTTCCATCCTGGCAGCCAAGGTACTGAACCTCGCTGGTGTTTTCTACAGGCGGTTGTTTCTCATTGCAGGTACTGCTTTCCCCGCCCCCAGGATGTGTGCCTCGAAGATTAGCAGCCTCTTTGCCAGCTTGCTTACTTAAAATGCATTAGATACTGCAGAATTCAAGGTTGATCAGATAATCTGGCCTGGGAGGCTGTTAGAGTGGATCGTGGTAAACCTACACTGGTTAATTCTTGAACACTTACTTTATTTTTATATCTGCTTCTCCCAGCTTTCTACAGAACAAACGGCACAGCTTGGTGCTGAGCTCTTCATTGTCAGGGTGAGTTCTTTATTCCTCTGTCCAGGCCATTGGATAGTACTCTTATTTTTATTGCTGTCAAGCAGTGCTGTATATCTTTGTTGTGATCTCGTGTGTGGTGTGTGTGTGTGTTTGGGGTGTGTGTGTGTGTGTGCTGTGCGAACCCGCTTGGCATGGGCGTGGGCATGGGAGTGGGCTTGGGGTCTTGGGGATCTAACCTGGGCCTTCACACAGTGCATGCATCAGGTTTCTTGCTATGGGAACTATCTACCGACCACCTCTTGCTCCCGTATTTTTTTTTTTTAATGATTTCATGCCAAGCATGGTGTGCTACATGCCTTTAATCCCAGTACTTGGGAAGAAGACAGGTGATATGTGAGTTCTAGAGCCAGCCTCATGTACATAGTGAGACCATGCTCAAAGAAAGTATTTTTAAATTTTTTCTAAAATTAATGTATTCATGTTTGTTGTTATTGGCAGAGCTGGGGATTGAACGTAGGACCTTATACATACCACCAACCTATATCTTCAGCCTAAATTCTTTTCATAAAAGCAGCTTTATTCCTCGACAGATGCAAACATCTGTGAACTAAGTCAGTCCTGGCTAGATTGATGGCAAATGATTAAGAAATTTACTGTTCTAGCAGAAGACCCAGCATCCCCATGAGGTGGCCTACTGCTAGCTACTGTAACGTCCAGTTCCTGGGGATCCACTAACCTTTCCACGGCACACTTAGGAGCCAATAGGCACCTCACGTACATGGTTTCTCATAGATATACTCAGTCATACACACAATACATAAAATAAAACTTTTAAATTACCGTTTTTATTTTTTTATGTTTATGAGTGTCTCTCTGCAGTAGGTAAGCGAACCCGTCAGAGTGTCATACCTGCACGTATATAAGTGAGCCCATGTCATGCAGTGTTCATACCTGTACCCATGTCATACCTGCATCCATATAGTGCAGCCATATCATGCAGTGTCATACCTGCACGTATGTAAGCACACCCATGTCATGCAGTGTCTACCTGCAATGTATGTAAGTGCACCCATGTCATGCAGTATCATTACCTCCATGTATGTAAGTACACCCATGTCAGGCGGTGCCTGCGGAGGCCAGAAAGTGGATTCTGATCCCCTGGAACTAGAGTTACATACACAGATGGTTGTTTAGCTAACACATAGTTGCTGAGATTTATTTTAGTGTATGAGTGTTATGCTAGTTGTGTGTTAGTGCACCCATGTTGTTATGGGCATGCAAAAGCCAAAAGAGGGCACTGGATTCCCCTGACACTGGAGTTAAGGAACAGTTGTTAGTCAACACGTTGGTGCTGGGAACTAAGCTGGGTCTCTGGAAGAGCACCAGTGATCTTATACCTCAGCCATCTCTCCAGCCCACCATAGAAAATTAAAAAAAAAAAGGGGCTGGAGAGATGGCCTACGCGGTTAAAGCGCCAACCGCTCTTGCAGAGGACCCGGGTTCGATCCCCCCCAGCACCCATATGGCGGCTGAGAACCGTCTGTGACTCCAATTCCAGGAGAACTCCAGTCCAGGGGACTCCAAGACCCTCTTCTGCTGACCTCCGCGGCATTGCACGACACGGGTGACAGACCTACACGCAAAACAGTACATTCATACACATAAATAAATAAAACAAAAATTAAAAAAAAAATTAAAAAAAAAAAAAGAAAAATTAAAAAAAAATTACTTTTTAGACATGTATGGTGGCGAATGCCTTTAATCCCATCACTTTGGGAGGTGAAGGAAGGTGTGACTCTCTTTTGAGTTCAAGCCACCCTGGTCTACATAGAGTGAGTTCCAGGACAGGCCAGAGCTACAGGGAAACCCTGTCTCTAAAAAAAAAAAAAAAAAAAAAATTAAAGAAATAAAGTAAAAAGAGATACTTTTTGGCTACATGCTCTGAGTAATTTTGGCCTGAAGTATATTCAGAGTTTTTTAAGGATGCAGTCTATTTCATATGCTTCATATAAGTGGCACTTATTACATTACATTAATAGTAATGATAAGTTTTGTTTTTTGTTTAAGGCTGAACCCAGAGCCTGGTGTAAATTAATCACATGTTCTACCACTGAGATATACATGAGATACACAGGGGGGTTAATAATGAAGCCTATTTATTTATTTATTTATTTATTTATTTATTTATTTTTATGTGTATGAATGTACTGTCTGCACGTAGGTTTGTGCACCCTTGTCGTGCAATGCTGTGGAGGTCAGAAGAGGGTCTCGGATTCCCCTGGAACTGGAGTTCTGGACTTGGAGTTACAGATGGTTCTCAGCTGCCATGTGGGTGCTGGGGATCGAACCTGGGTCCTCTGCAAGAGTGGTCGGTGCTCTTAACCGCTAGGTCATCCCTCCAGCCCCAAGAAGCCTCTTTTTGTCTTTATTTTGTATTTTATCTATAGGAGTGTTTTCCTTACATGTACGTGTACCACATGTGTGCCGTGCCCATAGAGGCCAGGAGAGGGCTCAGATCCTTAGGAACTGGAGTTCAGGACTGTTGTTAGCCACATGTTGGTGCTGGGAACCAAACCCAGGTCCTCTACAAGAGTGGACAGTGCTTGACCACTGAGCCATCTCTCTAGCCCCTCTATTCCTTTTTTTAAAATCCTAGGTTCTGGGCTGGAGAGATGGGCTAGTGGTTAAGAGCATCAACTGCTCTTGCAGAGGACCTGGGTTCGATCCCCAGCACCTACACGGCGGCTGAGAACTGTCTTTAACTCCAGTTCCAGGGGAATCCGACGCCCTCTTCTGACCTCTGTGGCATTGCATGACACGGGTGCACAAACCTTCATACAGACAGTACACTCATACACATAAAAAATAAATTAATTAAAAAAAATCCTAGGTTCTGTAATAATGGGATGCCATGACTAATTAAGATAGTTGGTTCTGGGTAGGCAGGATGGCAGTAAAGGCCACCAGCCCTGATGACCGAAGTTCAGTCTCCATAACCCACATGGTGGAAGGAAAGAACGAGCTCCTGAAAGCAGTCCTCTGACCTCCATGATTCCATATGTACTCAGTGGCACACACAAAAATAATTTTCTTAAAAACCCAGGCATGGCGACACATACCTTTAATCCCAGCCCTCACGAGGTATTGGCAGGAGATCTATGGAAAGTAGAAGCCAGCTTGGTCTGCTACATAGTGACTTCCACACTAGCCAGGGCTACATAGTGAGACCCTGTCTGAAAACAAAGACAACAAAAACAAAAAAACACGGCAAGTAAGAGATCACCAACCCTGACAACCTGAGTTTGGTTCCCAGGACCAACAGTATGGAAGGAAAGGACAAGCACCTGCAAGTTGTCTTTGGACATCCCCATACATGCTGTAGCATGCAGATGACCCCCCCCACCACCAAATAAGTAAATGTGACTTTAAAGTTAAACAAAAACCACTTGGGAGGCAGAGGCAGGCGGATCTCTGTGAGTTCAAGGCCAGCCTAGTCTACACAGTGAGTTCCAGGACAGCTGGGGCTACAGGGAGACCCTGTCTCAAAAAGACCAAAAAAAAAACAAACCAAAAAAACCCCCAAAAAACAGAAAAGAACCTTTACAGGAAAGGCTATTGGTAATCTCAAATTATGGTAATTCATTGATGAAAACTTAATTGTGTTCTCTTTTAGCAACTTCTTCAAATAGTGAAGCAGAAAACCAATCAAAATTCAGTGGATACTACATTGAAGTTTACTTTGAGTGCACTTTGGAACCTCACAGATGAATCTCCAACGACTTGCAGACACTTCATTGAAAACCAAGGGTTGGAACTTTTCATGAGGGTCCTGGAGGTTAGAATGGAAATTTAATCTATACTTTTGACTTTTGTTGGTTTATTTACATATTTATTTATTACATTTGGTTCTTTAGATAATTATAGGTTTCTTTTTTTTACAGTCTTTCCCAACTGAGTCATCCATTCAACAAAAAGTTCTAGGACTTTTGGTAAGATATAAACATTTCCTGCTAAATTCTAAGCTGTATTTTGTATCTCAGGGCACACTTCAAAAGTTGCTGCTTGAGGGGGCTAGAGAGATAGCCTAGTGGTTAAGAGCACCAACTGCTCTTGCAGAGGACCCGGGTTTGATCCCCAGCACCCACATGGCAGCTAAGAACCATCTGTAACTCCAATTCCAGGAGAACCCCAGTTCCAGGGGAATCCAAGACCCTCTTCTGACCTCAGCAGCATTGCACAACATGGGTGCGCAAACCTGCATGCAGACAGTACATTCATATACAAACAAACAAACAAAAAAGTTGCTGCTTGAAGCTGGGCGTGGTGGTTCACAGCTTAATCCCAGCACTTGGGAGGCAGAGGGAGGTAGATCTCTGTGAGTTCAAGGCCAGCCTGGTCTACAGAGTGAGTTCCAGGCCAGCTGGGGCTATAGAAAGACCCTGTTTAAAAAAAAAAGAAATGAAAAGAAAGGCTACTGATTTTTCTAGGTTAATTTTGTAGCCCACCACTTTATTGGAATCCTTAATTTTTTCTTTTAATAAATTTTTTTTTTAATTTTTATTTCTGTATGTGTATGAATGTACTGTCTGCATGCAAGTCTGTGCACCTGTCGTGCAATGCTGCGGAGGTCAGAAGACTGTGTCAGATTCCCCTGGAACTGGAGTTCTCCTGGAATAGGAGTTTCAGATGGTTCTCGGCCACCATGTGGGTGCTGGGGATCGAACCCGGGTCCCCTGTAAGAGCGGTCGGCACTCTTAACTGCTAGGCCATCTCTCCAGCCTGGAATCCTTAATTTTTTTCTAGGAGTTTTCTGGTGAAGTTTTTGGCACCCCTTAGGTAAACAATCATATCATCAGCAAAAAGGAATAGCTTGACTTCCTCTTTTCCAATTAGTACTCCTTTAATTTCCTTTTCTTGCCTTACTGCCCTAGCAAGTGTTTCAAGCACTATATTGAAGAGGAGTGGCAATAGGGGGTAGCCTTGCCACGTTCCTGCCTTTAAGGGGAATGCTTCTGACTTTTCTCCATTTAGGATGCTATTGTCTGTGGGTTTCCTGTATATGGCTTTGATTACATTGAGGAATGATCCCTCTAATCCAATTCCCTCTAGTACTTTAAGCATGAAGGGATGCTGGATTTTTTCGAAGAGTTTTTCTGCATCAATTGAGATGATTGTTTGGTTTTTGTCTTTCAGTCCATTTATGTGTTTTATGATATTTATTGATTTTCATATCTTGAACCATCCCTGCATCTCTGGTATGAATCCAACTTGGTCATGATGGATCATCTTTTTTGATGTGGGTCTGTATGCAGTTTGCGAGTATTTTTTTTGAGAATTTTTTCATATGTTTTCATTAATGAGATGGGTCTATAGTTTTCTTTTTTGGTTGTATCTTTGCCTGGTTTTGGTATTAGAGTGATGCTGACTTCATAGAAGGAATTTTGGAGATTTCCCTCTGCTTATGTCCTTCTGAACAGTTTTAGTAATAATGGTTCTAAGTCCTCTTTAAATGTTTTATAGAATTCTGCCATGAAACCATCTGGGCCTAGGCTTTTTTTTTTTTTTTTTTTTTTTTTG
>VZQC01000868.1:778328-803691 GCA_009823505.1 Rhizomys pruinosus | reverse complement strand
TTTTTTTTTTTTTTTGGTCTTTTTGAGACTAGGTTTCCCTTTAGTCCCAGGTGGCCTGGAGCTCGCTGTGTAGACCAGACTGACCTTGAACTCACAGAGATCTGCCTGCCTCTGTCTCCCAAGTGCTGGGATTAAATGTGTGCACCACCACGTCTGGCCTAAGATAGTTCTTAACCACTGTGTGGGTGCTGAGAATTGAACCCGAGTCCTCCGCAAGAGCAGTCAGTTCTCTTAACCCCTGAGCCATCTCTCCAGCCCCCCTAGACTTACTTTCTATCACCTAACATTCATTCATCATTCCCTCCTTTACCCAGATTTGTTGAAGGAAGATCCCTGGGATTTGTTCTCTGCTCTTGAAATTTTGGAACTCCATATGTAGGCCAGGCTGGTCTGATCTCACAGAGATCCCTGCTCCTGAGTGCTGGGATCAATATGTGTGCTACCAAGCCTGGCCTGCAGCCTATTTTATTGGCTGCTTCAGAAGTGCAGGTGCTGACATTTTTTACTTTCTCACTTCTTTAACCCATTCTCATTTAGACCAGTTTAAGCAGACTAGTTCTAGCCCTTCTACAGGTGCTCCACCAGGCACTTAGCCCCTTGCCTTTTTTTCTTAGTTTTCAAATCAGTCTGTTGAAAATGTGTATCTTGGGCTGGAGGCCAGCTGGGACTAAAGGGAGATCCCTTCTCAAAAAAAAAAAAAAGAGGACAGAAAGAAAGGGCAAAGAAAAGAGAGAACTATCATTTTATCAACCCATTTATTGACTGGATTATTTTCCTTTACTTGGTGCCTAATTTGGGGAGGTTTCGCAGATTCTATTCTTCTATAAATGAAAATGTTCTAGTTTACTTCTCTTTTCTCTGGTAAAGGGAGGACAGAGTTTATTTCATCTTCAAAGTCAGTCTGTCATTGAGGAAAGCTGAGGCAGGAGCCTGGAGCCAGCACTGCAGGCAGACATGGAGGAAGGCTGATAGATAGGCCCTTCCCCTGGTCAGTTCAGCTAACTTTTTTTTTTTTACGTGTATGAGTGTACTGTCTGCATGCAGGTCTGTGTATCCATATCGTGCAGTGTTGCAGAGGTCAGAAGAGGGCGTAGGATTCCCCTGGAACTGGAGTTAAAGACGGTTCTCAGCCACCATGTGGGTGCTGGGGATCAAACCCAGGTCCTTTGCAAGAGCAATTGGTGCTCTTAACCGCTGAGCCATCTCTCCAGCCCCTCAGCTACCTTTCTTAATGGCCTATGCCCACCTGCCTAGGGGTGGTATCAGTTAGCAATTAAGAGAGTAGCTCACAGCCTGGCATAGTGGCACATGCCTTTAATCCCAGCACTCTAGAGGCAGAGGCAGGTGCTTTTCCTTGTGTTCAAGGCCAGACTGGTCCACATACTGAGGTAGAAGCTCTCTGGGGTTTCATAGTGAGACCCTATCTCAAGAAAAAGTGGAGGTGGGAAGAAAATGCCTTATAGACATTCCCAGTTGAGAATAAAGGGAGAACCTGTCTCAAAAATGCAATAAATAAATTAAACTAACAAATAAATATATATAAATAAATCAAACAATACTTTAGAAAAAAAATTTTTTTATTAATCTTTTTGAGACAGCATCTCCCTTTAGTCCTAGCTGGCCTGCCTCTGCCTCAGGAGTGCTGGGATTCATGGCATGTGCTGCCATGCCCAGCTTAGAAAAAACTCATTTTTTACATTTTATTTATTTCTTGTGTGTCTGTCTGTGCCACATGCATGTGTGCTGTATGAGTTTACATTCCTACCAGCAGTAGATGAGTGCTCCCCTTTCCCCACAACCTCTCTAGCACTTGGTATCATTTGTTTTCTTGATCCTAGCCAGTCTTATTGGAGTAAGATGATATCTTAAAGTGGTTTTGATTTGCATTTCCTTAATGATTAGTGATGTTGAACACTTCTTAAGTTGTTTCTCAGCCATCTCTAATTCCTCACTTGTGAAGTCTCTGTTCAGCTCTTTGCTCCATCTGTTGAGTGGGTTGTTTGTTTTCTTTCTTTGTTTTTTGAGTAGTTCATATATTCTGGAAATCAATGCTTTGTCAGATGTTTCTGCAGTGAAGGTTTTCTCCCACTCTGTGGGATTTCTCTTCACTTCCTTGATTGTTTCTTTTGATGTACAGAGCTTTTGAGTTTAATGAGGTCCCATTTGTCAATTGTCGACCTTAATTCTTGCATGGCTGCTGTCTGATATGGGAAGTCTTTTCCTATGCCTATGTCTTGTAGTCTGCTGCCAACTTTTTCTTCTATTGCCTTCCGAGTTTGGGGTTTCACATTGAGGTCTTTGATCCATCTGGAGTTGACTTTTGTCACTTGCTGAAGATGCTGTCTTCCTCCATTGTGTCTTCTTGGCCCCCTTGTCAAATATGAGGTGGCTGAAATTGAATGTGCTCAAGTTTGGATCTTCAGTTTTGTTCCATTGGTCAACTGGTCTGTTTTTGTGCCAGTACCAAGCTGTTTTTATGACCATAGCCCTGTAGTATAGTTTGAAGTCTGGTATAGAGATCCCCCCTGTATTGCTCTTTTCACTCAGGGTTGTTTTGGCTATTCGGGGTCTTTTGTTTACCTCTTATAATTTTAAAGTCTACTTTTTGAGGACTGGAGAGATGGCTCAATGGTTAAGAGCACTGACTGCTTTTGCTAAGGACCTGGGTTCAGTTCCTAGCACCCACATGGCAGCTAACAACCATCTGTAACTCCAGTTCAGGAGAATCTGATGCCTTCTTGTGACTCCAAGGACCTTGCATGACATGGGTGCACTTACACACATACAGGCAATAGAGTCATAAACATAAAATAAAAATAATGAATATTTTTAAAAATTAAAGTCACCTTTTTCAGATATCAGGGAAAAACGTGTATCAAAAACTTTGAAAGAATTTTTTCTCTTTTAGTATAGTATTTTATTTTATTTATTGAAAATAGAAGATAATTTTATTAGAGTTTAAAAGAAAAATTCCCAGGCAGGCAAGCTGTAAATCTCAGCAGCTGCCCAGAGGGGGAGAATGGAGGAGAGAAGGAAAAGAGCCATGTGATTTTTTTTTTAACATTTTTTAAAATTTTATTTATTATTTTTTATGTGTGTGAGTGTACTGTCTGCATGTAGGTTTGTGCACCCGTGTCATGCAATGCCACAGAGGTCGGAAGAGGGTGTCAGATTTCCCTGGAACTGGAGTTAAAGTTGGTTTAGCCGCCATGTGGATGCTAGGGATCGAACCCGGGTCCTCTGCAAGAGCAGTTGGTGCTCTTAACCACTGAGCCATCTCTCCAGCCCCAAGGCATGTGATTTTAAGACATAACGGTTAGACACATGGCAGAGTAGCACCACATGGTGGGGAGGGGAGCTTTAGAGAAAGAGTAAGGAAGGCAGGAGTGGTATGGAAAGCATGCTTAGGAAAGAAATGGAAAAAGTTACACTGTTCTCTCTTTTTTTTATTTTTTTATTTTTGTATGTGTATGAATGTACTGTCTGCATGTAGGTTTGTGCACCCGTGTCGTGCAGTGCCTCGGAGGTCAGGAGAACTGGAGTTCTCCTGGAATTGGAATTACAGACGTTCTTAGCCGCCATGTGGTGCTGGGGATCGAACCCGGGTCCTCTGCAAGAGTAGTCAGTGCTTTTAACTGCTAGGCTATCTCTCCAGCCCCACATTGTTCTCTCTTTTAAAAGGATATTTCCTGCTAGGCCTGATGGTGCACGCCTTTAATCGTAGCACTTGAGAGGCAGAGGCAGGCGGATCTTTGTGAGTTCAAGGCCAGCCTGGTCTACAGAGTGAGTTCCAGGACAGCTAGGCTACAGGGAGACCCTGTCTCAAAAAGACCAAAATAAATAAATAAATTTTCCTTTTATTTTTGTTTAATTTTTTTTTTTTTTTTTTGTTTTTTTTTTTTTTGAGACAGGGTATCCCTATAGCCCCAGCTGGCCTGGAACTCATTCTTTAGACCAGGCTGGCCTTGAAGTCACAGAGAGCTACTTGCCTCTGCCTCCCAAGTGCTAGGATCAAAGGCATGTGCCACCACGCCCGGCTTAAAGACAGTTCTTAGCTGCCACGTGGGTATTGGGAATCGAACCTGAGTACTCTGCAAGAGCAATGGGTGCTCTTAACTGCTGAGCCATCTCCAGCCCCTTTGTTTGTTTTTTGAGATAGAGTCTTCCCAGTTGTCCTGGAACTCGATATGTAGACCAGGCTGGCCTTGAACTTGGAGAGATCCTCCCAAGTGCTGGGATTAAAGGCATGTGCCACCACGATTTTTCAAATGACTCTTCTGTACCTAGACATGTCTGAATATCATCTTTTCTACAATGGCCATGACAAAGACGTTCTGTTGCTCCTTTATATTAATCTAAGAATAGCATGTATTTTTTTAATGAAAGATTTGAGAATTACTACTTAGGAAATGATGTTATGCATGTAACTTTCTTTTTTCTTCTTCTTCTGAATCTTTAGGTCTTTTAATCCATTTTTTCCTCTACTTGGCTGTTTTACAACACCAGGAGTCCAGCTGTGGGCAGTTTGGGCCATGCAACATGTCTGCAGCAAGAATCGTATGTACCAAAAAGTCCTCAGGGAGATGGAGAGGGGTTTTAGAAAGGTTTTTTCCTGTGTGGACCTGGCAGGAAGGTGACCTCAAACTCACGACAGTCCTCTTGCCTCAGTCTTCTGGGTGCTGAGGTTACAAGCAGCTATCACTATCCCTGTTTTTTTTTGTTTGTGTGTTTGTTTGTTTTTTAGTACTATGAATCAAAGCTACAACATGCAAGACCACCACTTTCCCACTAACACATATCTTCATCCCGGAAAGCCTCTGCCGCACCTCCAAATCTCCACTTTTTTTTTTTTTTTTGAGACAGTCTCCTTGTAGCCCTGGTTTGCCTCAATCTCCTGCCTCTGCCTCCCAAGTACTGAGATTAAAAGAGGCTTTAAAAGGTGTACCACGCAAGCCCAGTAGTCAATATTGTTTTAATGAAGCTGGGTACAATGTCTATTGAAAACCCATGTCCCAGGCCACAAGTGCATATCACATCAAAAGGAGCAATATTCTGGCACTGGAGAGATGGCTCAGTGATTAAGTGCCCTGGCTGGGCTTACAGAAGATCCAGGTTCAGTTCCCAGCACCCATATGGCAGCTAATAACTGTTTGTAACAACGGTTCTAGGGGATCCAACATGGCTTCTTTGTACAACATGGGTACACTGTTTGTAACAATGGTTCTAGGGGATCCAACATGGCTTCTTTGCACAATATGGGTACACTTACATACATGCAGGGTAGTACACTCATACACATAAAACACTTTTTTAATTAAAAAAAATCTTAATTTTTCTATTTTTAATTAAAATTTTTTTTTTATTTTTTATGTGTATGAATGTAGTACTGTCTGCATGCAGGTCTGTGCACCTGTGTCGTGCAGTACCGCAGAGGTCAGAAGAGGGCGTCAGAGTCCCCTGGAACTGGAGTTAAAGACAGCTCTTAGCCACCATGTGGGTGCTGGGAATTGAACCTGGGTCCTCTGCAAGAGCAGTCGGCGCTCTTAACCTCTAGGCCATCTCTCCAGCCCTGCCCCTAGATTTTTAATCTTACAGTACTGTCCCTTCAGTGAATCTATCTTTGTAGTTAGTCATTACTGTTGTCCTATCTGTCATCTTAACTTCAAATTTTTTTGTCAAACCGTTAGGTTTTCATATTTCTAGAGTTAGGTTCTCTGAAAAACTCCCAACTCCCAGTGAAAATCCTGTCCCAGGAGTGAAGCAATTACATGCTGGACTGCTGGAACTTCAGGGCCACTGGGAAGACCATTGGTAGAGGCTCCCTCTGGTGGAGGCTCCCTCTGGTGGAGGCTCACTCTGGCGGAGGCTCACTCTGGTTGATGTTTTTATCACCACAAACCTGAAAATGCGCTGTCCTGAAAAAGTTCGCATCTCTTTGTATATATGTGGGTTTTTTGTTGTTGTTTTACAATTTTAATTTTTAATTGAAGTTTTGTGTATTTCATACATTTCTCAATCAAACTTAGACCCAATTCCCCTTCCCAGCCCCCTCTCCGTCAAAGCTCATGCATTCTGCCTTACATGTCTTTCATCTTATTCTCAGTCTTTTAAAAACTTTTTTGATGTTGAAGTTTACTGTTTTGGGTTTAAGTTTACTGTTTCAGTCTGATCTTTGACCCAGTCTTTTGTTGTTGTTGTTCCTTCTCATTTATATTGTTCCAAAATATGCCTATATGGATGCTGCAGATATATACACAGGTGCACAAACCTACATGCAGACAGTACATACATACACATAAAAAATAAATAAATTTTAAAAAAAGGTAATATGAAGGGGTTGGATCATCAAAAATCAGCACAATGAGCCTGGTGTGGTGGCATATGCCTTTAATCCTAGCACTTGGGAGGCAGAGGCAGGCAGGTCTCTGAGTTCAAGACCAGCCTAGTCTACAGAGTGAATTCCAGGACAGCTGGGGCTACGGGGAGACCCTGTCTTGAAAAGACCAAAAAAAAAAAAAAAAAATCACCATAATGAAAACAATAATGAACATTAAACACTAGAATTCAGGGGGCTGGAGAGATGGCTCAACAGTTAAGAACACTAGCTACTCTTACAGAGGACCTGGATTCGGTTCCCAGCATCCACATGGTAGCTAACAACTGACCCTAACTCAGGTTCCAGGGGATTTGGCCTCTTTGGGCATTGCATGACATGGGTAGACTTGTATACATGCAGGCAAGATACTCATACACATAAAATAGTGGGGCCTGGTGGTGCATGCCTTTAGTCCCAGCACTGGGGAGGCAGAAAATGGTGGATCTCTGTGAGTTCAAGGCCAGCCTGGTCTACATAATGAGTTCCAGGCCAGCTAGGGCTCCGGGGAGACCCTGTCTCAAAAATACCCCCCCAAAATTATATTAAAAATAAAATAAAAATATCTTCTTTTAAAGAAACAAACACTAGACTCTGGAGAGATGATGGCTCAGTGGTTAAGAAGCACTAGCTGAGCCAGGCGCGGTGGGCACGCCTTTAATCCTAGCACTTGGGAGGCAGAGGCAGGCGGATCTTTGTGAGTTCAAAGCCAGCCTGGTCTACAGAGTGACTTCCAGGACAGCTGGGGCTACAGGGAGACAGCTACCCTGTCTCGAAAAAAGACAAAAAAAAAAAAGAAGCACTAGCTGCTAACCAGCTACCTGCACATGGCAGCTAACAACCATCTGTAACTCTAGTTTCCAAGGGATCCAGCACCCTCTTCTGACCTCCATGGGTATTGCATGACACTAGTGCACTTACATACATGCAGAAAATACACACATAAACATAAAATAAAAATTTTTGTCTTTTTTGAGACAGGTTCTCCCTGCAGCCCCAGCCGGAACTCACTATGTGGACCAGGCTGACCTTGAACTCCTAGAGATCTGCCTGCCTCTACCTCCCAAGTGCTAGGGTTAAAGGCATGTGCCACCATGCCTGGTTTAACATGATTTTTTTTTTTTTTGTCTTTTCGAGACAGGGTCTCCCTGTAGCCACAGCTGTCCTGGAACTCACTCTGTAGACCAGGCTGGCCTTGAAGTCACAAAGATCCGCCTGCCTCTGCCTCCCAAGTGCTAGGATTAAAGGCATGCGCCACCTCGCCCGGCTAACATGAATATTTTAAGGGAATCTTTCTCTATTTTCTTCCAGCTTCGAGGTATTGCAGCATGCTGATTGAAGAAGGAGGACTGCAGCATTTATACAACATCAAGGAACATGATCAGACGGACCCCCACGTCCAGCAGATTGCTGTGGCCATTCTAGACAGTCTAGAAAAACACATTGTGCGTCATGGGCGGCCACCTCCCTGTAAAAAGCAACCCCAGGCCAGACTAAATTGATAGCCACAGATAATGGATAATTGAGTGTCAGGAATCCTTTTTGTGAGTGGTTCTTTTGGAATATTACTCCCTGTGGTGTTGGGGGTTCTGTGGTGAGTCCTGTTATCAGTTTGGGATTGATGATGTACAGTACTACCCCTATGAACAGTCTTGATTTGTCTTGTGATTTTTTTAACTTATGAAGCAAGGTCTATTCCTTCATTGTTGTCTTTTAGAAAATTTCCCACTTCTTTCAGTGTTTGAACTTACCTGTGCTTGACATTCTACAGCTTCATGATAGCTTTGCACGAACCTTAGCCAGACTTTTCTCAGAGTCCCTTCTAAGTAATTTGCAGTGTCAGCAGAGCTGTTGACTTGATTCAGCACTGCATCAGCCATGATTTTATACTGCTTCTGTATAAAATGCCTTCTTTCTCAGCCTGTCTCTCATAAGGCACCCTGCATTGTACAGTGGAAACCTGTGTTGTCTCTTTGTAGACTCTACTCTTGCTGGAGCTTGGCTAGCTGTCAGAGAAATATGATAGAGATACTATGAAAGAATAGAGTTAAAAGGAACTGGATTGCTTCTGTGATAGAGTTCTTAAAGTGGAGCCCTCTCTGGGTCAGGGAGCTTGTTCTCCATATCTGGTTAGAATCTGGACTGCTATTTCTTCACAGACTGCAGGCTGCTCTGGAAATACTTCCCTAGTACCACAGTATAAGACATCACAGTATTCTTTGTTAAAGCCTATCTGAAACACTATGCTGTGTTGTTGTAAAAGTGGGAATTTTTATCTGGGTGTGTAGGACACTTGGGAGGTAGATTCACAGGTGAATCTCTGTGAGATCAAGGCCAGCCTGATCTACATAGTTCAGGCCAGCCTGTGGCTACAGGGAGACCCTGTCTCAAAAAGAAAAAAAAAAGTGAGTTAAAACTAGCCCTTTTTTTTTTTTTTTTTTTTAATTCTGTCACAAGTCATTTCTGTTCAGTGGAACAGAGACTGTTCATGGTGTTAACCTGCTTAGTTACAGTACAGTTGACAACAGTAAATTTTGTCAAAAAAAAAGTTAACCTCGACTTGGAAGTGTAGCTGGTGGTAGAATGTGTATGAGTCCTTGAATTCAATCCCAGCACCACAAGAAACAAAAAGAACAAGTTAAAGTTCCTTTTGGTCAGATACGTGTATCTCCCAGGCGTAGAGGCTCATGCCTTTAATCTGAACACTCGAGAGCAGAAGCAGGAGTGCCAGGAGTCTGAGGCTAGCCTGGGCTACAGAGTGAGGCCTTGTCTCATTGTTTTCATGTCAGAAAGTGATGTCAGCATCTCACTGCCACGAATGCAGGAGAGCTCAACGTGATGTTCCAGTTGAATCCATAAAAGGAAGTGGTTTTGATGGATTATTTTTTAGACAATTGCCTTCCTGTAAGATACTTGATACAATAAAGAATCCATTATTATTTAGGAGGCAATAAGTTACCAACAAACTTAGTTACCACTTAAAAGTTTTTTTTATCCCAGGAGTGGTGGTTCATACCTGTAATCCTAGTAACTGCAGGAGTATGGCAGCAAGGTGACAAGTGCAAGGACAGCCTGGAGAGCCTGGGCTTCACTTCACAGCTAGCCTGGCTCATAGTGAGCCCCTTTCTCACACACACAAAAAAATGTTTATTTTAAGCTAGACTTAGTAGCACATAGCTTTAATCCAGAACACTGTGGTCAAAGGATCCTGGAGTTCAAGGCCAGCACGGGCTAATCTAGCAAGACCCTGTCTCAAAATAAAAGCTCATTTTATAAATAGGTCTAATCTATAGTTTCTGATAACTACATTTTTTTGTCTGTGTCTAAAATATTTTCAGTTTTGTTTTTTTTTTTCTTGGTCTTTTCAAGGCAGGGTCTCCCTTTAGTCCCAGCTGGCCTGGAGCTCACTATGTAGACCAGGCTGGCCTTATTTTCAGTTTTTAAATGAGATGTTTAAATTATTCAGAAGTATTTCAGTTTAGAAAAGTGCTAATTTAGCGTAGCAGTTAAGAGCACCGACTGCTCTTGCAGAGGACCTGGGTTCGATCCCCAGCACCCGCATGGTGGGTAAGAACCGCCTGTGACTCCAGTTCCAGGAGAACTCCAGTTCCAGGGGATTCTGACACCCTCTTCTGACCTCTGCGGCATTGCACGACACGGGTACACAAACCTACATGCAGGCAGTACATTCATACACATAGAAAAAAATAAATTAAAAAAATTAAAATAATAAAAAGAGAAAGTCATGTTTTAAAAAAAAATAGGATGGCACAGTGAGTGGCTGCTGAACTTACGTGAGGGTTTTTTTTTTTTTTCGAGACAGGGTTTCCCCGTAGCCCCAGCTGTCCTGGAACTCACTCTGTAGACCAGGCTGGCCTTGAACTCACAAAGATCCGCCTGTCTCTGCCTCCCAAGTGCTAGGATTAAAGGCGTGCACCACCACGCCCGGCTATGTGAGGATTTTAAAAAAATATTAGATCCTCAAGCCGTGGTGGTTCACACCTTTAATCCCAGCTCTTGGGAAGGAGAGGCAGGAGGATCTCTGTGAGTTCAAGGCCAGCCTGGTCTACAGAGTGAGTTCCAGTCCAGCTGGGGCTACAGGGAGACCCTGTCTCGAAAAGACAAAAACAAACAAAAATATCTCCGAGTTCAAGAACTGACTATGCGTACTGCAGCCTCCATATTACCCCTAGACAGGCATGCCAGCAGTAAAGCTGAGTGGTCTACTGAGTGCGGGTGAACACAACTCTGCTGGGAGCTTGCTTTTATGCTTTTTTTTTTTTATTTGCAAGCTTCTGATGTTTAAAGTATCAGTTTTATAAATACAGTTTCTAACATTTCTCTAGCAAATGCGTACTGGCCTGTTTTGTGTCCTGTAGCCAAGAGCAGCTGGGAACTCCTGTTCCTCCTGCCTTTGCCTCCCACATGCGAGACTGCAGGTGTGTGCACCGCATGGGGTTTCCAGGCACTTATGTTTGATTGCCATGACTTTATTTTCTCCATTGATCATATTTTAATGAAAACATTTAATGTGGCAAATTAGGGTCAAGTTAATGAGCAGTCATTCTGGCTTAGTTTTGGTTTTGTTTATGTTTGAGACAGGATCTCAGGTAGCCCAGGCTGGTATCTAGTTCACTGTGTGGCTGAGGATGACTGAATACCTCATCCTTTGCCTCCACTTCTCAAGTATTGAGAGTCGAGGCTTGAGCCACCATGCCCAGCTCTGTTGTCTTTTTGAGATAGGATCTTCATATGTAGCCAGGCTGGCCTGGAACTCACTAAGTAGCCCAGGCTGGCCCCATCCTTCTGCTGAGATGATAGGAGTGTACTAACATACCACTTGGCTTACTGGGTTTTGTTTTTTGTTTTAGCAAGGGCTAGCCTGGAACTCACAGAGATCCACCTGCCTCTGTCGAGGACCAAAGGCATGCACCACCACACCTGGGTTGGCTTGGTGTTTTAAACATATCCTCCTTGTCCCCCAGTCAACAACAATGTGCAGCAGTACGCAGAGTTAAGAAGAGAAGAGTAACAGAAATGCACTGTGTGCCTATGGTAGCCTGCACCCCTCTCCTCTCCAGCGATATGTTTACATTGTTTGCTGTGGGACTCTGTGATTTAAACAGTATTTTAAGCTAAAGGCATTGGGTTAAGCAGTGGCAGTCCATGTTCTTCAAGTGGAGATTAACTGCTGGGACTTCAGAACTGTTCTGCTCGGGCTTCCAGAGAGGTCCACAGACTCAGTTTCTCTCCTAAGTCCCTTGTTGCGGTTTCAAATTACTGTGCTTTGTAGATATTGGAGGCTCAGTCATAATTTGCTGTGCATTGTCATTTTGTAACTTCAATGGTAAATCCCCAAGTGTTTATGTTAGAAATAATGCAAAACCAAGCTCTGTCCTGTGATGAAAGGGGAGTCTGACAGGAAAGCTGGCTGCTTGGACTGAAGTCAGCCACTGCTGCTTTGGAGCATTTCGTAGAGTGCATGACATGCAGCTCATGGCACACCCAGGACGCTGGGATGACTGACTGCAGCCTAAGAACTCGCCCTGGTTTTCCCCTCACCTACTTTTTTTGATAGGTTATTCAGAAATCATTGCAGTTTCTTATTTCTCTTATTGAAATAACTGTTGTGGACAGCATAGCCCATCCTAGATAAATGATGGTGAAGAACATTTCAACCAGGCTGCATGGTGACACACACCTTGATCCCAGCACTTGGGCAAGGGCAGGTGGAGTTCCTTAAGTTGGAGGCCAACCAGGGCTACTTGTGAGGCCCTATCCCAAAACAAGCAAACAAACAAAACCCCACAAGTCAGATGTGTTACCTTAGCAGGAGCCTGTAATTCCCAACATGGCAAAAGGAGGCTGAGGTGGGAGGGTCCTGAGCTCCAGGTCACCATCGGCTACAAAGCAAGTTTGAGGCAAACCTGAATCCTTTTCCAAAATAGATTACCTGAATTATTTTTTGTCAAATCATAAATCTAGTTCATTGGGCTGACCAACTTCAAATTGAGTTTAAACCTATTTTAATCTGCTTTGAAGCAAGAAGTTACATAATGGAAGGTGAGACACTGCCATAAAAAGAGGAATTTTTGAGCATTTTTTTTCCTCCGGAGATGAAAGAATATGTCTCAAGATTTATACTCTTAGATAATCTGCAAAACTTTTTTTGAAATCACTGATTTAGGAGCCAATGAGATGGTTCAGTGGTTAAGGCTCTTGCTTTGAAGCCTGGTGACCTGCATGGTGAAGAGAGAACCGACACCCACAGGTTTTCCTTGCTGACCTCCACAGGAGCACCCTGACACTCGTGCCCCCCCCCGCCCCCCCGTGTTCAGTATGTAAGTAAACAGGAGAAAATGATCTGAATCACTGACTTAATCCCAGCACTGAGGAGGCTGAGCAGGAGCACCTTGACTGGGTCCAGCCTGGGCTACACAGAAAAATCCAAAATAAATAACTGAAATAAAAAATACCCCTGACGTTTACAGGATTCCTCTGTCAACTGCGGATCTGTGAATGTGAGAAGCTGTCTTCTGCTTGAACTCTGATGGACTTTAACTCTTCCATTGGAAAGTAGTGTGTATATATTTCATACTCTCCATTATCTGGGCTGAAGGTGTAGTTTTCATTGTGGCCAGGTGACTGGGAGTGTTCTGTTTATGAATCATGCTATACATTAAAACATCACTTAAGTATTAATGTTGTGTGTACAGATTGTTTGGGTTTTTTTCCTAAATAAATGTTACAAATTTTATGTCATGTCTTCACTTTGATTCTGGATGTTGGCTTTAATGTAACATAATGCCAGCTTTGGGGCTTCTTTGTGATCTCTGTAGCAGTCGCTTCCTGAGAACTGCAGAAGTTTGTGGTAGTAAAACCTATGTTAGAACCACACATGGTTGGAATCTTATAATCCCAATTTGGGGAGACTGAGGCAGGAGCTATCCAATCCAAGCCTGGCCTGTATGACATAGTGAGACCCTCCCTCTAAAATATAAGTGAGTGGGGGGCTGGAGAGATAGCCTAGTGGTTAAGAGCACCGACTGCTCTTGCAGAGGACCCAGGTTCGATCCCCAGCACCCACATGGCAGCTAAGAACCGTCTGTAACTCCAATTCCAGGAGAACTCCAGTTCCAGGGGAATCCGAGACCCTCTTCTGACCTCCGCAGCACTGCACGACACGGGTGCACAAAGCCACATGCAGACAGTACACTCATACACATACAAAAATAAATAAAAATTATAAAAAAAAATAATAAAATAAAATATAAGTGAGTGTCAGGCGTGGTGGCGCACACCTTTAATCCTAGCACTTGGGAGGCAGAGGCAGGCGGATCTTTGTGAGTTCAAGGCCAGCCTGGTCTCTACAGAGTGAGTTCCAGGACAGCTGTGGCTACAGGGAGACCCTGTCTCAAAAAGACCAAAAAAAAAAAAAAAAAAAAAAAAAAAAAAAAAGAGCCTGGCATGGTGGCTGACTTCATCCTAGCACTTGGGGGGATGAGACAGGAGGATCCCTGAGTGTTCAAAGCCAGCCTGGGGTACAAAATGAGATTCTATGTCAGTTATATTTTATTATTATTTGTGTGTGTGTGTGTGTGTGTGTGTGTGTGTGTGTGTGTGTGGCAGTAGCCTGAGAGTTCTTGGATCTGAGGTGAAAATGGATGCTATGGGAAGAAACATGCACCAAGGAAGGAGGTGGGAACGCCTGCCCCGGCGCTGGCAACAAGCAGCACTGTGGTTTCACGTTGCAATAATCCTGTCTCTGATATGTACAGGGACCTTCCAAACAAAACCAAAAAGTAAAAGAAATCCTGGACTTGTGGCTCAGCAAGATGGCTCAGCAGGTAAAGGACCTTGCCTGGCAATTTGAGTTTAATCATCAGAACTCAAGTGGTGAAAGGAGAAAACCAGTTTCTGTAAATTGAGACCTCCACTTGCACCCCAGAACGATGTCACATACAAATGCAAAATAAGTATAAATTCTAAAAAGTTTAAAAAAGAAAATCCCGAGTTCAGTCCCTAACAGCATGTAAAACTGGGTGTGGGCCTGGAGAGATGGCTCAGCTGCTCTGAACATGTACTGCTTCAGGTTATCTGTGAGATGAGGCTAGGCTAGTCTACACAGCAAGTCCCAAGGTAGCTAAGGCTACATACCCTATTGAAAATAGTTCTCTTGGGAGGCAGAGACAGGTGGATCTTTGTGAGTTCAAGGCCAGCCTGGTCTACAGAGTGAGTTCCAGGACAGCTAGGGCTACAGGGAGACCCTGTCTCGAATAGACCAAAAAAAAAAAAAAAGAAAAAAGAAAATGGTTCTCAACACCCATGTTTGATGGCTCACAACCACCTGTAACTCCAGATCCAGAAGATGCAGCTCCCTCTATGATCTGCTGAAGCAGCTGCAACTGCATGCACACACTTTCAGACACACAAGCATATACATAATCAAAAATTAACACTTGGTGTGATGGCACACGCCTTTAATCCTAGCACTTGGGAGGCAGAAGCAGGCAGGTCTTTGTGAGTGCAAGGCCAGCCTGATCTACAGAGTGAGTTCCAGAACAGCCGTGGCTACAGGGAGACCCTGTCTCGAAAAGAACAACAGCAACAAAAAAATTAAAATGGAAGGGGCTGGAGAGGTGCCTTAGTGATGAAGAGCACCGGCTGCTCTTGCAGAGAACCTGGGTTCAATTCCCAGCACCCACATGACAGCTCACAACTGTCATGGTTCCACTTTCAGGGAACTCTGACACCTGAGTCCATGGGCATTGCACACACAGGTGCAATTACATGCTGACAATACACTTAGGAAATATACATAATTAAATTAAAAATTTTTTTAAAGAAATCTTGTTTTAAAAAGCTGGCATTGTCACGCACACCTTTAATTCCAGCACTCTGGAGGCAGAGGCAGGTGGATTTATTTCTTTGACATACCAGCCTGGTATACATAGCAAGTTCCAGGCCAGCAGGGGTTACAGGGAGACCCTGTCTAAAATGGAAAAACAAAAAGAAAGATGGGATGGAGAGACGGGTCAGTGGTTAAGAACACTGGTTGCTCTTGCAGAGGACCCGGGTTCAATTTCCAGTACCCACATTGTAACTAACAGCCATCCATAATCCAATTTCAGGGGATCCGACATCCTCTTCTGGTCTCTCCAGGCTGTCTTGAATTCACAGACATCCACCTGCCTCTGTTTCCTGAGTGCTGGGATTAAAGACGTATACCACCACACCTGGCTGGTTTTTAACCAAAGTATTTTTTTAAAAAAGATTATATTTTTATATGAGTATTTAAATTTTTTTATTATAATATGTTGGGCCTGGTGGCACACGCCTTTAATCCTAGCACTTGGGAGGCAGAAGCAGGCAGATCTTTGTGAGTTCAAGGCCAGCCTGGTCTACAGAGTGAGTTCCAGGAGAGCTGGGGCTACAGGGAGACCCTGTCTTGAAAAGACCCAAAAATTTTTTTCTATTATACTTTTTAAAATTTATTTATGTGTATGAGTGTATTGCCTGAATGTATGTGAGTGCAGCCATGTCGTGCAATGCCTATGGAGGTCAGAAGAGGGTATCAGATATCTTACAGATGGTCATTAGCCACCATGTGGGTGCTGGGATTCAAACCTGGGTCCTCCACAAGAACAGCTCTTAACTGTGGAGCCCTCTCTCCAGCCCCAAGCAAAGAATTTATTAAGTTGTGTTTTATGTCACTATAACAAAAAGCAAGCAGGAAAGAAAAAGCTGAGGCTGTGTTCAGTGGTAGCAGCTCATCTCTGGGCCCTGCATGCCCAGCACCACCAAAACAGAAAACACTTAGCCTTGCTGGTGGGCCAGAGACAGTGAGCAGGTTGCCCAGACGAGCCAAGGCACCTGGAGCTGACCAGTAGTCGCCTGCAGCTGACCAGTAGTCAGGCCCGCCATCTGAGGCAGAAGGAGACTGACTGAAGCTTATAGGACAAATGACTGCCCAAATGGTGGTAGTGCAATGTTTTTGATTTTTTTTTTTTTTTTTTTTTTTTTTTTTNGTGGTTGTTGAGATAAAACCGGGCTTGTGTGTCACCAGGCAAGTGCTCGTGTCCACCTGAATCTGAACTAGCTCCAAAGGTCTTTTATTAACCCCCCCCCTTTTTTGTTCTTTTCAAGGACAGGGTCTCCCTGTAACCCCAGAGTCCTGGAAATCACCTGTAGACCAGGCTGGCCTTAAACTCACGAGAGATCCGCCTCTGCCTCTGCCTCCCAGTGTAGGACCCTTGTTTTTTTTTTTTAAGCAGAATTGTATAAGAAACAATATATTTTTTTCTGTCAATACCTCTAAACTTCAATTTTATGAAAGGAATTGAAAGGACTGTTGATTCAGCTGTCACTAGGTGGTTGGCGTCCTCTGCGCTTTGCACTGGGCTCAATCCCCAACTTCAAAAACCAAGCAAGTAGGCCAGGCGAGGCTTGGTGGTGTACACCTTTCATCCCAGCATCAGGAGGCAGAAGCAGGAGGATCTTGTGAGTTCAGGGCCAGCTAGTCCTACACAGGAGAGTTCCAGGCCAGCTGGGGCTTAGAGGAGACTTCTGTCTAAAAAAGAAAAAAATAATATGATCTGGCTCATTGTGTAAAGATGTTTACAGGCATATTTTCTTTCCAGTATGGAAGCTGTAATATTTTTGTATAATGAACAATGTAGTGCTTTCTGAGACGATGGTTTAGAGGTTAAAACACTGGCTTACTTAAAAACCAGGTTGGGTTGGTTCCCAGCATACATTGGGGTTAAAATACACTGTAAACTCCGGTTCCTGGGATCAGACACCCTTCGTGACCTCCATGTGCATTGAACAACATGAAACACATGGTGAGGTAAATGCACACAGGCAAAAATATTCATACTCATAAAAATGAATAATCAAAAAAAATAAAAAAAAATTAAAAACAAATGAAATCTTAAAACCTTAATCATGGTTTCTTCTACCTCATTCTTTTATATATTTATATTATTTATTTTATGTGAATGTGTATTTACCGAATGAATGTAGTGTATCTGTGTCATATGCAATGCCATGGAAGACACATGAGGGTGGTGGATCCCGGAACTGAGTTATAGATGGTTGTTATGTAAGGTGTCGTTAAAACCCACCTAGTCTGGGGATTTTCCAGGAAGCCAATCTGAAGATAAAAGTTCGAGTCAAGAAAGTGCTGCAATCAAGCTCCCACTATACCGGCACAAGCCTCAGTTATCTCAGACTTTACTGATCGCTACAGATCCACCTATGCCCTAATCCCCCATTCTCCTCACCCCAACTTCCTTGTTACTAAACTTCTTCTTTGTGTGCTTGGGATAAAACTGCCATTTGGGGACTATTCTAACGCTGGTCATCCTAAGCCCGACACAGGCAGGCCAGCCTCCATGCCTGAAACAAACTTCCTCGGAATCCTAACATTTTCTCCTCTCTGCACCGAGTCTCCCCTCCAAACAAACCTATCAGCTAGCTGCCAGGTGGGTGCTGGGTAACCTCGGTATTAACACTGAGCCATTCTCCAGCCCCAATGTATGTATTATGTATTGTATGTATGTATGATTTTTTTTTTTGAAAGGGTTCCCTATAGCCCCAGCTGGCCTGGAACTCACTCTGATAGACCAGCTGGCCTTGAACTCACAGAGACTCCACGTGCCTTTGCCTCCTGAGTGCTAGGGATTAACGCCTCTGGCTATTAAAGATGGTTTCTTAGTCACAATTGTGGGTGCTATGGAATTGAACCCACCGTCCTCTGCAAGAGCAGCCTGGTGCTCTTAACCACTGTAGCCATCTCTCCAGCCCTTATTTTTATTATTTATTTTTTTTTTTTTTGTTTGTGTTGTATGTCTGTACCTACATGTGTACAGTGCCCACAGTGCAAAATAGGCTTGTTAGATCTCTGGAACGAGTCACTGCTGTTTGCCATGTGGGTGCTGGGAAACCGAACCCAACGGTCCCTCGCAAAAGAGCACCCAGTGCTCATAAATGCTGAGCTAATCTCTCTAGCCCCCTTCTCACCTCATTTCTCATTTTTCTTCCATTATTTGTTCTTCTTCCTACAGTTCGGTCCTGCATGCCCCAGGCTAGCAGTGAAGATTAATTTAGGGACAGGTGTCAATACCAGCACCTGCTTAACCCAACTGTAAGATCCCTGGGGTGCTGCTACATACTGTGTTAAGGCCTAACAGTCCAGATTGAAATAGGGTGAACACTGCAAGTCCCAGATTAGAAGGATTCAAATGTTGCGAAGGGCGTGGTGGCGCACGCCTCTTTATCCTAGCACTTGGGAGGCAGAGGCAGGGGATCTTTGTGAGTTCAAGCTCCAGCCTGGTCTACAGAGTGAGTTCCAGGATAGTTGGGGGCTACAGGAGACCCTGTCTCAAAACACCAAAAAAAAAAAAAGGATTCAAATGTTTAAAGTTACTCTTCAAGTGTAAATAACTACAAAGTGCTTTCTATTCAAATGTTAAAATTATTCTTCAAGTGCAAGTAACTACAAAAGGCTAGTTTTAATGATTTTTTTTTTTAATTACGGCCAACCAGAGAGCCAGTTGGGGGTTGGTGGACAGTGTGTTAATCCCAGCACTTTGGAGGCAGAGGCAGGCAGGATCTTTGTGAGTTCAAGCCAGCCTGGTCTACAATGCAGGTCATTAGGTGGCTGAGGGACGACGATGTCTCAAAAAAGACAAAAAAAAAAAATCAAAAAACTAAATAACAAAATAAGCCAACCAGCCTTGGACTCGCTTTGCAACTGAGACAAATTGACTTTCTGATCCCCTTTCTTGCCCAAGGGCAATGCCACCAAACCCAGCTACACTCGCATCTTACAAAAAAAAACAGTGAAGAAAAGGCATATGGAGGCACCATCCCCATTCTACCTCCTGGGAAGTGCAAGCTCAGAAGACAAACAAACAAGCCACAGTCCGCCCAGCCCAACCCATCAAAAGAAGAAACAGAGAACATCCAACAAGTTCCAGACCAGCCTAGTTAAAGGCAAAGTTGAGAAGCCAATCAGGGTTACTATGCTGTGCTGAACACAGACCAGAACCAACTTGGGGAGAAGGGCATTATTTCAGCTTACAGAACAGTCCTAACAAGCCAGCTCAAGCAGGAGCCTTTGTTGTGTGTGTGTGTGTTTGTTGTGTGTGTGTGTGTGTCTTTTTGAAAACAGGGTCTCCCTGTAGCTCAGCTTGGCCTGGAAATCACCATGTAGACGAGGCTGGCCTTGAACTCACACGAGATCCACCTGCCTCTGCCTCCCTGCCTCCCAAGTGCGGGCCTGCGCCACCCTGCTGGGTCAGAGTTGTTCTTTCTTATACCAACACCCAGGACCATCTGCCAGGGGTGGCCACCACCCACCAGTAGGCTGGACCCTGCATATCACTAAACAATCAAGAAAATAACCCCATAGACATGGCCACAGGGCCCGTCTATAGAGAAAATTCCCCAGTTGGCAATTCCTCTTCCCAGGTGTGTTGAGTTGAAGGCTGAAAGCCGTTCGGCACACAGGATACCATAAGCACAGCTGGCTCACAAAACAACACCTAGCTGGGCATGGTGGTGCACACCTTTAATTTCAGCACGCAGGAGGCAAGAAGCAGGTGTGCTCTCTGTGGTTACAAGGCCAAGGCCTGGTCTACAGTGCAATTTCTAGGCCAGCTCTGGGACTACAGGGAGACCCCGTCTCAAAAAGATTTAAAAACCAAACAAACGAACACCCACCTATAATCCCAACACTCTTTCTTCTTTTTTTCAGACTGACAAAATAAGTAGAATTGGGTATTCAGGTGAGAACCGTCAAAAAGAAAGATAATTCTGCAAATGACATCTCTACAGAGCTGAGAAAAACATGACTGCACAGATTCAGTGGGATTTGGTGTGTTCACCCACTTACCCAATCCCGACTTTAGGGCCATAATGAAGTTAAACTCAGGTAAATCAACCATCCTAAAGCTGTCCTCAAAACTATCTATGTTTTTTTTTTTTTTTTTTGAGACAGGGTCTCCTTTAGTCTTCAGCTGGCCTTGAACTCGCTTCTGCTAGACCAGGCTGGCCTTGAAACTACTTTTTTTGGATCTTTTTCTGCTCATTGTTGTGGGATAAAAGGCATTGCGCCATCACGCCCGGCAGCTGTCCTCAATTTTATCTTGAATTACTGTCTGGTTTTTGAGACAGCGTCTCATGTATACCTCTGCCTGGTCTGGAACTGGTATGTTAGACCAGGCTGGCCTCGATTTTCACAGAGAGATCCAATCGCCTCTGCCTCCCTAGCTTCGCTGCCATGTTCAGAGCGAAAGTGTTTTGGGTAGTTGATTTCCACCTGGGAATTTGAAAATGACTGTTGTCACGTCTAGGGGAAGGCTTTTGAAAATGCATTTCAACGTTTTATTTTTATTTTATTTATTTATTTTGGTCTTTTCAGACAGGGTCTCCCTGTAGCCCCAGCGTCCTGGAACTCCTGTACGACCAGGCTGGCCTATACTCACAAAGATGCCTGCCCTGCCTTTGCCTCCCAAGGCTCGGATTAAAGGCGTGCGCCCACACGCCGGCACATTTCAACGTTTTAAAGCATGTGCAAGGTTCCTAGTTCCATCTCCACTGCCTCAGTTACAATTTTAAAATACATACATAACTTACACCATGGGCTCAGCAGGCGCGCTCTGACGGCGTGGGCAAGGTGGGCGGGGCGCGGGCGCGGTTTTTTTTTTTTTTTTAAGCAGAATTGTATAAGAAACAATATCATTTTTTTCTGTCAAATACTTCAAAACTTCATATTTATGGAAAGGAATTGAAAGGACTGTTGATTCAGCTGTCACTAGGTGGTTGGCGTCCTCTGCGCTTTGCACTGGGCTCAATCCCCAACTTCAAAAACCAAGCAAGTAGGCCAGGCGTGGTGGCACCTTTAATCCCAGCACTCAGGAGGCAGAAGCAGGAGGATCTCTGTGAGTTCAAGGCCAGCCTGGTCTACACAGAGAGTTCCAGGCCAGCTGGGGCTAGAGGGAGACTCTGTCTAAAAAAGAAAAAAATAAATGAATGGCTCATTGGGTAAAGATGTTTACAGGCATATTTTCTTTCCAGTATGGAAGCTGTAATATTTTTGTAAAAGGAACAATGTAGTGCTAGAGAGATGGTTTAGAGGTTAAGAACACTGGCTACTTAAACCAGGTTTGGGTTTGGTTCCCAGCATCTACATTGGGGTTAATAACACTGTAACTCCGGTTCCTGGGGATCAGACACCCTCTTCTGACCTCCATGGTCATTGTACAACATGAAACATGGTGTACTTACATGCACACAGGCAAAATATTCATACTCATAAAAATGAAATAATCTAAAAAAAATAAAAAAATTAAAAAATGAAATCTAAAATCTCTTCATCATTGTTCTTCTACCTCATTCTTTTTTAATATTTATTATTTATTTTATTTATGTGAATGTGTATATTACCTGCATGAATGTAAGTGTATCTGTGTCATGCAATGCCCATGGAAGACAGAAGAGGGTGTTGGATCCCCTGGAACTGGAGTTATAGATGGTTGTTAGTGTAAGGTCGTAAACCCACCTAAGTCGGGGATTTTCCAGGAAGCCAACTGAAGTAGAAGTTCTGAGAAAGTTGCTGCAATCAGGCTCCCACTGATACCGGCCACAAGCCTCAGTTTATCTCAAGATGCTACAGATCCACCCTATGCCCTAATCCCCCCATTCTCCTCACCCCCACCTCCTTGTAAACTCATTTCCTTGTGTGCCTGGGGATAAAACTGCCATTCTGGGGACATTCTAACGCTGGTCATCCTAAGCCCGACACAGGCAGGCCAGCCTCCATGCCTGAAACAAACTTCCTCGGAATCCTAACATTTTCTCCTCTCTGCACCGAGTCTCCCCTCCAAACAAACCTATCAGCTAGCTGCCAGGTGGGTGCTGGGTAACCTCGGTATTAACCACTGAGCCATCTCTCCAGCCCCAAATGTATGTATGTATGTATGTATGTATGTATGTATTCTTTTTGATAAGGGTCTCCCTATAGCCCCAGCTGGCCTGGAACTCACTCTGTAGACCAGGCTGGCCTTGAACTCACAGAGATCCACGTGCCTTTGCCTCCTGAGTGCTAGGATTAAACGCCTGGCTTAAAGATGGTTCTTAGTCACAATGTGGGTGCTGGGAATTGAACCCACGTCCTCTGCAAGAGCAGTTGGTGCTCTTAACCACTGAGCCATCTCTCCAGCCCATTATTTTTATCTTATATGTAGGAATGTTTTACTTCCATGTATGTATGTGCACCACTTGTGTGCCTGGTGCCTGATGGAGGTAGATTCCCTGGAACTGGAGTTGCAGCTGGTTGTTTGCCACCATGTGGGTGCTGGGAAACGAACCCAGGTCCCTCTGCAAGAGCACCCAGTGCTCAACTGCTGAGCCATCTCTCTAGCCCCCTTCTACCTCATTCTCATTTTCTTCCATTATTTGTTCTTCTCCTACAGTTCGGTCCCTGCATGCCCCAGGCTAGCAGTGAAGATTAATTTAGGGACAGGTGTCAATACCAGCACCTGCTTAACCCAACTGTAAGATCCCTGGGGTGCTGCTACATACTGTGTTAAGGCCTAACAGTCCAGATTGAAATAGGGTGAACACTGCAAGTCCCAGATAGAAGGATTCAAATGTTGCCGGGCGTGGTGGCGCACGCCTTTAATCCTAGCACTTGGGAGGCAGAGGCAGGCGGATCTTTGTGAGTTCAAGTCCAGCCTGGTCTACAGAGTGAGTTCCAGGATAGTTGGGGCTACAGGGAGACCCTGTCTCGAAAACACCAAAAAAAAAAAAGGATTCAAATGTTAAAGTTACTCTTCAAGTGTAAATAACTACAAAGTGCTTTCCTATTCAAATGTTAAAATTATTCTTCAAGTGCAAGTAACTACAAAAGGCTTTCTTTTCATGATTTTTTTTTTTTAATTAGGCCAACCAGAGAGCCAGTTGGGTGTGGTGGCACATGTGTTTAATCCCAGCACTTTGGAGGCAGAGGCAGGCAGGATCTTTGTGAGTTCAAGGCCAGCCTGGTCTACATAGCAAGTTACAGGATGGCTAGGGAGACGCTGTCTCAAAAAGACCAAAAATAAATAAATAAATAAATAAATAAATAAATAAATAAGCCAACCAGCCTTGGATCTTGCTTTGCAACTGAAGACAAATCTTGACTTTCTGATCCCCCTTTCTGCCCTCCAAGGCAAATGCCACCAAACCCAGCTACACTCGTTCTTTATCTTACTAAAAATAAAACAGTGAAGAAAATTGCATATGGAGGCACCATCCCCATTCTACCTCCTGGGAAGTGCAGAGCTCAGAAGACAAACAAACAAGCCACATGTCCGCCAGCCCAACCCTCAACAAGAAGAAACCAGAGAACATCCACAAGTTCCAGACCAGCCTAGTTAAGGCAAAGTTGAAAGCCAATCAGGGTGTACTAGTGCTGTGCTGAACACCAGACCAGAACCACCATGAGGAGCAAAGGGCTTATTTCAGCTTACAGAACAGTCCTAACAAGCCAGCTCAAGCAGGAGCCTTTGTGTGTGTGTGTGTGTGTGTGTGTGTGTGTGTGTGTCTTTTTGAAACAGGGTCTCCCTGTAGCTCAGCTGGCCTGGAACTCACCATGTAGACGAGGCTGGCCTTGAACTCACAGAGATCCACCTGCCTCTGCCTCCCTGCCTCCCAAGTGCTGGCCATGCGCCACCATGCTGGGTCAGAGTGCTTTCTTATACAACCCAGGACCATCTGCCCAGGGGTGGCACCACCCACAGTAGGCTGGACCCTGCCATATCACTAAACAATCAAGAAAATACCCCATAGACATGGCCACAGGCCAGTCTGATAGAGAACTTCCCCAGTTGCAATTCCTCTTCCCAGGTGTGTTGAGTTGAAGGCTGAAGCCGTTCGGCACACAGGATACATAGCACAGTCCTGGCTCACAAAACAAACACCTAGCTGGGCATGGTGGTGCACACCTTTAATTCCAGCACTCAGGAGGCAGAAGCAGGTGGATCTCTGTGAGTTCAAGGCCAGCCTGGTCTACAGGGCAATTTCTAGGCCAGCTGGGACTACAGGGAGACCCTGTCTCAAAAAGATTTAAAAACAAACAAACGAACACCACCTATAATCCCAACACTCTTTCTTCATTTTTTTCAGACTGACAAAATAAGTAGAATTGGGTATTCAGGTGAGAACCGTCAAAAAGAAAGATAATTCTGCAAATGACATCTCTACAGAGCTGAGAAAAACATGACTGCACAGATTCAGTGGGATTTGGTGTGTTCACCCACTTACCCAATCCCGACTTTAGGGCCATAATGAAGTTAAACTCAGGTAAATCAACCATCTAAAGCTGTCCTCAAAATATATATGTTTTTTTTTTTTTTTTGAGACAGGGTCTCCCTTTAGTCTCAGCTGGCCTTGAACTCGCTCTGTAGACCAGGCTGGCCTTGAACTCACAGAGATCCGTCTGTTTCTGCCTCGCAAGTGCTGGGATAAAAGGCATGCGCCATCACGCCCGGCAGCTGTCCTCAATTTTATCTTGAATTACTGTCTGGTTTTTGAGACAGCGTCTCACTGTATACCTCTGCCTGGTCTGGAACTGGCTATGTAGACCAGGCTGGCCTCGATTTCAGAGAGATCCATCCGCCTCTGCCTCCCTAGTCGCTGCCATGTTCAGAGCGAAAGTGTTTTGGGTAGTTGATTTCCACCTGGGAATTTGAAAATGACTGTTGTCACGTCTAGGGGAAGGCTTTTGAAAATGCATTTCAACGTTTTATTTTTATTTATTTATTTATTTTTGGTCTTTTCAAGACAGGGTCTCCCTGTAGCCCCAGCTGTCCTGGAACTCACTCTGTAGACCAGGCTGGCCTTGAACTCACAAAGATCCGCCTGCCTTTGCCTCCCAAGTGCTAGGATTAAAGGCGTGCGCCACCACGCCTGGCACATTTCAACGTTTTAAAGCATGTGCAA
>VZQC01000868.1:765731-777744 GCA_009823505.1 Rhizomys pruinosus | reverse complement strand
TGGCGGGGGGGGCGGGGGGCGGGGGGGGGAAGTCTGCAGCCGGCGGGGACCCTTCAGCCGCTGCCCCTCCCTTTCCGGGCACCCATGGAGTGGGAGCTGCTGCTGTCCTAGGAAGTCCATTATCCTGTCTTCCGTGGGTATTGCTCATAGCCATTTACGGCACAGAGAAGCAGGTGATTTACAGTTGAACGTCACCTCGAGGATGCAGGCCTTGGAAGCCGCAGGCCTTGGAAGCTGCATACAGTAATGCCCAGTGCCGCCTGGAGAGGTCAAATTTCGTGCTGTGTTTGGGAGGTCGAGACAGGAAGATCTCCGAATTCCAGGACAGCCTAGGCTGCATAACAGACCATGTCTCAACAACAACAACAACAAATTAAAAATCTAGCTTGGGGCATGGTGGCTCACGCCTTTAATCACAGCACGCGGGAGACAGAGGCAGGCGGGTCTCTTGAGTTCAAGGCCATTCTGGTCTACATAGTGAGTTCCAGGACAGCTGGGCTACTGGGAGACCCTGTCTCAAAAAGTCTAAAAATAAGTAAGTAAGTAACTAACTAGCTGGGCTACTGGGAGACCCTGTCTCAAAAAGTCTAAAAATAAGTAAGTAAGTAAGTAACTAACTAACTAAATAAATAAATAAATAAAATCTAGTGATGAAGGGTCAGCCAGAAATTAGTACAAAGGGAAGGAAATAATCTGAGGTGGTGCTTTTGGTTATTTTTGATGTTGAGATAGAATCAAGGTGTTTTGCCAATCTCTCTATATTTTTTCAGATACACCCTGTGTATCCTAGTCTGCCTTCAAAATCAGTTGTGCCTCAGTCTCCCAAGTACTGGGATTACAGGTCAGGTCTGCCTAATATTTTAAAATATTTATTTTTATTTTATATGTATGAGTGTACTGCCTGCATGTGTGTAAGTGCACCCAGGTTGTGCAGTGCCCAAGGAGATCAGAGGAGAGCATCAGATTCTCTGGAATTGGAGTTATGGGGGGTTAGCCCCCATGTGGGTGCTGGGAATCCAACCTGGGTCCTCTGCAAGAGCAGTCAGTGCTCTAAACCGCTGCCCCATCCTTCCATAATATTTTTGTTTATTCATTTTCAAAATTTGTTTAAAGACAGGGTCTTACTATGATTGTGTAGTCCTGGATGGCTTAAAACTTGCTATGTAGACAAGTTTGCCTCCAACTCACAGAGATCCACATGCCTTTGCTTCCCAAGTTCTGTAAAAGACCTGCATACACCAGTGGATGCTGTTGTTGTTGTTGTTGTTTCCGGAGGGGGGGTATTTTATGTGTGTGTGAGTGTTTTGCCTGCACATATTTAAGTGTACTACATGCATACAATGCCCATGGAGGCCAGAAAAGGGTGTTGGATCCCCTGGAACTGGAGTTAGGGACTATTCCCAGCCACCTGAGTCCTGGAAACCAAACCCAGATCATCTGTAAGAGCAGTCAGTCCTCTTAACTGCTGAGTTTTCTCTCCAGCCCCAACACTGTTATTTATTTTTTTGTTTGTTTGTTGTTTTTTTGAGACAGGGTCTCCCTGCAGCCCCAGCTGTCCTGGAACTCACCATGTAGACCAGGCTGGCCTTGAACTCACAGAGATCCACTTACCTCTGCCTCCCAAGTTCTGGGACTACAGGCCTGTGCCACCATGTCCAGCCCCCAACACTGTTTTTGCTTTGTTTTTGTTTGTTTTTTGGTCTTTTTGAGACAGGGTCTCCTTGTACCTCCAGCTGTCCTGGAACTCATTATGTAGACCAGGGTGCCCTTGAACATTTTTAAGGTTCATATAAACTTGTGTTATATTTAGCTATATGTAAAACTGACTTTTGTACATTGAATTTGTATTCTCTAGTTTTTAAAAAGTCTACTTATTTTCTCTAATTTTAAACTGTGTGTGTGTGTGTGTGTGTGTGTGTGTGTGTGTGTGTGTTCTCAGTGCTAGGGTTATAAGCATGTACAACACAGCTGGCTGCTTTGGTCTGGGCATTGAACTCAAGTCCTTCTGAGGTTAGCCGGGCGTGGTGGCACATGCCTTTAATCCTAGCACTTGGGAGGCAGAGGTAGGTGGATCTCTGTGAGTTCTACACAGAGAGTTCCAGGACAGCTGGGGCTGCAAGGAGACCCTGTCTCAAAAAAAAAAAAAAGTTAAGGTGGTTAAAAATGAGCCAGGTGTGGTGGTGCACACCTTTAATCTCAGCACTTGGGTCTCTAGTCTCAAGTGTTTTTAGGTGGTATAGGCAGGTCCCCTTCCTCTAAGTTTGGGTTGGTTAACTTGATTCAAGCAAGCTATCTGCCCTCCCTCTACACTGGTCTGGACCAGTCAGGAAGAGGGGCCTTGCCTTGGAGAAGAAGTTGCCAAGGCCTTTGCTCTGTCTGATCTGCCAAACTCCTGGGCCGTCACCAGCACCAGTGTTGGGAGGTTCACAGCCACTTGAAACTCCAGGTCAGACACCCTCATATGTCTCCCTCAGGAACCTGATCTCCTGCACACACACACACACACACACACACACACACACACACACACACACACATATATAATTGAAAATAAAATCTTGAGGCCAGGTATGGTGGTGCACGCCTTTAAACCCAGCACTTAGGAGGCAGAGGCAGGCAGATGTCTGTGAGTTCAAAGGCCAGCCTAGTCTACATAGAGAGTTCCAGGACATCTGGGGCTGTGGGGAGACCCTGTCTCAAAAAGAACCACCCCCCTCAAAAAAAAATCTTAAACTAGGCATGGTGGCTCAGTCCTTTAATCCCAGGACTCGGGAGGTGAGGCAGGTGGATTTTTCCAGTCTGGTCTCTGTAGTGAGCGGTCACAGGGAGACCCTGTTAAACAAACAAAAACAACAAAAAACTTAATTTTTTTTTTTTTGTTGTATTTGAGACAGGGTCTTCCTGTAGCCCCAGTTGGCCTGGAACTCACTCTGTAGACCAGGTGGCCTTGAACTCACAGAGATCCGCCTGCCTCTGCCTCCCAAGTGCTAGGATTAAAGGTGCCCACAGAAGCCAGGAGAAATGTTGGAGGGATGATTGTCAGCTGCCATGTGGATGCTGGAACTGAACCCAGGTCCTCTGGAAGAGCAGCCTATGCTCTCTTAACCCCTGAGCCATCTCCCCAGCCTTGTTTTCTTCTTCATGAATAATTCCACACTTTAATGGTTTCTGTTTTTTTTCTTTATTTTTTTTTTTCCCTTTCTATTTTTTTTTTTTTCTTTGGGTTTTTGAGACGGTCTCCCTGTAAGGCCCAGCGTGTCCTGGAACTACTCTGTAGACCAGGCTGGCCTTGATACTCACAAAGATCCGCCTGTCTTCTGCCTCCCTAAGTGCTAGAATAAAAGGTGGCGTGCGCCACCACGCCCAGCACCTTCTATTTGAGAAAAGACGCTCCTGCTGGTTAGGCTTCTGGCGCTGTCTCCTAAAGAAATTAGCAGGTAGAACTATGGGAGACCAGGCTGGCCTCCAGCTTGCCTCAGTCTTCCTGCTTCTGTCTGTGAGCGCTGTGGCTTGCAGTTCATTTTAACTTTTTTTTTTTTTTTTTTTTTTTTTTGGTCTTTTCGAGACTGTCTCCCTGTAGACCCCAGCTGTCCTGGAACTCACTCTGCTAGACCAGGCTGGCCTTGAACTCACAAAGAGATCTGCCTGCTCTTGCCCCAAGTGCTAGGATTAAAGGCGTGGGCCACCACGCCTGTTATTTTAACTTCTAATGCAGCAAACGTAAAAGGGAAAAGTGTTGGGTATGGAATCCAGAAAGAGCTCCAGTTTTTTTGTTTTTTGTTTTTTTTTAAGAAAAAGGTTTTCCCTAAGATCAAAGAATTGGAGCACAGCAGCTTGAGATGTGTATTGTGGGCTGGAGATGCCCTGGAGTGAACTTGGCGCTCTGCTTGGTCTCCAAGCCCTGGGGGAGATAGAGGCAGGAAGTTGAGAAGTTCAAGCTTTGTTTCTTGCCTCCATAGTGAATTTGAGGCCACCTGGTGACATGAGAGCTTATCTAAAACACCAACACAGTGCACATTCTGAGGCTTGGGATTCTCGAGGCCCCAGGAGCTCGAAGTTGGAGGTCAGCCTAGGCTTTTGTGGAGACCCTGTTAATTGACTAATAGTAATAAAGTCAATTTCTGCCCTCCTACCTCCTGCACCTGCCTGGCCCTTTTTATTTATGTATATTTTTTATCCCCAGGTTCTTTGCGGGTTTACAGTGGGGAACACCATGACCTGCCATAAAAAATTTCAATCTTTTATTGTTATGTATTTTTGAAGACACGCATGGTCTCCCTTGTAGTCCCACAGCTGTTCCTGGAACTTCAACACTTCGTCACTGTTAGACCAGGCTGGCCTTTAATTCACAATGAGATATATCAACCCGGCACATGCCTTCTTGGCCTCCCAGACGTGCTCTAGGATTTAATAGGCGTTAAGGGCACCACCAACGCCGTTGGCTCTTTTTTTTTAAGATAGTGTCTCCCTGTTGCTCCAGTTGCTCTGGAGCTTGCTATATACAACAGGCTTGGGCGTATTGAAACTCACAGACAACTCGGCGTTCTGCCGCTGTCTCCAAGTCCTGCTGTTGCTTGCTGATTTATAATCATGGTATGCAACCACCGGATGCCTGGCCTAGTTCATCTTCTTTTCTTTCTTTTTAAATATTTCAATTAACTAATTTTTATAGGGTATTCACAAATTATTGAAGACAGTACAGTTTTCAGATCACATTAAATGTGCTCAGTGCCTACAAATAGGTTAATTTGGTTGCTTAGCATCCACAGGAGCGAGCCATGTAGAGAGTTGTTCGATATATATCCGACAAGTTTGGCTGTTCTTGGTTTTATATTGGCTCGACAGACTGCTCAGAACTGGATCCACTAGCCTACCAGAAAATTCATTGATCAAAGTCTTTACATTGGCGTCACAAAAGTCCCATGTTCCGCGCGTTAGAACTAGTGTCACTAGATGTTCTTCTATAAATGCTTCACTAAGTGCGATAAAGCATTAGTTACCTACATTCTTCTCGTTTGCACACTCCTCAGAGTTGTTGAAATTTGGGACATACTTGTGGGTTGGTTTCCGAAGTTTTGTTTCAGTATTGTTTGACAAGAGCATAGCTGCATATAAAACATGTGACTTCTTGCCCATCGTATTTTCTCGGCTACCAATGGCTTTTATGGTAAGATGGTGGTTTCCTAGTGCGGATCTATGCCCAGGAGTGGTATGGACTGGGTCAGGTGGCAAGCACAATTTGAGTCTTCCAAAAGAGTTAGCTGCGAGCATACTCGGCTTATCCATAGTGGCTAGTAAAGTTTTATATTCCCAGGCAAGCAAGTATGAGTAGTATTCGCACGCGCTGTACTATCCCAAGCAGAACCCTTCTCCAGCACTCTTCTTACGTTGTTATACATTTTCGTTTTCTTTTCTTTATGTTTTTTTTTTTTTTTTTTTTTTTTTTTTTTTTTTTTTTTATAATATATTTATTTTATTTGTGTATGGGTGTATGAATCGAACTGTGTTACTGTCTGCATGCAGGTCTGGTTGTGCACTCCGAGTGCTCTCGTGTCCCAATGCCGCGGAGTCCCAGGGGTGCGCAACAGAGCTCGGATCGCCCTGTAATGGGTTCTCCTTGGAAATTGTGCGGTTGACTAGACGGCTCTCTTCCTCTTAATGTCCGCCGTCGGGCGGACGAACTCGGGTGTCCTCGCAAGACGCTTCTGTGGTGTAACACAGCTATGACTATCCTCTTCCAGCATCATGTCTACCCAATGAATAACTCTTTCTTGAAAGTGAATCTTCTCAGCCCACTTCTCTAAACGCCAGGAATAGACTGCTCAAGCCTGACCATCGAGGGGCATGCTTCCTGTTCTATATAGAGAGCATTATATATACTGAGAAGTATCAACACTTTGTCAGAGTGTATCTTTGTAGTTAAGGGTTAGACCCCCTCCACTCTCGGTTTTCTTCTCACGTTCCTTGATTGTATTCTGTTTGATCCCTGGTTATCTTACGATTTTGGAGTTTAATGAAGAGAGAGGTTCCGGGAACATTTTCGTCAGTTCGATACAGACCTTAATTATATAGAGTAGTTGACTGCTGTCTGATTTAGGAAGTCTTTTCCTATGCTAATGTCTCTTGAGGTCTGCTGCCAATTTTTTCTTCTATCGCCTTTTCAGGAGTTGGGTTCAGTTGAGGTCTTATGATTCCATCCTGGAGCTCTGATTTTTGTACAGGGCAAGAGGTAGGGGTTTAATTTTTATCTTCAACAGGTTGGTGATCCAGTTTGCCAGAACCATCAACCTTTGCTGAAGACTGCCTCCTTTTTACCATCTACCATTGTGTGTCCCATTTCTTTCTGCCCCTTGTCCATAAAATAATCGATGTGGCGGTGCATGACTGGGTTGCGTGTGGTTTGCCTCACACGTTCTTGGATCTTTCACAGTTTCTGATTCCATTGGTTTATCGGACAGGTCATGTTTTTGTGCACGTGTTATCCGAAGCTTATTTAACATGATTCAGCATCCTGTCAAGGGGTAGTATAGTTTTGAAATCTGGTCTAGAGATACCTGCAGTATTGCTCTTTTTGCTTTTAGGATTGGACAAAAAGATTGACTTTGGCTATTCAGGGTCTTTTCGTTTTTCCAAATGAAACATTAAGGACTTTTTCTCCCTAATCCCTGTGTGAAGGAAAAATCTTGGAGGGAATTTTTAAATTTGGAGATCATGTGAATCTGTTCAAATAGTGTTTGGGTACGAATGGACTTTTATATTTAATGTGTGTCATGGAGTGTACTGTCTGCATTATAGGTTTGTGCACCTGTTGTTGTGCATACCGGGAGGTAAGTTAAGAAGTTACGATATAGTGTCTACAGGCTTCCCCTTGCACACGGGTTAAAAGATGTTTCTTAAGTTAGACCAAAGTGTGGTGTGGGAATCAAACCCGGGTCCTCTGTGCAATAAGAGCAGGTGTGGCCTACTCTCTAACCACCGAGCCATCTCCCTCCAAGCCTACTATCTGTCACCGGATAGTAGATGGACTATTTGTTGACTATCTATTAAAATTGTCACACAGGCCATTTTGCGAGTGTGGTGAGGATAATATATTTTCTCATCTTCTTCTGAATATACTTCTATCAATTTCCTCATTCAGGGGATTTAAAAATATATTTTTGTAGAGATTCTTTGGGCCTTTGGTTAGGTTATTCCTAGGGTATTTTATTGTTTTTTGAGGCAATTGTGGAGTGGGAAGGAGTCTTGCCTAGTTATTCCTTCTGTCAAGTTGCCTGTGTGGTGTAAAGAAGGGCTAGACTGTTAAATTTTTCTAGGTAAGATTTGCTTATCCCTGCTCATCTTTACTGTATCTCTCTCCTAAATCCATTCTAAGCAGTTATAGTCTGGTTGATACGATCTTATGTTTGTGCTCAATCCCTTAGGGTATAAACCAATCAATATCATTAGCTCAAAAAGAGAAACTAAGCTTGACTGTACCTCTTTTTCCAAAATTAAAATATATCCTATTTCCTTTTTCTTGCCTTATATTTGCCCATAGCAAGGTTTTCAAGAACTATATTGAAAGAGGAGTCGTGACAGGGGACAACCTTGCAGATTTCCTACATTTAAGGGGAATAGTGCTTGTCTTTTCTTCCATTTGAGTGTATGATATTATATCTGTAGAGGTATTTTACTGTAGCTATGGCTGTTTGAGAATATACTATATTAGGGGAATAGTGTCCTCTATATCACACAAATTGCCCTCTTAGGGACATATTTTAAGGATGAATAGGGAGACTCCCTGGATTTGTCAAGGGCTAATTTTTCTGACATTCATATCGTGAGATGAGTTTTGTGTTTTGTCTTTCAGTCCATTTAGATTGTGTTTATGATACTTGTACTGATTTTCGGTTGGTGTGAACATCAGTGCCCTCCCAGTACTCTGTTGATGAAATACCCATATCTTTGGGTCATGGATTAGGGTTTTGAATCATAGTGTTGGATAGTGAGGTCTTGTTAGAGGCTCTTGCTCTTAGAGGATAATTTGGTTGGGAGAATCTTAGCGATCCTTGTGTCCACTTTTAAATTAGCATGTTGGGTCTATAGTCTCTCCTTTTTAGGATGTATACAATGTTTGATCTGGCCTCGATCTTTTGAAGCCATAGTTCAGAGTAATAGCTGGCTTCATAGAAGGGGAATTTTGGTAAGGTGTGAACTATACACCTCTGTTTATCCTTCTGAACAAGATTGTTAGAAAAAATAAACGGATTAGTAGAGGTCTCTTTTTGGGAAATGGTGTTTATAGGGAATAGCGCGTAGTGGAAAGACGATGTGCCGGCCTGGGGATCTTTTTATAAGTTTGAGATATATACATGTTTTACTGATCTCCTTATTCTTTATTTTTTTTTAAATAGGGGAAGAGCTCAATACAGTCCACACCATTACGTGCCTATCAAAAATATAGCACAGTACGACTCATATATATCCTCCACATTGCTGGATGAGAATATTCGCAGAGGGGTCATCTTTTGGGGTCGTAATATCTTTCACACGGTGGTCGGCACCATCCAGAGCAGATTGCAATGGAATAAGGCCATCACAAGCTGGGGAAAAACCAACCTTTGTGATCATGGTATCTCCCCTGCCATTGTAAGTATGGGGAATGTTTCTGTTTAGTTACGGCCTCTTCCATATATTTTCTTTTCAATAATATACTCCTCAGTGGGGAAAAGCTCTGTAGTGTAACCTGTTGCTCATTGCTTGGTTAAGGCCCTTTTAGGTGATTCCACACAGGATATTTCAGTAATAGATTATATTCCATTTCTCTAGGTCTAATGTCAACCCTTTAAGTAGGAGTATGTTTTTTGAAGATAGGTATGCTCTTTGTATCGATTCGAGAGTTCTGGATCTTTTACAATTGTCCTGTTGTGCTGTTTTCCAACCTTTACAACAGAGGATTTCTACTTTGGAATTTGGAGGATTGCTCTTTCTCTTTCTTTTGGTAACTGGTGCTAAGAGGTCTGCTGTTACTTTGTTTTATCTTTTAATTTTTTATTAAATATTTTTTTTTTTTTTTTTTTTTGAGATAGGTTTTCTCTGTAGCCTCAGCTGTTGTCCTGGAACTCCCTATCTTCCTATGTAGAGCAGGCTGACCACTTTATTAGGAACTCAGTCGAGAGAGATGCCACCTGCCTCTGAGGCACTCCCTCAATCCTAAGAACATTAGACGGATAAAAAGAGCGGGTTTGCATCGCACTACGGCGAGCCCCTGGCATATTTCTTGGTGTTATTCACTCAGAGAAGAACCCAAGACGTGATTTTTTGATTACAAAGAGAAAATATATTATATTTTCTTGNTGGTTGCCATGTCCACTTCAGTTAATCTTCTGTTGTCTTGGTCACCACCTCCACCTCAGTTTCTCTTCTCTTCACCACATCCACCTCATAGACTCTTCTCTTGGTCCCCACACCTACCTCATTTATGTTTTACAAGCTAGTCATTTATTTTTTCCATTATACTCTTTATAAATGGCTTTCATTATATGCTGAAAATAGATTCTGGATGTAATAGAACATGGAAGCCCAATGGAAAAAATATTCTTTCCTTAACAGAATTTCCTTTAGAGTTACTGTTTTCATGTATATTTTAATAAAAAGTAACCAAAGATGTAGTGACAAACCAAATTGCAGGAATTGTGACTTCTTATAGTACATTAGCAATATTCGATTCACTTTTCTTTTTTAAAAATATTTTATTTATTAATTTTTATGTGTATACATCTATTGCCTTCATGTATGTAGGTGAACCTGTGTGCTGAAATGCTGTGGAGGACAGAAGATGATTGTTAGAAACCATATGGGTGATGGGATATGAACTGGGATCTTCTGCAAGAACACCCAGTATTCTTAATTACTTAGCAATCTGTCCAGACCTTTGATTAATTTTTCATTCAGTACAAAATAAATGAAATACATCCTACTAGATATATTTTAAAGAAATCAAGTATGCCAATCATTGTCCCTTTGAGAAGTGAATAAACATTCCAATTCGAATAAGATTTGGATTATTAAGACAATTTGCATGTCTTAATGAAGTTCTGAATAAAAATATAATATTATTGGTGGAAATTTGTGTATAATGAATAAAGATTATGTAACTATCTAAGAGTTTTTTCAAGTGCTACTGTACAGTATGTAATCTTTAAGCAAAGGCCGTTGCCTTATAGAGTCCTGGTGGTGAATCAACACCTATCTGAAGTAGATGAAGCACTTCTTGTGAGAGAACTGTGCAAAACTCAGTGTCACTTTTATGACCATCTAATTTTTGTTGTTGTTGTTGTTGTTATTGTTGTTGTTTTGTTTTGGTTTTGGTCTTTTCGAGACTGTCTCCCTGTAGCCCCAGCTGTCCTGGAACTCACTCTGTAGACCAGGCTGGCCTTGAACTCACAAAGATCTGCCTGCCTCTGCCTCCCAAGTGCTAGGATTAAAGGCGTGGGCCACCACGCCTGTTATTTTAACTTCTAATGCAGCAAACGTAAAAGGGAAAAGTGTTGGGTATGGAATCCAGAAAGAGTCCAGTTTTTTGTTTTTTGTTTTTTTTTAAGAAAAAGGTTTTTCCTAAGATCAAAGAATTGGAGCACAGCAGCTTGAGATGTGTATTGTGGGCTGGAGATGCCCTGGAGTGAACTTGGCGCTCTGCTTGGTCTCCCAAGCCCTGGGGAGATAGAGGCAGGAAGTTGAGAAGTTCAAGCTTGTTCTTGGCTCCATAGTGAATTTGAGGCCACCCTGGTGTACAGGAGAGCTTATCTAAAACACCAACACGTGCACATTCTGAAGGCTTGGGATTCTGAGGCCCCAGGAGCTGAAGTTGGAGGTCAGCCTAGGCTTTGTGGAGACCCTGTTAATTGACTAACTAGTAAATTAAGTCATTCTGCCCCTACCTCCTGCCCTGCCCTGCCCTTTCCAGTTGCTGGGTTTACAGGTGTGGGCCACCATGACTGCCAATAAAAATTCATCTTTTTTTGTTTGTTTTTTGAGACACGGTCTCCCTGTAGCCCCAGCTGTCCTGGAACTCACTATGTAGACCAGGCTGGCCTTGAACTCACAAAGATCCGCCTGCCTCTGCCTCCCAAGTGCTAGGATTAAAGGCGTGCGCCACCACGCCTGGCTCTTTTTTTTTTTTAAAGACACCGTCTCCCTTTAGTCCCAGCTGCTCTGGAGCTTGCTATATACAACAGGCTGGGGTTGAACTCACAGACAATCGCCTGCCTCTGTCTCCCAAGTCCGGGTGCTGTGATTAAAGGTATGCACCACCGTGCCTGGCCTAGTTCATCTTTCTTTTCTTTCTTTTTAATATTCAATTAATTAATTTTTTAAGGGATTCACAATATAAGAGCACAGTTTTCAGATCACATTAATGTTGCTCAGTTTGCCATACAAATAGGTAATTGGTGCTAGCATCCACAGATGAGGGATACCATTTGTCGTTTGTTTTTTCTGAGACTGTGTTACTTCACTTAGCATGATATCTTCTAGCTCCATCCATTTCCCTGCAAAGTTCATGATGTCATCTTATAGAACTCCATTGTGTAGATGTACCTCATTTTCTCTAGCCACTCCTCAGTTGATGGACACTTGGGTTGGTTCCAGTTGTTCAGTATTGTGAAGAGAGCTGCAATAAACATGGCTCTGCACGTATCTCTGCGGTAAGATGAGTCTTGTGGGTATATGCCCAGGAGTGGTATGACTGGGTCAGGTGGCAAGCTCATTTTGAGTCTTCCAAAGGTTCTCCACACTGCTTTCCATAGTGGCTGTACAAGTTTATATTCCCACCAGCAGTGGATGAGTGTTCCCCTTTCCCCACAACCTCTCCAGCACTTGGTATCATTTGTTTTCTTTTTTTTTTTTTTTTAATTTTTTTTTTATTATTTATTTATTTATTTTTGTATGTGTATGAATGTACTGTCTGCATGCAGGTCTGTGCACCCGTGTCGTGCAATGCCGCGGAGGTCAGAAGAGGTTCTCGGATTCCCCT